>OY979718.1:26860281-27290281 GCA_963855995.1 Muricea muricata | reverse complement strand
CGCAAAACGTTTTTTAATTAAAGCTAAAAGGTACGACAGTTTTGGAAAAAAATGATGTGACGGGGGAGCAATAACTTCGATGCGTTAAATCTTCGATGCGTTGAAGCATGCTTGTGTACATAAACGAGAAAGTTTCACAGATTCAGTTATTCTGTGACCTTAAAACGTTTTGACAAAAGTACTTCGATAACAACAAGCGCGAATCATGCAACGTTAACAACCACTATTTAAGCTACGGTATAGCTTTGATACCTCGTTTTACAATTAATGAAAAACAATGTATTGCCAAAATTTCATTTAATACTGTCAAGTCATATTATCAATTAAATAGTTAAACTATATTAATCAGTTAAGCACGCAGCTGTACAATGAACATTTTATTACAAAATAACAGGCTTAGAAATTCCAAAATGTTATAAACCATAGATATAATATATATAGGATGCCAATTCGGTAACGAATCATGTCTTCACTTTGTCTTGTGAGTATCCTTATCAACCCGCTGTATTGAATTTGGATTTGAGCGTCAGCGCATCTAAACAACGTTTATCATAAAAAAAAACTGTCTGCTGTCTTATTTACAGTTCAACTTGCGTCATCTCCAAGCTCCTGTTTTTTTCTAAGCTTGGGAAATCCGGCAAAAATACTGGTAATCAAGGAAAGACTGTCCCCAATCCTCATTCTGCTCCCAATAATTACGCTAGTGCCCATACTCTTCTATGGTTATCTAACATGGAAGTGGCGAGAGTGTATACATGCTCACGTAATGCAACGAGGTACGCCAATTTTGGATGACGAAATCAATGTTTTTATCAAAAGAAAAAAGACCTTGTTTTCTTCGAAATGATTGTACCATACTTAGTTCTTCCACAGTTTTTAAAAATTTAAATTTAATTGCGAAAATTGTCATGGAAATACTGGCCGAAAATATGAATTTTTGTATCCTGTATTTCCTCGAGAACATTAGGAATTTGGTTCTGAACTATTCACACAATGTTAACGACACATACTGGTGTACTAAAATACCAAAAAAGGTTTATTTTGATAAAAATGCCTAATTAGCCTAATTGAAAAAGTTTGCAAACCAAAAATGGCAGATGTAAGGCCTGTCGCACAGCCTAAGAAAAAATTTATTAAATTTAACGTCATGAAAGAGAGAAATGCACCATAAAAAGGCCCTCAGGATTTTTTCCATGTCGTTTTTGGTTGCTTTATATATTATAAAACCAAAGATGGCATTTTACATAAGGCACTGGCTGGCGAAGTTGCTGAATTAAGTACAAGCAATGCATATATGTACAATGCACAACACGTTTTTGTTAAATTTAACTGAAGTCAATGAATCAAAACTGCTGAGTTGTTGTATTTTCTAACAAATGCCCATATTTTCTAATGCTTCTCTGAAGGAAGTGCTTCGCCAGAAAACAAGACAGGGATTTAGAAGAGAGTTCAGGTAAACTAATGTCATTGCTATTGACCACATCACCTTCTGTGTGCTACTTAAAAATACTTCGGAGAAAAATAAAAACAAAACCAAGGAGTAACAACCCAAAATACTAGCGATAATCAGAAACGCGGTTATTGTTGATCGTAAGATCTTCCTTTGTGATATGTTTTGACTGGTTGAAGGGGTTTGAGTGGTCCGAATTGCCTTTCGATGCCTAGCAACCAGCTTGTATGTCCAACACCAAGTTAAAACCACGGTGGCGATCGTTATGAAAATAATGACAGGTGTTCCGTACATCAAAAAGTGTATATGCAAAAAAATAGCAAACGTCAGACACGAAACCAGAAGAAAGGAAACGGCAATTGTTATAATAAGCCGGGATTTTGTAATTATATTTCGCCAATGATACGGATAAGCCAAGGTTATATAACATTGTAAACTAAGAATCACAATTGTTACCAACGAGAGTTGCAAGAACAACATGGATAATACAGTGGTTATATCGCTTATCAGGCAACTAGGATCTCCCATCACAGCAGCTAGGATCTCGACGACATTTACTGGTACTACAAAGGCAGTTACGCTAAAGTCCGTGATGGCAAGTAGACAGAAGATTGTGTTCTGAATACTTCGTAGATGAGGGTTACGATAATACGCCATTATGGCAAGCCCGTTAACCAGTGTTCCAAAGAGGGAGATGAAAATATTTATGATCGCCAGTGCAACTTGCGATGCAGTGTCTGCTAGTCCAACAGGAATAAACATTTTTGTTAGTTCACATATCACTAGCATATTGGACTGGACCATCTCATTTGTAACTGTAGTGTATACTATATCAGCTCATTCAGAATGAAGTCGGAACTTTTTGTATGTTCGCCTTATTCTTATTGAGATTCACATTTGAAACATCTGCCGCAAAACGTTTTTTAATTAAAAAGTGTAAAGCGTAAATATCTGCTTAATATATAATATTTACCTTTAAGTACGTTTAACTCAGTTAAAATGTACGACAGTTTTGGAAAAAAAATGATGTTATGGGAAAGTAGAAACTTCGATGCGTTAAATCTTCGATGCGTTGAAGAATGCTTGTGTACATGAACATGAAAATTCCACACTATAATCATGCAGTTATTCTGTGACCTTAAAAAGTTTTGACGAAAGTATTTCGATAAAAACAAGAGCAAATCATGCAAAGTTAGCAACCAACATTTAAGCTACGATAAAGCTTTGATATCTTGTTTATCAACCTTTTGTGCCTATGTTGCAATTCATGAAAATACAATTGCAATTGTTGCAATTTATAAGGATTTCGAATTCGGGCACTGATAAAACTGATAATCTCACATGTGAGATTATTTATGATAATTTAACATGTGAAAATTACTGCTTTTCAAACAATCACCAGTTATAGCTTGTGGACATTTTATATTGGTGGAAAACCTATATATTTGTATATTTGTGAAATTCATTAATTATTCATTAGTCAAATTACCAATAAAAACTTTTCCTTTATGACACGTGATAACCTTTGTATATCCGATACTAGATCCACTGTTTGAAAGCTAGGGGGGGGGGGGCTTTGATGTTCAGCACGGAAATTACGGGGTAAATTAAAATTCTGTATCATTTGATACAGAATACTAATAACCTCATTAGTATTCTGTATCAAATGATACAGATCTCTATCATCTGAAAGAAGATTGACCAACTTGTAACCAAAAAAGACATTTTACATTTACTTTTTACACACATACATACACGCAACTACGCAAGTTCACATGCAACTCAACACATCGACGCAATGGTGCACTCTATCAAGCTCCACTTTACATCATTATTTCGAGTTCATAACAAAGTTAATGCTACAATTATTGAACGTTCTATAGCTTGCAACATTTTCCATGACACTACTTACACGTTCATTTGAAATGGGGCAAGACGGAAGGATGGATAGCAAATCTATGCTCGCTAAAATGTCTTCACTTATATTACAATCAAATTCGTTAAACAATCTGAAAAACCAGCGCTCTCATTCTTCGCTGTGGTCCTCTCATGTACACCACCTAAGCTTTCCACATCGCGCAAATTTCCATCCAAGTTATTTGTGTTGCTTACATCTAACTTGGGTTTCGCATTGGAGACTATCTAACCTCTTGCATTCGAATCCAAAAGACTCATTTCTTGCTATTTTATTCCCACGATGTTTTTGCCATTCATCAAATATCTTCACGGCCCATTTTGTGTTGTACCGTGTGCTTTTCGGGAGTGTTTCTTCTGGCCATGAACTTTCTTCTTCCACAGATTTGGGATTTCGAAAACGCCATGACTAGCTGCCATTTCGAGGTTCTATATTTGACTGACTTACGTCGAATTTCAATCACCAACCAGGGTTGGTAGTATTCATGAGTAATTAGGTGAAACCATCATTAGTTCCGTCCAGAAAACATAGAAAACAAATGGCCAAAACAAAGAAAAACAAAGAGCATTGTTAAAAAATGTTATTCATGAATGCTATCAAACCTGTGACCATCACGTTCAGATTTTGAAAAAATTTTCATAAAAGCCACACAAACAATGCATCTTTTCTTTTGAGCATATTAAATGCAATATTAAAAGCTAATTCAATTCTGCAGAATAAATAAATACATAAATGTATTACTCCAACTACCACTAAATAGCGGCAAATAACTTCGCGTTCGAACAAGCATTTGACATTATTCCTACACCTTAGATAAATTAACCCTAAAAATCTTTTACTTAAAAGCATATGTTCTGTTCGGCTCGAGTTTGTATATCCGATACAACACGGCCGCTCATGTTGTAAATAGTACTTGTATATATATATATATATATATATATATATATATATATATATTTCATGCAACACTCGAAATAAATCTGGTAATTCTGCGCACCCATGTTTAGTCTCTCTCTATATGCAGGGTGTATAAAAAAAAGGTAATCGAATTTTGCAGTGATCTAGCGCGTTCATTATACAATGTACAGAAATCATTCTTTCGCAGGCGGAAAGACCTGGCTTTTAGCTTTCGATTGTCATCATCTTTGCGAAATTTGAAGAAAGATTGGGCAAATACGAATCAAATGAAAATAGCCGGTCGAAATCGCACATTTCCCCCTCTGAGCATTATTAGGGCAGCGAATAAGAAAAGAAAATTTTATTAATCATTTATCTGTCACGAGAAACAATTAACATCACTAATAAAATGCCAGAAGTTTACTACCTAAGCTAAAATATGTAATTAATTTTGTAATTTAGTTCCCTAATGGGATTAAATTGCAATAAATTTTCAATAAACTCCCAACGGTACCGGTGAAAAAATGCGACTTTGACCTGCAATTTCTATCGCATTTGTATTTGCTTGATTTTTCTTCAAATTTTATAAAAACGGTGGCAATTAAAAGCTAAAAGCTTGGTCTTTCCAACTACGTAAGAATTATTTCTGTATGTTAAATATTGAACGCCCTATAGGGCACATTAAAATTCGATTACCTTTTTTTTATACACCATGTATATTGCCAAAATGACGATAAATGAAACTTCGAGGGACTGCCTGTGATCGCAATGTTGCCAATGATGTAACGCAATAGCCATGTATATTTGTCTAAGCTTGTACCTTTTTATGAAGTGCCATTATATAGCCGTGTGCTAAACATTAATATCTAACGACATTACTACATTTTAATTAATAAAATGACTGAACAGTATTACATGAAATGCAATAGTTATGAAAATGTATGAAAGATTTTTAATTTAGACGCCTGCATGTGAATATTTCCAGACCTCCCTCGCTGCACAAAATAGGCTATACACTACCAGTCTAGCACCTGTATATGAGTTTGTATGCACTTTATTTAGGACAGATAATCTTAACTGTTTTAGGGTAGGTAGACCTTGGCGGTCAACATGGTAACGGATGTGGAAAAAGTTCAGGTTTTATCTTGCCGATGGTTAAACAGCTATATAGAAACTAATTAAAACCTGGTTACAACTTGATTATTAAAATATTTTCGATACGATTATGTCTGAGCTGAGTTACATAATTGGAAGGATTTCAAAGTATATCGGTGATAAACAGGCTAGAAAAGTATTTGGATTTGGCCAAGTACGTCCATTTGCAGGAGGTAGGCACATTTCAAATTATTATTTCTGTTACAAAATTTTAACTATTTTGCACCAAAATAGTGATAATATATTTAAATAAATACCAATTATATTTCTATTAAAAAGATTTAGGAAAAAAGGTAATGTAGGTCCACTGCTGTTTACTTGGTTAAAACTTTCATGGTTTGGTAGATATCTCTTTGGAGAAAGCGTCCTATTTAGGTGTGGTCAGTTTTGGACGTTTCGTCCCGGATTCGGGTTCGGGTAGCGTTACCAGTGATGTTGACCGAAACTTAAACCGGAACAGCAAGTTGCATTTAAAATATTACTTCTCATTTATATAACGTGCTTTCATTTCAATGAAAACTTTTGATTAACGTTAAACCAATCGGCGCACAAGTCAAACCACCCTCGTTCACTCACAGGCATTAGCGGAGGAGATGAAGATGAAGATTTCTACGCCGCTACTAGGCCATAGGGTTACAAAATCCTGCAAAGTTTACTGTAATTGTTACTAAAATTACTGAAATCGCGTTTCCGAGGTTCTAGTTTTCAAATTTCCTTGGATACCACTCTTCCCGATTCTCCCTGGATGGCTTCAAGAAAATCAGTGGCTCCTTGAAATTGCACTCCGTAGCTATGCTAGCTATACTCCCCCCTCCTTCAAAGTGCACTCCGAAGCTGTGCTAGCTATACATGTTTGCGTGAAATTTACCAACAGAAATTGCGACTAAGCGGTATCACGTTAGGCTTGATGAGTTTGCCAGGTCTTCAAACATGGCGGCTTTTTCACAAAAGCTAACAGTGAAATAGAAAAGCACTGTTGTCACTAGCGTTAACAAAATACACGTTAGGTAATTATGATAAACATCTCGATCCATTCTGATGAATTTGCAAACACAGAATGTTTCAAGAAAACCGAACACTTAGAAATTTATTATGCATATCTTTACAAATTCTTTGTTATTTTCAATGAGTTTTATAATTATATGTGTTAAAGTTTTGGGTTTTTTGGGCACAATGTACACTGTGTAATTCGCCGTAGCAAAAAAGCGGATGCCGATTTTACCAGAATGCATTGCGGCCTGAAATCGTTTAAAATAACAAATGGATGTCTTTTGAAGAACAGAATAGAAGACAATTGGTTATTTTCATACTTGTGATAATATTTTATATACCATAGTTTTGAGATTACAACACCCAGAAGTCTTCAGCAGAAAGTTTAGGTGGATATAATGCTGTACCTCATTCGCCGTGGCCGAGAAAACGTACGGCAAACGACAAAGAACACTTCTGAAATCAAAGTTGATGCAGCCGACAAACGACTTGTTACTTATTAAACAGTGGACGAAATGTACAAAAATAATCGGGAAAACTGTGATAAAAACGCCACAATTAGCGAAGGAAGGATGTATGAGAAACTCCAATCTGACTCTTGTCCTGTTAAAACTTTTGAAAAGTGCATTTCAAAACTTCATCCTGATCTTGAGGCTCTTTGGCAAAGACCGCGAGAAAGCCATTTAACTTGATTTAAGTGCTGAGGAAACTGTATGGTATTTCCGAGCTCCTGTCGGTGAAAAAAAAGATGGGAAACATGATGAAAGATATGTTTATTCAATACCAGCTAACTAAAATCTACGCCTACCATTGTCTGAGATCTACTGCCATTGAAATCTTGAATGCAGCGGGAATTAACGACCGAGAAATTATGAACATAAGCGGCCATACAAGTGTGACAAGTTTACAAAGCTATCATAACAGAATCACCGATCAATGCACGGAGAGCAATTCCAACAGCATTGGAAAAGCGATTGTTTCCTCCGCTCTTGAGAAAGAAAAGGGAGAATCAGTAGAAGACACAAGACAACTTCCCAAATCTCCAGTTTCATCTATTTCGTTACGTTCACCGCCTGGAAGCCCACTTGTGTTCAACTTTCAACAAACGAATTCGCGTGAATCAAGCTCGTCTTTCCCGCTTATATAGTTTCAAGCCCGGACAGATGACTTTTAATAACAGTCAGGTCACATTTAACTTTAATAATCGCTAAACATTTTATCTCTTGACAATAATAAATTTATGCTTGTTTTGAAAGTATATACTACACGCACTTTGATTTAAGTCATTGTAATAATAATTAGTTATGTTAATTCATTATTAAACAAGTTATTTCGTTATGTTTGCACTTTTTGTTCGATATAATAAAACACCTATTGGATTAATCTTCGCCCAATATGGCAAAACATCAAGTTTCGACTTCAATATTGAAGTCTCGACCTTCGGTCTGGCCCAATATTGAAGTCTCAACTTTCAACTATTTTGCCATATTGGGCTCAGAAGAATCCAATAAGTTATAGTGTAAAATTTTGTCTCGAATGCGATGTATTGAGCTACACTCATATTTAGTACCACAGATTGTGGCAGAGTAAGGACCAACGTGTTCAATTATACATGGGTTGTATAAACAATCTTGATCTATATAGTTTCGAGCTATTAAATATCAGTAACTGTAGTCGCTTCACTTTTAACAAATAATTATCACTAAGAGCCAAGTAGATACTTATGATAAATATAGGTTATCATATGAGGGGTGAGGTGATATCAGTTTTATCGCTTGAGGGACGACATTTATGATATCGTCTTGAGAACGATAAAACTGATATCACCTCATCCCGAGTGTGATAACTTGTTTATTAATCACATACTTCTGCCTTGATCAGGGCAAAAAATTAAAAAGATATACTGTATTTTGAAAATAAACATCTCACCAATGTAAAATCATTAAAAAATAGACATAAGACAGAGGAGTTAAAAAAAAACAAACAAAAAATAACTTACCTTTTATTAGCTGCAAGTTTCTGTGCGATTTTCTCACGCTAATCATGTTTTTAAATCGTTTATTTTGTAAAACTTCACGTCGACAATCCTTTGGTCAGACGCCATCTTTGTTTTTACAGCGACAAATTTAGCCGGACAAAAAGCGATATCAGAGACAAAAAGCGACATCAGGGACATATGGTTTTTATATCACCCTGTTATCGCCCTCATGAAGGCACAAGTATGTGATAAGTATAGGTTATCATATGAGAGGCGAGGTGATATCAGTTTTATCGCTCGAGAGAGGATATCATATTTTGTCACGAGTGAGCGCAGCAAACGAGGGACAAAATATGATATCGTAACGAGAGCGATAAAACTGATATTACCGAGTCTCGAATGTGATAACCTATTTATCACATACTTGTGCCTTTATCTAGAGCAAAAACCAGATTACATTTTCAAATTATTTTATTTATACTTCGAGTAAATTTCAAAATGAATTCAAAATTATTGTTTAAAATACGCTAAACAGGTAGAAATTACAAAAAAACCCCAAAAATAACTTATCTTTTAATAGCTGGAAATTTCTTTGTGTTATTTTCCTTGTATTATTTTATATTTTTATTGTTATCTCTCTATCGATCCTTCAGTCGGACGCCATCTTTGTTTTGAGCGGGACAAAAAACGATATCGCGGGACAAAAAACGATATCACGGGACATATCGTTTTTACGTCACCGTGTTATCGCCCGGATAAAGGCACAAGTATGTGATAAATACCCATATTATACACCAACACATGATACCCATATTATACACCAAAACACTGTACTGTTTTGGTACAGTAAATTTCTTCCGATTTGAAACTGACTCACACTTTACCTAAACACTTCTTGCTTCCAACAAAGTTTATTTCTGAACCATGAATAACACATGCATAATCAAATCAGATAAGCCAACGAGGGCCACATTTCACTTTGTTTCGAAACAGCCAACCAGCGTAAATCAGTCAAACAAATTAATGGAACACGTCTAATCGTTTGAGTATGCATGAATAATTGTACCAGAAATTTACCGAAAAATCGCGCTGTTGCCCAGAAACAAATTTAGTATATCAGAACTTTAACGCGACCGCCCCCCCCGAAAAAAACACTCAAAAACTAGTGTTGATTTGCAGTTGTAAGATACAGACACGACGTACTATCCCAGCTTGACGATTTAGTCTTGCTATAGCCTATGCAAATATTTTCATGTTTATTCACTGGAAAAAGAATAAATTTTTAAAGAAAAAAATAGCAGATAACTACATTGTCGGACTGGCTACCTTTCAAAGCATTCGCATTGCAAGACATATTCTGAACGTTATGACCAATACAATACAGGGAATGGACATCAGGAGTTTGTAATTTGTTTGTCCACGCGTATCGCATTAGACATTTTATTACCATTATGCCAGTCAGTCGATTGGGACGCTAAACTGGTTGTTAGCAGCCAGTAAACTGTATAATAACAGGACACCGTGCTGCACTGCAGAGTGGCCTTACTGACCATTCGTTACACTGTGCAACCATGACCGGAATGATATCATTTATCAGAAACGAAAACTATTTCAATGGTCGTCCATGGTATCCACTCGTCTCATCTGAAAATTCTTTGCCTAAACGCGAAAAGACACAGTATGCAAAAAAGCGCGTTGACCGTTGTTGTTTTGTCCTTCTGCATGGTAAAATGGCAAGCTAGTTATACTGATAAGTACTCGGCAAAAAAGAGTTTCAATTATTTATATATAGTTATAATTACGAGTTGCAATTATTTTATAACAGAGACATGACAAGAAATTTCTTTTATATTGAGTTAACACTATCATCGACTGTTACGTTTCATCTAAATCTCAACTGTCACATCTAGCACATTATATTTTCAAACACTACTAGGATTTACTTTTACTTTGATCGATTTTTCATCCACTAAAGTGTAACTTTGAGCTTTGCACGTGTAAGTTCCAATATCTGTTTTAGTAACATTTCTTAGAACCAATGCTTTATTTTCTTTTTCTTTTTGGCCAATCATGGGGTCCTCATTGTACCACATAACCTCAGCTGGAGGGTTTCCATTTTCACCTTTACATAAGCATGTTAAGTCTTGGCCTTCATCTAATGTGACGGAAGTTGAACAATTGATGGTCACGGTTGGTTTCCCTGAAATTAGTGTAATAAGGTCATGTACGCGATAGTTGTTTCAAAGATAAGTGTTTCAATGCAATGCCAACCTTGCAATGATTTCTTTATGCCATACGTACGCAGATTAGCAAATCTCTATCTCCGTACAGCCAATCAAAATGCTGATAGGATAACTTTTCAATATTGAAAAAATCATACGACCAATCAAAATGCTTATCCGCATCTCCACATTGAAGATACGATTTTTATCTCACCCGCTTACCTCAAGTAAGTCTCTATATGTATGGCATAAATGATGTATTGGAGTAATGCAAAACTGAGACTGAATAATAGCAGACGTGACCGCCTTAAAACTTACTTGCAATAAAAACGAAAACTTTAGACATACTACAGACAGGTCCTATGCGGAGAAACCGGTATGTCCCATTATACGTTTTATTAACATTTTTCAAGAGTAAGGTTGCTGGTTTCAATATAGAAAGCCCTGATAAACCACTGCTCAAGATTTGAGGCTGACCATCACGAATTATACACGCGAGAAGTTTGTTAACAAATGAACCATCACTTCTGGTGAAATACCATGCCCGTAGTAACACTTTAGATGCTGCATCATTAAATGACCATTTCATAGTCACAGTTTCTCCTGGTAAAAAGATGTTGTTTGAGCCAGTAGGTGGTAATGTCTTTTGAGCTACACAGAAAAAATAGAAAGAAAAAGCAATGCAACAGATTGCCTGCCAGACAATGAGTGTTTCTCACAGTTTGTGTCTTTCTGTGTACTTTGCAAGTGAAGAATTAGACGAAAGAGTGAAAATAATGAATGAGATGCACGAGTTGAAGAAAACCAAAAGAGGCACGATTTAGACTTTATAGAGCTACGTGATCAGGTTTGGGGGGGGGGGGGGGGGCAGTACAGGTGAATTGAGGGTGCGAAGTATGGCCTGGCTTGTTTCTCCACATAATACAAGATTGACACGTAGATGTTGAGTAAAATAAACAGAAAAAGAAGAGATGTCTTTAAAGCTAGCTTTACCTTTAACATTTAAGAACTTGCTATTTGATGGGTTTCTTCCAAGAATATTACTTGCAACACATGTGTAATAACCAGCAGCATTCCAGTTCACATTACGTATAGTGTGCGTTTCTCCATTACCAGTGATGTAAATAGTTCCATTATGGATAATGGTAAAAAATGCTTTGGGTTGACTCTTGGAGCTGCACGTTATCATCAAGTCTTCCCCAATTCTAGCAGGGTTGCTTGAAAATTCGATGTCTGTTTGCGTAGGTTTATCTGTGCTCCAATAAAATTACGAAATAAAAAAATAAGATCAATTACGATACAAGACATTCTCAAACTCATAAATAATTAATCATGCAAGTGGAACAACAAAAATCCTAACCGTGAAGGAGGTTTTGATACCCAGTGTTAATTAGGATACATTTTTATGATTTTTTTCGCCGTTTACTCCATGGTTTTGGTTCGATTGAGAAGATGTATCAAACAAACACATCGAATTTCTTCAAAACTATAAGCTACTACGCTGCGCGCCGCATTTTCAACTTTCCTTTCGGTGTTTTGATATTCAAAACACAGTCGCTCGTGTTTGATATACTACTTTAAACGTACCGTCACCTCAGAGGGTTGCTCCTGAAAATTATATATTTAATTTGTTTCAGAGAATTGAATGCTTGCTCGGCGTACTAGAGCGTGTGTTTTAAAGCGCCTACTCATTGCGCAAAAGCGTTTCCTACTTGTTCGCGGCGATTGTTTCGCCAACCATTTTTAACTAATCACGTTGCCAAATTCTTGTTCTTCGCGTCGCGCGAACAAAATGGCCAAGAGGAAAATAGGCTTTTTACCTAAAGGTAACGCTCAAATACGACGTATCTATTTAAGCTATATATAGAATCATGGCTAAATTATTTCAAAATCAATTTAAATAAGGTTTGTTTTATACGTCGCATTGAATGCATTTCAAGCAATCGATGAGGTTAGCCATATCGTTATCTACATTGTTTTAATTGCATTCGATGCGACGGAAACGCTACGTATAAAACAGACCAAAAACATAACATTGTAACTACAGTGCAATGCTTGATTATAACATGTATACAAATATAATAATATTACTATCTATACTTACAATAAACTATTACTTCGATCGATTTTTCATCCACTAAAGTGTAACTTTGAGCTTTGCAAGCGTAAGTTCCACTATCTGTTTCAGTAACATTTCTTAGAACCAATGCTTTACTTTCTTTTTCTTTTTGGCCAATGGGGTCGCCATTTTTATCGTACCAAATAACCTCAGCTGGAGGGTTTCCATTTTCGCCTTTGCATAAGCATGTTACGTCATCGTCTTCATTTAATGTGAGGAAACTGGAACAATTGACGGTCACATTTGGTTTCTCTGAAATGTAAAAACGCCATACACTGTTTAACAAATATAGATAACATTTGCCGTTGTATGTTCAGTTATAGATACACGCCATCTTGTGGTAAGAACAAAAAAGTGGCCCACGTGCCGCCTAGACGAGTGGGTTACTGATGTTCTTGCCACATTATAACGTCTACCGTAAATATATGTATAACTGAACAGGCAACGACAAAATGGCGACAAAAACACTTTCACTCGCCATTGACGAGATTCTCATCTATGCAAAACAAAGCACGCTATTGGTTGTTGATTACTCTGGCGACTGTGATTGGCTTGTCACTGTAATGGCGTCAGTCGTGCGTCTGTTTTCTAATAGATCGCGGTTCTCGACAATTAGAAAACAGAATTACGTACAGTAACTTTGATTATCATCATATAAAGTTGTTTAAAAGATAAAGTGCTTCAAAATACCGAATACTGTGTTGTAAAGTTACCATGATATTTAGAAAGCAATTGCGTTCCCGTGGAAAGTTGGTGTTTAAAGCAAGCGTTTGGTCTAGATATGTAGAGGGGGCCTTGCTAAACATAAAAAATGTTGTTGGCAACTTTGAAATCCGCACAAACACGATGTAGGAGGTTTAGATAAAGTCAAATCAAATATTAACATGAAACGTGGTTGAATGTTAAATTATCTTTATTGTTCGACTAATATATGTACACAATTTATCACATATCCAGTAGAGCATGTTGATCACGTGACATAAAACATGAAAACAAGGTTGATGTAATATGTTCTCTTTTTGAAATCTTTTTTTTAATATCGCCACAAAAGTAAGTTATAATGATACAAAAACATTTTCTAATATCTTTCATATCAAAACTAAGATTTCGATGCAATGATAACAACGAGCTTGAAAGGAGAACTAAGCAGTAAAATCATAAAGTCATTTAACTTTCTTTTAAGTTCCTTGTATATTTGCATGGTGATTTTTATTAACACTGCTGAAGATCCGAGCTTACGGATCAAAAGCTCTGCGATGATAAACTTACGTGGTGTTTCCACAAAATTGTAGTTTAACTTTTTTAATAGCTTCAATTCGATCTCTGGCATTAAGTATCTCAACTCTAAAATCAGAAAAAAGTAACTTGGCTTGTATTGAGTTAGCGTTCCAGCTTTGATATAGTTGAATGGGTAAAATACAAGTCCGCCATTTCAACTTGAAATAAAGAAGAATAATCATGGTCTTTCTACTTAAGTTTTCCTGATGGATATGGACCCTGATCCAGATAAAAAGCAAAAGGCATAGATCTAAGTTTATGTATAGTAGCCTATATCAGGAAAAGAGTGATGAAAAATTGGTGGAAAAGCAAAGCTCACACGTAAAAACATTGGAGTCGATAAAGGAGTGGAAAACGTATGGTGAAATAATGTATATAAGAAGTCGTGACAAGCTATCCTTTTACTCTCTATAGTGGATCAAAAGGAAATGTCATCATCGCACAAAAGTTGCGACCGAAACACAACGTCTAAAACAGGAAAAAATGTCATGACTTATGGATATTTTAGGTTGCTAGAAAAGATTGTAGACTCTGACTAGTTAGCTGCGCTTAGTCGTGAGACATCATGTTCGAAAAAAATCTGGCATGTATTATTCTCGATTAAGGTTATGTCAGGTATACACAAAGCCTCCATAGTGTGTTGATATTTTCAGCTGGTGAGTCTTTACCTGCTGCCACTCACATGTCTTGAAATGATAAACTTCGCGTAAAGTTAATTAACTAGCTTCACAATCGATTCACTGATGCGCGCGCAATTGAAGCACGTGTGCTTCGTCGAAAAAATCTCAAGCACGTAGTACACCATCTACCGACCAAGCAGTCAGTCAGAGCACGTAAAACTGCAGCTCAGATATAATTCCTAGCCATGGTTGAAAACTTGAGAAATGGAACAATTCTGACGATTGCAAAACTTCAGGAAGCATATGAAAGCATTTTAGAGGCAAATTATGATGGAAACTCAACAAGCACAGGAAAGGTAGTAAAACAGCTTATATATACAGGATGAAATTCAAGGTGTTGAGTTCCACAGACCCAAAAGAGTCAATGAACCCGAAAGAGTGCACCTTCAAGAGTACACGTGATTTCGCAATCCAGCCGTCAGAGGATATCATGATGTGATTAAGAAATGAAAATTCTATTTGACGTGGCAAGATTCCTTAGAAAATCCATCAATAATTTCCCAAAGTGGGTTTTCACTGGATCGTTTCAAGATTTGAACACCAACTTTACTGATTCTGTAGATGGCTATTGAGTTTAGTAATGCGACACAAATGCATCTTGGACTTGGTCTGCATACAATTCCCTTATATATGACCCTCTAGATACCACAAGAAGTGTAACACCTTCTCTGATTCGATTCCCACCGCGTGAATGGACAACTTTACAAACTGCACTTAAAGCAGGCCTAAGACACTAACACATTAGTGGTTGGAGCTGATAGAAGGACTGTGGTGACACTTGCCTTGGATCTTCATGCATCAACCAGCAAAAAGACTTTACATGGCAAGAAATGATATGGATCATTTAATACTTCGCCCATGTGAAATAAGTTTACTAGTAGTTTTGAATCATCCAAACTGATGTTGTGTACTTATTATACTAATTATTATACTAACTCTACAAGCCCTTCACTCATTGTATCAAGAATCATTTTTCCAGTTCGACGAAGAGCGCTATAAAGCATTGCAATTTTTCTAGCAGCAAAGGAGCGTAACGAGGCATGTACACAAGGAAAGAAAGAAGGCAACTCCTATAAGAGCACTAGAATGATAGACACTATTAGCTTTTTGAACGTCCTGGAAAAGATTGCAGCCTTCAACAAGTCTAATGAAACCGGGCCATTCTCAAAGTGATTCTTCAGTAGCTACATGCACATGGTGACAGAAACGCTGACATTCATCACAGCTGTTAGAATAGGTGACTGGGAACTTATGATAAATAATCGTCAAACATTCATCTTCAAGTTCTAGAGGTTCTTCATGACATGTTAAATTACGCACGTATGTATGACCGCTATTTATTTAGCTGAGATGGTATATCACTAAACGAGTCTGATCCAGACATTGTTAAGGAGTTTCTGCGAGGAAATTGGTTGGTCAAAAAGAAAAAAACGTTTTATTATAGGGTGCATTATTCTATTGACGCAAATTTACGTGAAAATTAAAGAAATAAGCTGAAATTTGCACAACATCTAGCCATGATTGTGCAGGAAATAATCCAAAACGCTTAAACTTGCATCACAGCTAAAAATTTTGAGGTGAAAAACTTTAAGAAAAACTGCTTAAAATTTAACAAAATTGTAGGATGCTGATTTTGAGTCGTAAAAGGCAAATAACGAACAAAAAAGTATTTTTCGACAACTCAGGTAATCTTGTATTGTAAATCTAAATAAAACCATACTAATTTGCTACTAGAATAAAATTGCTTTAAGAAATCAGCCAAAATTACTAACTTAGGCAAACCATGTAAAACTTATTAACCATTTCCTACTTAATAGTTCAAGATAGGAACTTTAAAAGTTCTGCGACTGACCTCGATAAATCGAAAACAACTCCTTTACTCCATATATCAAAGACAAGTATGTCATCGATAAATCGAAGACAAGACGGATCCTTGATAAATCAAAGACAAGACAAATTAAAGACAAATCCTAAAAGATCAAAAAAAGTTATTGTATGAAAATTATCCAAATTGTTTAAAATAGCAGAAAAATCCTTTTGATGATAAGTTGATAAGCATGTTCTGTTTTTTAAAAATATTTCAAAATTATTTCAAACAAGGAAGAAAATAGTTGGTAATCATTCTTGATGTCATCCACGCTGTATTCACAATGTTGAACTTCAATATTCCTAGGTTCAGTACTTAAAATTAGGCAACGATATTTTGTGCGTTAGGTGCTGACCATGCTCTAGAGCACATAAACCTTTCCATGAAAGTTTCTGGAGGCCTCGTTGATATTATCCATAACCCTAAATCGCGAAACAAGTTCTTTTTAATTCCTCCCGAACTGGCAAGATGTCGAAGCAAAAGAGGACAAAAGAACATCGCAATCTTAGCACGCTGGTATTGCAACGAGAGGAAAGGTACATCAAGAAGCTGAAAGACACATTCCAAAGGTCCACAGACCAATTCACAGAAAAAAACGTGATGACCTGTTCAACTCGGTCACAAAAGTATCGGTCGAGGATAAAGTCAAGAATGACCTATGTGGCCAAAGTAAAATCGAAAGAAAGCTGGTTGAGACCTTTTGGTCAAATCCAACAAGGTTAATGTTTGTGCGAAAACGAAGAAGACTAAACTTCTACCACGGAGAAGCAGCGGCAAGAAAGTGACAGTAGCTCTTAAAGATAAAGTGGTAAAGCTGACAGAGGATCGAAACTTGTTTACATAAAATTGACATCAAAGAGACTATGAAGCAGTATGTATTTTCGGTCGCACCACGATTTCTGTTTGCAAACGATGGAACAATGCTTCATTGCTAACGAACCCGAGTATCCCATCACCAGAGACCTACAGTATGACTAGAAGAAAGACAACGACAATTGGCCCCTGTGATGACTACAATTCCACCAGCGCCAGAGAAACCTCGAAACCTTAAAACCTCGTTTTTATGTTTTATATCGCGTGATCAACATGTTCTAGTAGATATGTGTCAAATCCTCAGTAATACTAGAGAAGCAATGAATGCAATTTAATGATGAATTGTGTAACATTCAGCCTCGTTTGAAGGTTAATATAACAATAGAGCTGACGTTCGCGGGCATAAATATGTTTTTGGCCCGACTCGATCAGAATGAAGCTTTGAGTAGGGCCAAAAACATGTTTATGCCCAAGAGCATCAACTCTATTACTATTATAATAACTTTAAAGGCCTTTTAACGTTTAACTTTAACTTTGCTTTGTAAAAAAACAACTACACTTAAATGGCTTCCGACTATTTATGCATTGGCTATTACGTCAGCGGGCTAAAAAATGTATTTTAGCCCGCTGATTTGTTTATTTTAGCCCGCAAATACGTCACAATGCTCGCTAAAGTTATTATAATATTTGATATGACCTTATCGAACCTCTCCTTCCCCCCCCCCCCCCCTAAATCGTGTTGGTAAGACTATCTAGTCCAGTCACTTCCTTTAAGCACCAAGTTCTTGCGGGACTTTATTTTGCGACATTTGCTCCCAGACTATAACGATTAAAACTTACTTGCAATAAAAACAACAACGTTAACCTGAGAAGATCTGGCGCTATCAACTCCTGAAAGGTAAAACTGGTATGTACCATTATACGTTTGATTAACATTTTGCAAAACTAAGGTTGCTGGTTTTATTATTGAAACTCCAGGTAAACCACTTGTGTAGATATCAGGAATTCCATCAGCAATAATTCTCGCAAGAAGATCATAAACCATCGAACCATCACTACTTGTGAAATACCATGCCCGAATTATGAGTCTGAAACAACAAATGACCATGAAATAGTCACAGTTGATCCAGGTAAAACAGTCATGTTGGTCCCATCAGGTGGAGATGTAATTTGACCTAAATAGGACAGAAATTCAGTCTGAAAACATTGCAACAGATTACATGCGAGTCAATGACGGCGTACGTTACAGAGATCAATGTTCAGTCAATTGTTCCGAAACGAGTTTTCTCACGAGTGTTTCACAGAACATCATCTAAAAAATTAAGTCTTACCATTACTTGGAAACAACACAAAAGTGAGAGCAACAAACAAAATTGAAAGTACAACCATTTCTACGACTTTTTTTGAACCCTAATAAAGCAAACAACGAGTAACAATTTAAAATATCTAGCGCTATTCCTTGGATCAAAGAAATTGTTATGTGTTGGTAAAAGAAACTCAGCAGTTGCCATTAAATAATTAATAAAAATACCATGACCTATTGATAATATTGAACAGTAAATATCATTGGCAAAGTGCTTGCCAAAGTTGATTTTTACAGCATGAATTTTGTCTCATATGCGCAGAAAATAGATAAACACGCGCGGTACTTCGTAAGATCGATGTCTCGACTGTTCATGGAATAATTTAATATTTGAATACTCGCGCAGTCCAAACGTTCGAGCTCAAAGCTTTTTCATGCACCCTTGATAAGATCAGTGACCGGGTTCGACGACAAGGGCAAGTATGTAAACAGAGCGCAATAGGTTAAACAGATAGTTGAGTAAATAGCACCTCCCATTTTACATGCGCAACTGAGTGGCAACATAATGGAGCGTTTATCGATGTTCGTTTCATAGACTATTAACTCGTGATTCATGACCTCTGTATAACACGCTAGAGTAGTACATGAAGAGCTTCACGTTAAATGTGATGTGCTGAGGAATTAAATTAATATTTAGTACCAGAGAGAGGGAGAGGAGATTAACATATTGTTCTATATTATGCATTGTAATCTATGTTATCAATATAGTTTTATATACGATTAATATCAATAAGTAATCGTTTAATAATCTATTATAACAAATAATGTATCGTAACATACCAGCTGAAAAGAATATTCCTGTAACGAAAGCACCAAACGCTGTAAGAATTGTGTTTTCGTATGGTTCTTCCGGCTTCAAACTGATTGAAACTTGATCTACAGTGGGTAAATTTCTCAACTTTTTAAACAATAGCTCATTTATCTCAGATAACACGATAGGTTCTTTTGAAGGTCAAGTGTCTTTGCCTCACAAGAAAAACACATTTCATTTTGATTTGTTAGTAGCTTCGTCCTGGTTTAAACTTGTTCAGTATTATTGAAACAACTGTAAGAATGCTGGTTGTAAGGCTGATTTGTGAAACGGTTTAGTTGTTTGACCTGCACTAAAACTTGTACCAGAAACTTGTATTGATCAAATATCACACTTTTGTTCCGGAACATATACATTAATACACGAGCACTACCGCTTGTCTCCCTTCAAAATTCCAAATCCAGTGTAGATCTGTAGTTATAAAATATTGGCACCAATAACATAATTAAGGTGCAAATGTTTGGGAATGGTCCGTGCCTAAGAGGGATAAAAGGTATTCTTTCCTGCTGGTTCATTCAGGTGTCGTAACTTAATGGGATAATTAACACTTATTGACTGAGACCGAGGGAAACAGTATGTTTTGTGGACCAGAGACTGTCGATGTTTCCCGAGGCGAAGCCAAGGTAAACATCGACAGTCGTCGAGGGTCCACAAAACATACTGCTTTCCCGAAGTCTCAGTCAATAAGTATTTTATTATATACTGAGTGTCAAAAGAGAAGAAAAGTACCACAAATCAATCAAACATGCACAAAAAGGATTACCTTTAACCTGACATGGCTCCGTGAGGCTCTGTGGATTTGTTATTTACTGGTGAATTAAAGTAATGTCCACCGCTTCGCTACGTTGCCAGGGAGACAGTAGAATTTCTCCACTATCACGTGATACGTTCTTAACCAATAAGAAACAGGAATAAATGAACTTTGACACTCAGTATATAATAATACATTTTGATAAAGCTCAGAACTACTAGCGGAATAAGCTGTAACAAAAAGCAACATCAATGCAGCGCAGTATGTAAGTAAATAAATATACAAGAGGCCTACTAAGAATTTATTGTACTGCTTAGTAGACGTAAAAAGCCGTTCACTAGCCTCTAAGAGGCCATGCCATTCATTAGGGCCAAAGTTTCGTGTAAACGTACTATGAACTTAACAGGTTCATTTGGCACTGTGGCGACTGCCCCATAGATGGAAACACATCTCACTTGTGTATACTGCATAGCTTCGCAAAGGAATCAGTCAAAATTTTTCAGTAAGAGTAAAACATTTCCCATGGGAAGTTTGGCATTAACAACCTTACTGTTTACTCTATACCGCCACCCCCATAATAATCAGTATTTGTTGTTAGAGTGGGCCTTTATGTAAGCGTATACATAAATGTTTTTTAAGGTGTGCCGTACAATGTGTACACGATTCAAAAGTTTGCTTGCAGTTATATTTCAGCAGAATATGAGTTAATGAACGACGTTAAACATTTATAAGTGGAAACACAACGGAAACTATTGTTTAATTCAAAACATCGACAATTATATAGCAATTTTTGATAATGTTGAATAAATAATTAATCATACGAAGCGTAAGCGTTCTAAATTGCTTAAGTCGTACAGGAACAATTTCATTTAATTTCCAAGGGCGGATTGCATAAAAAAGTGCTTAAAGTTAACTATGATTAGTGAAAACGTCCACTAATCAGAACAAAGTATTTTGTACTTAATCTATCTAACGACAAAAACAGTGATTAAAAAAGTGATTAAGAGTTTTACACAACCGGCCGTATCGTATCAGTTGTTTTTCTCGAATACCCTGTGAAATAAAAACTTTTTGACCCAATTTATTTTCACGATAAATTTTCAGGGGCGTGCCCAGAGAAGGGTTCGAGGGGGCGACAATTCCGTTTTGGGAGATTGATTGGTGAAATCAGGATAAGACAGAAAAAAGATGGAAAGACCTCCCCCTGCCCCTGAAGTACTGGACTCTGTGCGCCACTGAAAAATTTCAAGACAGGTTCTTTGATGCAATTCAAGTGCACTTTATATACATGGTGGTGAAGAGGTGGGAAGTTTCAAATATATTATCAGTGACAATCAAATACACGAATAACAGAATTTCGTTATTTTAAAAATTTCAATGCAAATATACAGATAATTACCTTTACTTTCTTACAAGTTCAGAATATCTTCTATTAACATTTCACACTCATATTTACAATTTCTTTCAATTAAATTATTAACCCCCTTCAAATTAACGCACCATTTTAAGCCCTAACCCCATGAGTACCAAAACGCATTTGGTGGGTGTACAAAATAGCCTGCGTGATTGTTCTGATTTGAAAACTGCCTCCTTGAGCTCAACATGTTGCATAAACTCCGCTGCTGTTTACAGGTTCAAAATATCTTCTATTAACAGTTCATACTCACATTTACAATTTCGTTTAATAAAATTATTAACCCCCTTCAAATTAACCCACCATTTTAAGCCCTGAACCCATGAGTACCAAAACGCATTTGGTGGATGTACAAAATAGCCTGCGTGATTGTTCTGATTTGAAAACTGCCTCCTTGAACTCAACATGTTGCATAAATTTGCCACAGTTTTCCGCTGCTGGTGGAAAAAATGACAACCGACGGCAATTATGTGTGCATTGTCCTGTTCCTTGGTGGTATAACAACTACGCATGCACCAGCACGTCCAGTGTTTAAACCCTTCACTTGTTCCCACTCATTCTTGATTGGGTCGTACCGTTCGACATCATTCAAGTACCTAGTTCCATCATAGCCCCCAACAGCATAAACACGGTTGCCGAGCCACGAGGCTCCCACAGCATCACGACAGTTAAGCATTGGAGCAAGCATCGTCCATTCATCTGTTTTTGGATTGTACCTTTCCACTGAATCAAACTGCCTTGATGTATCTTGACTGGCAGGAGCATCGTGGCCGCCGACCGCGTATAGGAAGCCATCCAAAACTGTCACACCAACGCCTGAAAATGCAAGACCAATGTTCAAATGAATCATTCAATGGAGCAACCAGTACTTAAAATACGCGACACACCATACACTATAACGCCACCATCAAAAAATAGGTACGCATAGCGTACATGTTGGCAGACTATATCAACAGCGGCTATACAGGGTGTATAAAAAAAAGGTAATCGAACTTTGCAGTGCTCTAGCGCGTTCACTATACAAACTACAGAAATCAATCTTTCGCAGGCGGAAAGACCAGGCTTTTAGCTTTCGATTGTCATCATTTTTGTGAAATTTGAAGAAAGATTGGGCAAATACGAATCAAATGAAAATAGCCGGTCGAAATCGCATATTTTCACCGTTGGGAGTTAATTGAAAATCTGTTGAAATTTAAACTCTTTAGGGAATTAAATTACAAAATTAATTGACCAATTTTAGCTTAGGTAGTAAACTTCTGGCATTTTATTAGTGATGTTAATTGTTTCTCGTGACAGATAAATGATTAATAAAATTTTCTTTTCTTATTCGCTGCCCTAATAATGCTCAGAGGTGAAAATATGCGATTTCGACCAGCTATTTTCATTTGGTTCGTATTTGCCCAATCTTTCTTCAAATTTCACAAAAAGGATGACAATCAAAAGCTAACAGCCTGGTCTTTCCACCTGCGAAAGAATGATTTCTGTCGATTGTATAATAAACGCGCAAGAGCACTGCAAAGTTCGATTACCTTTTTTTTATACACCCTGTAGATATCGTATACAATGTCCACCATATTACCTAAAAAATCATATGGTCACAGGTTTTTTACAACTATATGTCTATATCCTTTATCATGCTGGCTCATGGGCATTATAAACCGTCAATAATTGAGATGTGTAAATGTTTTCAGATTGCAAACAAAACACATTTGTTTCAGGAAGGCGGAGGATGAGAAAAGATGAGCAGGGGATAAATTTAAACATAACACGTTAGATGAACAAATAGGAAACAAGGATGGTTTTAGGATGGTTTCAGCTTTTAAGAATTTCAAATAACTTGGTTTTAAAAAACATTGAGTATTACTGCACAACTTTGTTGATTGACAACATCTCTCTATAGACAAAATCCTCTACCGTTTGTTTATACCCAATTCACATTTTAAGATCACTCACACGCCAGGTTACAATTATTATATTAGCTTGCGGAAGCGCATTATGGAGAAAAAAGTAACTACGCATGTTGAAGTGTGGACATGAGTGAATAAATCGTATACACCATTCATACGCCTGGTTACTTTTGTCGTAACGTACTCTTCCGCAAACCAGAACAATGGTATCCAACCATTAGAATAATCCAAAGTTGGGAATTGGGCGGCAATGGTGTAAACATACGTCAACCAATTTGGTCTATTACTATCAATTAGCAAGAGATAATGGGCAGAGGTCATTAATCCAGTGTGCATACACAGCTTGCTTTCCATGCTTCACTTGATAATACTTTACTATACTTTTTTATACTTTACTGTACTATACTCATTTTACAGTATACAAGTATTAGCATACTTGTGCGGACTAATGAGTAACTTATGTGATTGATACTTTTAAATTGTCAGTTGTCACTTTATACTTTCAGTCTATCACACAGAAATAAAAATGATTAAAAGCTTATCAAACGCTAGCTCAATGTTGCATGCACTGTGATCATAAGTTTGCCACATCAACTGCCAATAAATCTGCATGTAATAACTGATCTGCCATTGGCAGGAAGGATGGCTCATTTTTCCAACAAGTTCCTGCACAACAGGCGGGGTGGTTTATTTATTATATGCGCTGATGCACAAGTGTAACTGTGTTCAACTTTGAGACTTGCCCAGTTCAAAGGCGAGATCTACTTTCAATACGTTGCATTTCATGTTAATAGCAACTCGTACATACGTGTGCCTGACAATGCTTTTAAGGTAGATGATTAGGCAAATCACAAATGCCAACAAATCGAAACTTAATATTCTGTTTTAAATTGACAAAACGAGCGAGAAAATTCGATAAAAACAGCACAAAATGAACAGTAAATTTATATTATTCAGCATTAGTATAAAGTGTAATACTTCGCTAACCTTATCGATTTGCAGTAAATTTCAAAGATTCGATGAAAGTGACAGGCAATACGGAAAACGTGGCATGAATTGTGTTGAAGTATATTACATAAAGTAGCCGCCATGTATTACAAATTACGTCTTACGAGCGGCGCGTGTGCTGCCTGCCGTCTATTAAAACTTCAGTAACATAGTGGTTAGCCGCTGACCGCGCGAGGGCGCCCACAAAATCAATTTTCAAAAAGGCTTCTCAATACTTTCTCTGTCATGAAATAGAAGATCAAATTTACCTCCACGCCGATGTATCATGGAAGAGATAAACGTCCACTTATTTGTGTGCGGGTCATAAGCTTCGGCGGAGTTTAAACAAGAACACCCGTCTCTTCCCCCCACAGCATAGAGTTTACCGTCAAGTACCGCTACACCAACGGTACTTCGCGATGTACCCATCGCCGCAACGAAACTCCATTGACGTGTTTGAGGATCATATCTGAACAACGAGAATAAAGTAAGTAATGGAATCTATAGACTTTCCAAAACAGTAATAAATGTAATGATATATTTTCACTTAGATTATTATATTTCCAATCTAACAATTATACTTGTAATTATACTTTCAACCACGGGTTCTGTTGCATAATTTTTAATATTAACAATCTGAGCCACTGAAATTAGAAATTGCCTATTTGTGAAAATTATT
This sequence comes from Muricea muricata, assembly GCA_963855995.1. Classification (NCBI taxonomy): domain Eukaryota; kingdom Metazoa; phylum Cnidaria; class Anthozoa; order Malacalcyonacea; family Plexauridae; genus Muricea; species Muricea muricata. The sequence continues at coordinate 27,265,005 of OY979718.1, read as the reverse complement.
GGATCATATTTTTAAAACTATATAAAGAGCTATTATAGGATTCACGCCGGATTTGCTAAAAATCCGGGGTGATTTCATATCGGAAACGTTTTGTCGATTGTACTAGCGAGCATGAATCAGATACAAAATTATCAGTGTCAGGGTGTCAATCGTGAACTTTCATATCCGAAAAAAGGTTTATGGGAAAATTGTAATTGTGAACTTTCGTATCTATCGAATTCGAGAAATTTGATAATTTGAATTCTGTAAAGATTCTATTCGTGAAGAATTCGAGTGAATAACTTTACAAAGTAGCACCAATAGCATCAAAACTATGCTTCGTATACATTAGCAATCGTGTTTGGTGTAAAATCTATCGCAAATCTAGAAAAGAACAAATCTGGAATATGAATCCGGAATATTCAGCTCTAAAAGTAAACAGTCCATAGTTTTGTATACCTTTCAACTGAGTTAAGGTAGGACCAACCATCGTGGCCGCCGACTGCATACAGAGGGCCACCAAGAACACCAACGCCTAAGCCATGACGATGAATATTCATCGGCGTAACCGCGGTTTTTTCCTTCGTCTGCGGATCAAAGCAATCAACTGTATTCAATGTTTTCAAGCCATCTCGTCCTCCAACAATGTATAGTTTGTCATCTAGCACAGCCACGCCAAACTGCAGTCGTTTGTTCCCGATGGTCGCGACAGGTGTCCATGAATTACGTCGTAAGTTGTAGTACTCTATGCTTATTGCGCTCTTTGACGTTTCTGTGCTGTTGCTTGCTGGATTTTACACAAGTGTGATAAAACAACATACCTTAGTTATTATGTGCAATGCAAGTGTATCCCAAAAAAAGGTCGAATAATACAAAAAAGGCTAAAATACAAGTCGATTCTCAGTTCTTGGCGGAACGAGTTCCAATTAATTTGCAATATATGCATGCGTGGAAATTCCCGGCAATAATGTTTTGAGCATTCTTGGCTCCATTACCAAGGCGTTAAGAAAGACATTGACTTCAAAAGGCAGCCTTTTTATCTTTTTATGTCACACCGTAATATATACACAAAATAATATAAATACACAAAATAAAAGCGCTTAAATAGATGTTCTATTTTTTCGATAATAACTTAAGATATGCATGACTGTGTGTATGGGTGTACAATAATAGTATGGGTGTTGTATTGAAATGGCATTTAGACAACCAGTGTAAGTCTTGAACTGAATGTTTGATTCCTTAGTAGTGCAATGTTCTATAATAACATCGACCTTCTCTTGGAAAGCTTATTTTATAAGAATTTGAAATGGTGCTTGTTTTATTGCAGGGAAGATATAGTACGAGCATATTTAATCCCTGATGATGACTAAAAAATAGTTGAAGCGTAGAAATAAAAGTTTATCATGTTGTGAACCTTCAGAGTTTCCGTTGTATTGTAAATTACACACGTTTACTGACTTACCTTTCACATGTCGATTTCCCTGATACGATTCAACTCCTGCAGAAACAATAAAATTAACATGATAAAATGAGTGTGATTCTTTATGCTCCGGTTCGTTTTCCAATATACAAACATTGGTGAAAATATGCTTTTGTAACACAGTAAATTTTATTCAAGCAAAAGTTTCAAGTCCACAAAGCACCCTTAGACTGCCACTTAGTGGTACGTTAGCATGCTTCAATATTTTTTGTAGCGCATTTTTTCATATTTTTGGTCGAGTCGGATATGTGTATCAAAAAAGCTTTGCTTGCACGATTATGCCCGGGTTTTTTCCGTCGCTAAAGTACACTTCAATTTGAAACATAGGCTGTCGAACTCAATTTGGTTTATTTTCTATTGTTAGAACCGCTAGAACGTTGTTTCATTTTATAAAAAATTCGATTCTAGTTACACAATTGGACTCTTCCGTTTGTTTTGATAAAATATCAAATCCGGAGCGCCCATAAGATTTCGACGTCGCTGTAACCAACCAAATTTCAGAAAAGGCAAGGCCAAGGATCCCCCCCCCCCCACTCGCTAGTAAAAAAGTTGAGCCCAGGTTTTGTACATAAGAGTAAAATTCAAAAAAATTTTAACGGATGTTCATTTACCTAAAAAAAATAAGGACTAAAATGATCTTAAATAATGTTGTAGAACTGAAACTTCAATGAAGCACTGCAGTTTATTTTAAGGTTGAAACATGTGCAGGAAGTAAAGAAAGACGAATACAAGGATTTTAAGCACTTTTTTATGATTTGAAGAACCTTCAATCACTTGAAATTTTGTTTTCAAATTCAAGGACATTTAAACTTTTAAGGACATTCAAGTTTGGAAGGACTTTACCACGGTTAGTATCCAGTAGTCGAATCAATTCCATAATTTATATATTTATACTGTAGTCAGTACATTGGTCAATCGCATCGTCGACGTGAGTTATTCATTGGGAATTTTACACCCCGTGCCCTATCCAGATGAGATCCTAACATGGGTGCTTCAGTGGGTGTATATCGTCGGGAGGGGGGGGGGATGGTCATTCCAACTCACTGCATGGTGCGCCATAAATTGTGAATGACATGTGCATGGTTTAACACGAGTACTGTCACAAACCTCCAACAACATACAAGAATCCCACATTAGACTTTCTAGGCCTTGTTCGAAGGCTCTGCATTTGTGCCCGTCTTTCAGGCAACAGATGATATTTCATCGCTTCTAACAACAGTTCATTTCCGCATTCACTGAGCGCAAATGTGGGTGATGTTTCCACGCGATCGGTAAGTAACTTGCAGCTCATTAATGGCAACCGAATATTCTCGAGTAACTTGCTAACAAATATCCTTCTTTTCGCACAATCGAATTGGACCCATTTCTCCATTGCGGCGAAAACGTCTTCTTCTGTATTCACATTCAGGTCATCGCTGGCAAATAACTCCACCAACTGACTGCCATTTATGATTTGGAATTCCTTGCTTTCAATGACCTGGAAACAAAAAATGGCGAATGAATTAGTCGATTCACTGCCGTAATCACTTCCGCACACGTCTATTCTCTCAATGAAAATCCCTCAAATAGGTTTTTTTCACAAAATAAATGTTTTGATTCGTCATTATGTATCACAAGTATTTAATGCACGGTAAAGATGGTCATGTTTTATTACCATATAAATAATATATAGAATGTGTACTTTTTTCTCGCTGAAAAAATTCACTCTACAAATTGGCAGAGGTATAAGGGCATTTTGACTAGTTTCAGACTTCTGCGACAGAGAATTTTACGAGGTTTCAAGGTGTGGGACATTTTTTGCCAAAAAAGATATACATTCGAGACTTTATAAGAGCATACTTGATGCGATAAAAGTGGACTTAAATCACCAAATGTCGCATTGTTAATTGTTGCTTTCAAGTTTACTTTGTTCACCTTTTTTACAATTACAGTCGATTTCAGGTTACTTTTCAAAGCACAGTTCCAAATTTGTTTTGATTGTTCCTAATTACATTACTGGTACCAAATTTGGAATATTGAGTGGTACAGGGATGGATCCACTGGGGGGTGTGGGAGGGAGGGGGGTGCACACCCCCCTAGCCTTGGCTAGGGGGGGCATGGGGGTGCTAATTTCCCTATCAAATATTTAAATATCAAGCAATTGTCATTAAACAACAATAAATATAACTGACTGAGTAGCCAATTGCAGGGACAGGAAAATAGGAAATATAATACATTCTATTATTATTATAAAATCTAAAGTTATTAGTTATAACTCGATACAGTCCAATTCTATGTCTCTAGCCATACAGTTGAAGTGTAACAATGTTTATCAAGGGATCTGATCATCTGCCTGTCGGCCCCGTCAGTGTCAGTGCTATTAGATTCTATCAGACTATTCTTCTACACTAAGGACTACAGTATAAAAGCATTAATTTCATACAGCTAAAAAGAACACAATAACATGTCATCAACATAGTTACACCACTTACACTGCTGACCGCTGTACGTTGCTGGTCTGGTCACATGGACTGTGATGCCCAGCCCCATGACCGACACCCAGTCCCATATACTTACAGCGCTGATCAACACCCACCCAGGACTGGTGCACCCCCCCTAACAGATTAGTGTTATATATATATATATATATATATATATATATATAAATATATATATATATATATATATATATATATATATATATATATATAAATATATATATATATATATAAATATATATATATATATATATATATATATTTATATATATATATATATATATATATATATATATATATATATATATATATATATATATAGATATATATATATATATATATATATATATATATATATATATATATATATATATATATACTATCTGCAGGCATGCACGTTTCAACGTTTACACCTCATATATATATATATATATATATATATATATATATATATATATATATATATATATATACAGGCAAGTGTCAGTAAATAAAATAAGTCTAGAATCATATGAATAGAGTGCTCGACACAAAAGTAAAGCGAAAATAAGCAAGAAACTTGAATCACTAAGTTTAAAACATTTATTCACGACAAATTTGTTTCAGCTTGTCATACGAAACAAATTTGTCATGAATAAATGTTTTAAACGAAGTGATTCAAGTTTCTTGCTTATATATACATATATACATATATGCACAGTGAACTATACAATGGTTATTCCAAGATACATATTGGTTCTGGTTCCCCCCTAGGCATCACTGCTACTATCAATAGGAAAGAGAGCTTCAATTTTCTTAAATGAAACTAATGAGTGCTGCAAATAAAATTTAAATACTTGTTTACCAACAGGTAATTGGTATAGGCTGCTAATTTATTTCTCACCTATTTTAAATGTTTGCTTTCAAAATTAATTCAAGCAATTATATATTATATCATGCTCTGAATTTGAACATCAATTTATCGTATAGTGGGCAGAGAAGTTAAAGGTATTATATCATTATGGCAAATGATTACAGAAACTTTGAATTTTCAAAAACAAATATCAGAAACAGATCTCATGTAACATATGAATAACAAATAATTACAGCACTTGGATTAACATGATATTGGGCAATGCTTATACTTGATTTATTAAACTTCAAACAAAGTTAATCACAAAAGAACTTGACCATGGCCAGACTTAAGTGACGAAAATTATTCCTATGTCCAAGCCCAAAGAGTAATGTCAGGCCTGAAAGATTTGGGAGGTGGGCATAGGCGAAATAACAGTTACATAACCAACAAAATATATGTAAAAGACACACTCAGGAAAATTGCAAGACAAAGCCGATAATATTATGTGCATGTTGCCACGAAGCAGCAAAATTATAGTTGAAAACTTTGATGTCGTTATTAAACAACTTCGTGTTTAATAGACAACTAAGAATCCAATGTGCGAGACTTTGGAAGCGTCTGGCTAACCTGCATAAAATTTTCCTTTGTGAAGTTATCAGCGGCTGTAAAGAGCTCTTTGCAGCCATGGGCTTCAGCAAACATTCGTATACCGAGGCAGTTAGTTGAGTGTAAATGCTGCTGCATAAATTCACAACATCTTTGCTTAACAGTTTCGACCTGCAACAAACATGCGACTGTGAGCAGATTCTCTACGTTGTCGACACGTATTTCAAGTTTTCCGGTGTATGCGTAATCGACGATCGCGGCCAAAGCGTTTGGATCAACGTTTCTGATGTGTATCACATCTTGAATGGTTTCGGCCAGATCTCCGTTGAACATGGCGTCGAAATAATCGCTAAATCCCGCCATAATCACACGGTGTGCCCGAATCTTTCTATCGCCCGCCATTAAGGTTACATCGCAAAGCTGATTGTTCGCTCGGAAAGTGTCCATTCTGTTGAATGTCGACAACAGGTCCTTTGGTGACGAGTAACGAAGTGAATCGTTGCCTTCATCCATATGCCGATCTAGCCTGACGATAAACAAACACAATCGTCAATTTGTCTGAAAGTACTGAACCAGAAAAGGGGTCAGCTGTGACAAATAAACAAAAACTCGCAGTTTTAATTAACAAATCGACATTTTCCATAATTCAAAGTCAAAACAATCATTTTACTTACGCGTAAACATGAGATAAAAAGGATACATCAGAAGTGGAGAGTGTTTCCACATGAAAAACGTTAATTTTCAGCTGGAAGTTTTGTACTGGTTCTGGTGAGACCAGTGAACTGTATATAAATACCTGGAACGATAACTTGGCCGCCATCTTTGAAGCCAAATTGAAGGCCGCCATGTACGTCACGCCGCGAAAATATGATTTATTTTCAAAAGCTCTTTTCGACCCTTTAACTTCGTGTTTTAAAGCCAGTTAGGTGCTAAACATTTTCTAGGTAGATTGGAATTTCATGTACCTCAACTTTCTAGGACGTCCAGTAAGGTTTTAAAATATTTTTTGGCTGCTAAAAATGAAAAACAGTTTCGGCGAAAACTTTGTCACGAAATATCGTTTTTAAACAACTGATACCTCTCGAGTTTTAACAGTTAGATGGAACAGGCTGCCAAGAACTATCCGTAACCGAAGTTTAAAGCTTCAAAACTAATGGTATCTGACGAAAAATTAAGTTTTATACGTATTTTTGAATTAACCATACAAATACACCACTTCGAAAACCTCAATTTACTCACGTAATAGAAGGACTACACCAAAGACTAAAAGCTCAAAATAGACAGCGATACCTGGACTTTAGCACAAGATACGTTTTGGAAGTGTTGAAATGTTTTAAAGCAATATATTTTTCAATTAAAGAGCGTAGTTTGCCTCGAAGTTTGCTTCGGCACGTTGAAACTTTCGTCATTTTCCAGAGTAAAAGAGTGATAGCCCCCAATTTTTGGCGTAACAAAGTGTAGAACAGTCAAAACTATCCAGAAAACCAGGATCGAATCTTTAAAATTGAAGTCTTGTGATGAAAATTCTCATTTTTCAAGCATATTTTCGCTCAAAAACAAACTTTTCACTCCTCGTAACTTTCCCCAGTCCTTTCGAACAAGCCATTTTCCCTGCGCGGTTCCCGCCTTTTGCTTCAAATTTGGCTTCATCCAATCATAGGACGAAAACATAGGAGTTATCGTTCCAGTTGTATTAAAGTTCACTGGGTTAGACGGAAAGGCACTTAATATAACGCGTGCTCTTTGGATCAGGCCATCCAAAAACGGAAATTAAAACTGCTTTCGCGGAAACTTGCAAGATTATCGTACTGTTTTTAAATTGCTGTTGTTATTTTATAAAACCATTACTTTATGGTTTTTGTGTTTGGATGACCCGATCCAATACTGCACATTGACTCAAAGAAACATGAAAACTTTTAAATTTGCCGAAACGGCAAGAATAAATTGATAACAATTTAGTAAATCAAAGAAACTGTCAACGAAATAACGAGGGAGATAAAGGGCATTTTCGTGAGCCGTGATTCGCTAATGTCTGTTGGTGTTGTGAAATGTGATTTGTTGCACACCCGTGAGTCGTGATTCTAAATCAAAAAGTCCCGTAAAATGAGAACGAGCAGGGGCGCCCAGAGGGGGGGGGGGCAATTTGCCCCAGGCTTGTACCCCCCCAAAAAAAAAACCCCACAAAGAAACAAAAATGATATTAATACCATTGATGCTGTACATTGCGGAAGTGGTTGGGGCTCCAAATGAAAATTTTGCCCTGGGGTCCCAATCCGATCTCGTGAACTGTGACTTGATTGTTCAAATAAGAGTAAAATTATTTTCGGAGGCCGGCTTTCGGAGGTGGTCGGACGTTCTCGTCACTCAAACATAATTCTTGCACCCATGTTTTTTTAGAAACGTGAAGCTGCCTTTTTAAGCAGACACGTAAAAACACGTGAATTCTAAAACTGCTTTTTTCCTGGTTATGAAACGTGATCCTTCTTTCATCGCCTTCAATAATGATGTAAAAGGTTGCATTCGCAAACATTTTGTTGTGTTGTGTTTTCGGAAAACTGATCATGAATTCTGGGAGCTTCTACTTTTCACTGTCCCTGTGACATTGCTTCTTGTTTTTCAATTCTTAGCACTTTTAGCTTTTTAGTAAACATAATACTTGTGCTTTCATGTGGAACATAGGCAATGCTTGTTTGATTCTTGAGACTTGTTAGTTATATCCTGCTAATACATCATATAACCACATTAAACAATCCAACATTGAGTGGCGGCCCTGAGGTGGTGGTGGTGGGGGGGGGGGGGGGTGACTGTAACTCACCGTGCAATAATTTTGAGCTTGCCCCGTGTTTTGATTGCAAACGGCAAGTGTGAAAAAATTTGATCAAAGACCAAATGCTTACAGTAATGTATGCAGAAATATACGCCTAAAATATAGAAATGCCCATTCTATAATTTATCGACGTTTTTATTAAATCCCTGGACAGTATATATGTTACGACTCCGGGCAGTCACGGTCAGTAATTATAGGCGATAAAGGACCAGAAAATATAAACAAAAACACTAAACCGTAACCGAAAACGCAATTGCATAATGTAAAGATTTCTTTCGTCTTGTCTTGTATTGTGTACTGAAAGTGGAAAAACAGAAGAAAATGTCGGAATCTCAAAACTTTACCGCAATTTACCGCTCTTGGCGGAAGTTTCGCAGTGGAATTTGTCGTTTTAAAACATCTTGCATGAAAATCTTTGCACGCAGAACCCTATTGTGGTTTAGAGGTTGTAGTATATGCATGTTAAAATATGTATTTCGTTGACACATTCCGCTAGAAATCCAGTTTGAACGTCGTGTCAGCCTGTTAGACTCACACAGCTGTGTCAGCGATATCACCCATGAGCGGTAGCCCAGCTCTCGACACCGAAAACCCCCCACTCCGGTAAAAAACTTGTGCACAAATGTCAACTTCTTGTTTCATCAATTCAATAACTATATTTAAATCAAACGTGATTTTATTCCATGCTTTACCATGGTTAATCAAACGTGGTTTTACCACAGTGGCATTTTTCCAGGCACAAACTGTATGGTGTAAAACGTTCTGGACTGCTTTCAATTAATACGTCATTCGCAAATATCATTTTTAGGTTTTTGTTATGCGGGCTCGGTGCTAGAGTTCCCAGAGCTGGTTCAGCCTATATACCTACACTTATGTCACCATTGGAGAGCTATGTTCCTTCGTCGTTGGCTGGAATATGCTGTTTGAATACATAACGGGGGCTGCGGCTGTTGGCAAAGCATACGGAGCGACTTTTTCAATTCTCTCTGTCATGACTGCGTGAAAAACGTCTTTATTGTCGAGTACATTGGCTCGTTCAAATCACATTGGGATTGGATGGCAAATATATTATACAGATTTCTTAGCATTTACAATTATAATTGTATTGACTGTTGTTGTTGTCATTTGCGGAGCAGCCGAGTCCTCCGCACTGAAATGGGTCTTTACAATTCTTAAATTCTCTGAGATACTTTTTGCGACCGTTGCGGGGCTCGTATTTGCGGAACGAAAAAATTGGGACAATTTTACTCCGTTTGGTTTTCATGGCATGATGTCCGGCGCTGCAACGTGCTTTTTCGCATTTGTTGGTTTCGACGTAATTGCTACTTTGGGCGAAGAAACCAAGAATTCTCGAAAAGCAAGACCTAGAGCGACCATCGCTATGCTTTGTAAGTAGCACTAACGCTAATGATGCCCTGCAACAAATTACCCAGAAACTCTGCACTGGCAACAACGTTTGATTATAAAGGTTTTCCGACAGCAAAATATGTCGTGGCTGTTAATTGGCGCAAATGTGGCCTGTCTTCCAGCGCGTCGGGCGCAATATTTCCCATACCCCGAATCATCTATTCCATGGCTAGCGACCGTCTAATATTCAGTTTCTTGGCAAATGTAAACGAGCAAACTGGAACACCGGTTATCACTTGTGCAGTAAGTGGTTTAGTTACTGCCTTACTTGCAATTTCTTGACTTAGGCCGCCCTGGCAGAGATGCTCTCCATTGGAGCATTACTAGTCTATACTGCACTGCAGTGTCGATTAGCGTTGTATTGCTCAGGTATAAGCCAGGTTATATAATTCAAGATAATGACGGCGAGACAGCCCAAACTAAGGATGATGTCGACACTGAAACAGAGTTGAACGAAGATATAATAGCACAGGAATCTGACGACCTCGCCGAATCCTTTACTGAAAATGTTACTGAGAGAAAGAAAACAGCAACAACAGCACCAAATGGAATGAACTATACAAACAAAATAACTGATACTTTATCTTCATATCAGGACCCAAAATCGCGTTCTGTGAAAAACCGAGTTTGGAAACGTATGTTCGGTCTAGGTCGTAGACAGGATGAGCCGACAGAGGAAAGCTACATGGCAGCTGAAATTACCCTAGCCGTATTTATTTTGAGCACAATTGGCCTGCAATCTTGTGTAGTACGAGGAATGGACCGACTAACTTCGAAAGACCCTCTGGTAATTGTACTTTTTGTGATATTTCTAATGTGGATGTTACTGGCGGTTGATGTGATGGCAAGACTGCCGGAGAGCAAAAGTGAGTTGAGATTTAAGGTTCCATTCTTGCAGTTCCTACCATTAGTCGCCATATTTGTTAATGTATTTCTTCTCCTGGAGCTGCATGCTTTCACTTGGATACGTTTCGGCATTTGGATGTTAATGGGGCAAGCCATTTGGCTCGATTTAGTTTAGTTTAATTCATATTCAGTGGACTACTGGAATGATATATAGCTTGCCCGCAATCATCCTTGTACCAAGATTTAAAAAGTGATCTTAATATGATCTATAACCCGGTTTTCTATACAGTGCCGTGTTTTTGAAAAGTGGGCGATGCCACAGCTTGGTAGATAATGTTAAAACTGTTCACAGCATTTGTATTTATAGTTGTTGAACATCAACTTTTGCAATCTTGGCTCACTCAATATGGGCTTTCACCTGGACTAGAATATACATAGTTGTCCTTCCATAAACGAGAAAAACGTTAATTACCGGGCGGCGTAGAAAACACCGAAAAGTTTGTTGAGTAGTAGAGGTGTTCTGCACGCCGGTAATAAACAATGTACAGTTTTATTTATTAATTATATTGCGGCTTATATATCATTTGAGTTTAGCGAGTGATTTGTATTGCTGCGAAGTTGAGTTAATTTATCGGGGCGTTCATTATCGTGGTCTCAAGACAAATATACGGTGGCGATCTCCGAAAAAAATTCACCAGTGAACAGAAGCATGGTCAACCCGACAATTTAGTCCCGCTATATGCAAATATATCGTGTTCATTGACTATGAAAACAACCAATTTCTAAACAAGTGAATAATATTATGTATATTAATGAGACAGGGCTAAATTTTCGGGCTGGCTACGTCACTGTCATCACCCAGTTACATTTTTAAACCTTTTAACTGGCTCATCAAACGTATTGGCTTTTCATTTTTTAGGCATGGTAATCTATTTATCCTACGGAATAAGATATAGCACGCAAAACGAGGTAACGATAAGCCATAATGGCCCACGTTATATTACATGGAGCTCAGTACGTCGATGGAAGATGAAAAGTAAGAGTCTAAGAACGCTTCTTGCGCTTGCGGAATCTACAGAGTAGTTAGGAAAAGCTGTCGCTCTTGAATTTACCTACAGTCGAACCTGTATTAGCGGTCCCCCATTTCGCAAGTAGCCCCTTAATGTGGGTTGACCGCTTAATTTACCACACGCACAGTATATATGCGGCTTAAATATAACGTTTATTATACAAATTTTGAACTAAACAGTAATTTAACTAAACAATAATAGTCATAGCAAGTAACCAATTAAAAAGTACATAAAGCAGTAAACTGTTTCTTGATGGGCTTAGACATGCCCCGAAGCTTATGGCACTATGGCTGACAAAGTTTTTGAAACGGCAGACAAATTTTGCTAAAGTAATTTTCAAAAGAATGCGTGTCAACAGAGGAAGTGGTTATGGTTAAGAAATGCAGTGCCAGTGTCGCTTTAATGGGGGATACATTCTCGTGTAAGTGGCTGAGGGGAAAGTTGATACAAGAAAGCTTTTTAAAGTTGCTTGAATAATACATCAACACAAACTAAAAATACCGTTCGAGTAATGAGATAATCAAGACTTTGATAAACAAGACGTGAGTTTGACGAAAAATGCTTTGAATGCAATATATTTCCACCGTTAAATACAGTTTCAAAACAAAGAAAAATCAAGTTTCGGACCGTGGAAAAGGTGACCGCGCGCGTGCATGATGTGGAATTTGTCGTTTTAAAACATTTTGCATGATAATCTGTGCACGTGGAGCATTGTTGCGGTTTAGATCAGTGGCAGATCTAGCGTAAGTCAAAAAAAATTAATTACCACAGCTCATTCTAGGATATATTTACATTTTAAAATACCTTCAAAGCAACTTCATTGGTTAGATTTTATTCTTTTGAAAATCATCACCTATGACATTGCTATAAAGTTATTTTGAATTTAAGATTGAGCTGCTATAATTTATTTTGACTTACTCTGGATCCGCCACTGGTTTAGATGTTCTAGCATACATGTTAAAATACATGTTTTGTTGACATATGTTGCTATAAATTAAGTTTAAACGCCGTGTTTAGATCGGCTCACAGGATCTGTACCCAGCGGTATCACCCATGAGCGACAGCCAACTTTCGGCACCGCAAAGAAACAAAAAATAAAAAACCCCAGAAAAACTGAACGAGGCGAATTTATAACTCCGCCACGCCTACGGCAAGTGGAGTGCTAATGTAAATTGCAACTAAACTGAAAATTATGACATAATGCTAATTACTCAAACTTAAATTTTCTAATCGAATGGCTGTTCACATGGCTGCATTTAACGTTTCTTTCTCAAGTAGATAGCGACTGCGCACGATGCAAAGCATAATATACTCCTTTTAATGATAACAGCTCGTCATGTGTGCCTCGTTCTATCACCTTGCCCTTCTTCATGACAATGATAACATCTGCATGCTGTATAGTTGACAGACGATGTGCGATCACCAGCGTTGTCCGGCCAATACTAGCTTTATCCAGCGCTTGCTGGACAACCTGCAAAAAAACGAAGAATGAATTTTCCTGAATTCTAGGGCAAATTGGAACAATCGATTGTCTAGAAAGTGGAAACACTTATAAAACAAACTAAAAAGATGGTTGCAAGCGTTGGCCTGATAATTATCTATAACTGGATAGAACTTGTGCCGTTCATATATAAAGAAGCCAATGGAAGCCATACTGCAGTGAATAAATTTACAGTGTTGCTTTTAACGTAGTAGAATAGTCTCATACAGCTTCAGATTATCGTTGGTTACAGACAAACATCGTCTGAATAAATTAACGTTCTTCAAAAATGACCTCTCTTTCTTTTAAACTTGCCTGAGAATAACTATTAATGCCCTCCATAATGGCTGCAATGAGTCTCATTATTAAGAAGAGTTGCGACAAACTACGTTTTGACAGTTAAATAAGAAAAGGAATTAGCTTGATAATTTGGTCGGTTTTTTATACGTTGCATTGTGCTTTGCTGCACAAATTTTGACTGATTTCAGAATAAAAGCCTCGTGATAACATAAAGTGTACCCAAAAACTGTGGAGATTTGTGGGGAGTTCGATTTCGCGAAATATGCTTGGGTGTAAGCCATACTGATGTCAGTCCTACAAAACAACGTACATAATTGCAATGAAGTCTCTTGGAAGCTCTATTCAATACAATTATGTAAACGCATAAATTAATCATGCAAAAAGCTTATTTTTCTCAGTAAGTAATTGTTTGCGTACAATTCGCTTACATCTCAAGTTCTTGGACAGGTGTTTAATTGACTGATTTGATTTAATTTTTGATGAGTTTTCCAATAGGATGCCATCGACTTTATAAGGACTTGAAGTAATTTAATCTCTGAATGTGATTTGCAGTTTATATGGAGATGAAGTAGAAGAATGTTTTCAAGTTTTTTACCTTCTCACTTTCTGTATCCAAAGCAGATGTTGCTTCGTCCAGAAGAAGGATTTTCGGATCTCGTAACAATGCCCGGGCAATGGCAATTCTTTGTTTCTGTCCACCAGATATCAATGCGCCCCTATCTCCAACCATTGTATCGTATTTCTGAGAGCAACAAATACATCGCATAGTAATTTTTTAACTTATTGACACAGATCTTGAACTGATACAGTTCGGCTCATATAATCCCTACATGCATTATTTTGAAAACAGCTAACAGAAAACTTCAAGGGCAATTGATTTTTGCTCTGACCGTATTATAAAATTCAAATTTTGTACATGGTCAAAAATACCTGTTTTATTTAAAAACATGAATCTTTTGAAGTTTTGTTCAATATTGCAAAAATGTATAGCATATGATCAGGCCCATGTCTTATCTCCGATAAAGCCGACAAAATCACAAGTATTTTAAATGGCATCTAAAACGATCTACTTTAGATAATATTTTATAGATCACAGCTGCTGTTATATATTTACTTGATCAGTTCTACTGACAAAATGATCTGATGTGTCCAAATCATTGCCCACGAGATAAAGAATCGATCATTGGGTCGACAGGCTAAAACTTAGGAATGTTGTAGTCATACCTTTGGCAGCCCTAAAATGAAGTCGTGAATATTTGCGGATTTTGCTGCTTCTTCAATTTCCTTGTCGCTAACGGCTCGTGTTGTATCCCCATACGCGATGTTATCTCTTATGGACAAATCAAATAGAACAGGTTCCTGAGACACAATTCCTATCTGACTTCTGAGCCATTTTAAATTAACCTCTTTAACATCGTTGCCATCCACCATCTAAAGGTAAACATCCCAATAAGATCTCAGTGCCGTCAATGTTATTGAGCATGCGATCGCGCACACATTTCGGATCATTTTTGAAAAATCTTTTAAAAATGTTAAAATTTCTCTTACACTTCCCTTCATTATCTTAACGCATGGTGTGATAACTATATTTTTTGTAAACGTTTTCACCAACCTGATTCTCAGGGTCTTCCCCTCCGCTACCCGCGCTATGGCGAAGACCCTGACACAGGCTGGTCACATGGCACCCAAATTTTGGGTGCCTGACATTCGTACTTAGCAGGGGTAGGTAAATACGCGTTATCACAAATTATTGTCAAACAACAAGGGAGACCGACGAAGCGGGAAGTCATCCGACTCTGAAACCGTATCTTTGCTTTCTTTTGTGTTTGCATCACGCTGTTGTAATCTAAATGCCTGTTCAAACGAAGCCAGCTTCATGCAACATTGTTGGGCAAACCTACCCCTGCTAAGTACGAATGTCAAGCACCCAAAATTTGGGTGCCACGTGACCAGTCTGTGTCAGGGTCTTCGCCGTAGCGCGGGTAACGACAGGTGACAAAGGAAAGTTTCAGGGAAATCGGTTTATAAAAGCACAAAGCTTGGATTCGTCTGAGGTTCCTGAGGAAAACAAGGTAGAAGAAATTGAGCATAGCACGAGTTCTTTCATCAAATGCATACACAGTGAACTTGTGAAAGCTTTCCATGGAGCTGCTGAAGTTGTTGCTAAGGAGAGTATGAAGAGTGCAGCTAAGGAAGTCAAACATTTTTATGAGACTGAAGGCCACTTTGTGTATGACAAGAAACGAGGAGGATTCTCATCTACAGTCTGCACATGGAGTTGCATTTCTTTGATTACGGGCAAGGTGTTGGATGTTGAGGTTATGTCTAAAGAAAGCAGAGAGTGTATTAATTTGGGAAGGCTAATGAGAAGACCGAGGAATTTGAGCACTAGTAAGATGGTTATCAACACAAATGCTAACTTTAAAAGCTCGTCAGGTGCAATGGATGCAGTCGGAGGTGTAAGGATTTTTGAACAATATGAGTTGCAATATTTGGAGTTTGTTGGTGATGGAGACAATAAAGCCTGTAATGAACTTACAGAAGTATCTGTCCAGGGGGGAGGGGGGGGGGAGGAGTTGCCAGACCTCAATGTGCTGGACATGTCCAAAAGAGAATGAGATCAAGACTCTGTTCCTTGAAGAAACGCTTAGAAAAAACTACACTTGATGATGGTAAGAGTATCTGTAGCAGGGGGAGACTGACGGACAAGGTAATTGATTATCATCAAGTGTATTATGGGAAAACCATAAAAAATAACACCCATAGCATCAAAGATATAGAAAAGGTTGTCATAGAAATATCGCACCATAGAAGATCAGCTGATCAGAAACCAGACCAAAAACTTCATCTTTCCGGCGAAAAGTTTACTCTCACATTCATCTTTTACTAGAACTAGCACTCAAGGATCTAAGTAAGAGGGAGCTATTGTCTTTCTGCCTGCATGGGAAAACGAGACATTCAATGCTTCGATTTGGCAGTGTACTACTAAAAAGGCTCACTCTAGCCTGCAGCTGTTAAGTTAGCCACTTTTTCAGCTGTTGCAGTATTCAACAAAGTGGTGCTACAATCCTAACTGAGGTACTAAAAAAGCCTTTGAATGAATGCCGGAGGTCACTCAAGAAAATCAGACAAGATACAGAGCTATGATACAGAATAGCAAAAAACATAAAGGCCACTCGAATCGGATCCTTCGAAGTTTGTGTTTCCACGCATATCTCATTACGCATGTATACTATGCAGGTTCTGGCCAGTCAATTGCCTTTTCAGGCCAATAGGAACGCTGAACTGGCCGTTCCGTCATTATTCTGGCCAGTCAATTGCATAAAAATAAGGGGACATGTTGCACTGCTGAGTGGTCCTACTGTTTATTCCCTATACTGTGAGTATGATCGTCTCCCCCATTCCAGTTGTAAGAACTCGAATGAGCACAAGAGCAAGCGAAAAGGATAAGACAAGGGAAGAAAGGTTACATTGCCAATCTGGAAGAACAACAAGGCACCCAGTATGAAGCTGGAGAATTTTAATTGAAACTGATTTAGAAATTTTAGAAGGAAAAAACGACGAGTCATATGTGGTTTTATTGTAAATTTCACCCATTTCTATAAGAAAATTTAAGCCCGTTATGGAAGAAAGGGTTCCTATAAATTTCTATTTTTAAATTTCTATTTTTAAAGTCTGATTGACCTGCTGTTTTGTACAACAAAATCGAAGACGACTTTCTAACCATGTGCTGAAATTTTGATGCTGCGTGAAGAGCCGCTGAAACATCACAGATTGCTCTATCAAAAAATACGATCCGCCGTAAGATGAGATGGACTATTGTATAAACATTTTGCATATGTTTTCCTGGTCAGTATTTTTACCTGTTATGAAAGACTACAGTGAAAAAGATGTTGAAATGTGTGAGGAATTCAACAGTGATATGGACGCCATCAAGTATCTCCTTTTATTTACAATTTTACTTGCGATTTACGATTGGAAGCTTCAGCCAATTAAAAAAAGTTATGTGGCAGACGCTTTGTTTCGGTAACTTGCTGAGCGATGAATATAATGAAGCATAGCTCTTCCGCAAAAGCTAAATATAGGCAATATTACTTACAAATTGCAAAAATTATAATTTATATTAGTAGAATCATATACTAATATAGTGTTGCAAGTGCCGTAATTTGATTGACTACTTTACTCGATAAAATGACTACTCTTCCTCAAAACATAGCGAGTAGCGAAAGAACAATTTTTGTTGAGATATTTTCATTAAAAATTGGCTTAAAAATAAATTTTCTTGTTCAATATGCCATTCTCAGATTTTTCTAAAACATTTAGATAACTCATTCTCGATTTCTATAAAATGATAATTGATTCCGGCTTCGCCCTCTTCAACTGTCACTTCCTAGATGATTCAATGAAAACTCGAAGCCAGGAAAACGAAGCCGACTTGCTATGAATTGTTTTCGTTATCAACTACATGTGTGCATGTAAAATAATTTATCAAAATTGGCTTACCACGCTCCCACTCTTTGCATCATAAAATCGTTCTACCAATGAAACAGAAGTACTTTTACCACATCCACTGGTCCCAACCAGTGCTACGGTATGCCCTGGTTGCACATGAATGCTAATATTGCGCAATACTCTCACCTTGCGTCGCGTGGGATACCTGAAACGAACGTTTGAGAGCCGAACCTCACCGTTGCAAGAACTCTGAAAAAAATCAGAAATTGCGAAGACATTTCAAAATCTTGATTTCTAGCCCCCAAATAGCTCACAGATCGGTGTACTCATATTTCCTTATATTTCAATATATTAATACATCGATCCCGACTTGCGACCAATATCTCTGAAGACATATAGCTACACAATTGCTGTTTGCCCACGCTGTCTGAGTCAACAGAATTGATAAACTATTCTCGATTATTTACCTGCAAATTAACGCGAACGACTTGCAAGTCGAGAGTCCGAGAAAGAACAGCGGATGATACCAAAAGCTATGCTACTTACCGGCCGTATTCCTCCCTCGGAGTAACTGTCAATCTTTGGAATTTTTTTCAAGAAAGAAAATACTTTATGTGTGGCTTTTCTTGCTTCAGAATAATCCGGTGTCATAGAAATCAACTGGCCAACAACTATAGCCGTTACTAAGATAGCCATCACTGATCTGGATAAGAAAAATAAAACATTAAATTATATTAAGCATTTATTATAATTATAAGCTATAGTGTCATGTAGAAATTTGACCACTCCGAGAAGTCGTATTTGACGGGCGATAAAAACATCCGTTAAAAAACACGTAAAAATAGAATACTTTTATGTGGGTTGATACAATTTTCCAAGCAATGAGAAGTCACTAAGTAAATTTGACAATCTTATATACATTTGAAAATCCAATCGCAACGTTCTTTATAATTAATGATAAATTTTTAAACAATTTTCATCAACCATTTTTAATCTTTCAAATTCCTTCATACAAAGTCTTAGTGGCGAGGAAAGAAAAACTGAGAAGAATACGAGCCAACTATTCCTCGAGGTTTCTCAGTCAAATGTTAAAAAAATCGATATTGCGAGTCTTTGTATAGTTTGTATGCAACATAGCTTTGCCTTAACTAGAAAAACACTGAAGTCGAAACAAAAGTAACATAAGCGGAATGGAAAAGCAAAAAAGAAGACCCAAGAAGAGATAGAAATGGTTTACAGCAGCGGTGCTTGTGCGGGTTGCAACAGTCCTCAAGCTCTTATAAATACACTCTTGTACAACAATTTGAATTTATTCGTTTCTGTTTGTATGCTTACATGCATGCAAATGAAAGTACTTTAGGTAAAACACAAAAAGCATAAAAAGTCTATCGCACGAAAATTATATCGATACGTATACATACATATAGAGATTTACGCGATGTAAACGGGTTAAATAAAAATCGTATTTTCACTGTGTAGAAGCGAATAAGCATTTTCATTGGCCGTACGATTTTTTTCACCAGTGAAAAATTCTATTGACATTTTGATTGGCTATACGGTTTTTCTTACTAATGAAGAAAATTGTATTGTCATTTTACTCACAACATGGCCGCCGTGTTGAGGAAGGTGCGAAATGGTTATTTGGCTTTTATGTCAAAAAGAAGAAGAGTTGTTTTAATAAAAAAACCACGGAAAGAAGAACAGGTTTGACCAAACAACGAAGAAATAAACGTTATGTATCTTTTTTGAGACAATATTTTGTTTCGACATTGTTCGCCTTTGACAGGTTTCCAGTGTCAAAATAATCTCGATATGTATGGCATAAACAAACTACTGCATGGCTTGCTCTTTGTACGATTTTTATTATGCACTTGCTTTCAAAGATTGCTAAACTCACTGGTTCGCTGCGCTCACTTGTTCGTTTAGCAATCTTTCACAACTCGAGCATAAAAATCGTACGGCTCTGGCTAACCATGCAGTAATCTTTATTTATCAATCGAAATAAACAGAACATTATTATACAGAGCGGTTCGAAGGTTCAATCTTTTAATGATTGTTCTCAAGCTGTTTAGAAAATATCTGAGTACAAAAGTAATCCCTCACATATATCCAAGCTTACAACGTATACTAAACTACCAATTTAGTGTATGAACACTAATCAAACATAATGTCACATTACACTATACTACAGTGCGTGGACCCTTAAGCACAAAGGACCCAAAAAATGCAAATAGGAACATCCGCGAAAGGGCAAACGGGAGACACAGGTTCGATTTGATTCAATTGCGAGAAATGGGATGCACAATCGGATATATATATATTTTCCCTCCCATTTCTCTCAATTGCATTGAATCGAATCCGAGTGACCTGATTGCTCTTTCGGATGTTCCTATTTGCATTTTTTGCGTCCTTTGTGCTTATACAAAATAATATGTATAAGATTATATTGGGAACTCATAATGTCGTGTATTCTTTAGTTGAACTATTTGATTGACTACTTGCACGATGAAAGGGTCAAAATAAATTCTATATACAGGCATGGATAATGGATAGCAATGAGTGCATTAATGTCTGCTACATGTGCACATAAAAACACACAAAATTATTACAAGTCTGCCGACAAGTTGTAAC
Organism: Muricea muricata; assembly: GCA_963855995.1. Classification (NCBI taxonomy): domain Eukaryota; kingdom Metazoa; phylum Cnidaria; class Anthozoa; order Malacalcyonacea; family Plexauridae; genus Muricea; species Muricea muricata. The sequence continues at coordinate 27,244,615 of OY979718.1, read as the reverse complement.
AAGTCTGTTGTGTTCGCAGCGCTTGTTCCTTGTTCGTGCTTGTTGTAACACAAGTCTGATAAAATCAACAACGTTGTTGCAAGTTGTAAACAGTTTGTTCGAAACGTGATGAGCATTTGCAATAAGCAGTGCGAACACAATCTATTGACACTGCTTCTTTCCAGGCTTGCTACAAAAGTTGTGAGATTTTTACGCGTGTGATCGATCTACTGCAATTTAAATATACTTACGTCATTATCTCTTTTAATGAGGCTTCGCCTTCCGAAATAAGGTATCCACCATATCGAAACCCTACTGCGAAGCTAACATTCGTTGATCCCATAAATGCACCATTGGCAAATCCAGCAAGATGACTTGACCTTTTAGCCTTTCTGCAATTAATAGATTAAGCACATGTTTTGTATCAATGTGCTATTTCACACTTTTCCCAGATTTCCTTTGCAACAATATCCCATTAATCACATATTCGTGTACAGAATTATACGTCGAGAATCGAGATGAAGAAACAGATGCTTGCTAACATCATAAACTTAAAATAGACTAATTCTTATCGTAGTTGACTATTCCCATCAAACAAACTTTAAAATTGCGAAAATGTATCTGCACAGGTGGAAAAAGCATTCCAAATTGTATTAAATTGTGAAGTGAAGTTGCAAAATGTGGAAAATGGGGCCAGTGAAATTTGCCAATTTTGTACCGGGTAGTGCAAAAAAAGTTTCCCTCTTTGATGAAACATAGCAGCAAAACTAAAATATCTAACTCAATGAAATAAATTCTGTTATATCCAGGAAAGGCTAACTTTAAGTTTAAAATTCTACAATGAGCGTTTGATGCAATTGCTATCAAAATTTTAAATCAAAAACGCATATTTAGGAATGCATAAATTTGCCCAAGATGGCATATTAGCCACAGAAATGAAAATAAACAGCAGGGCCACTCGACTCGGAACCTGTGCAGTTGTGCAGCTGCACATGTCGCATTACGCACGTTCATTATGCATGTTCTGGCCAGTCAATTGCCTTCTCTGGCCAATAGAAACGTTGAACTGGCCGTTTCGCCATTATTTTGGCCAGTCAGTTGCATGAAAATGAAAGCCTAGTTCGCAAACTTCATGCACGGGACTATATTTTCCACATTTTGCAACCAAACTTGACAATTTTACCAAATTCAGCATAACATTATTTCCGACTGTGCTAATATATTTTCCAATTTAAAAAGTTTCTAACAGGGGAATGGGTTTGTTTTCTTAATTATTGTTTTAGACAAAAGTGACATCATGCTCTCAAATTTTTCTCCCTCCCCTTTCTAAAATATACAGTACTGTCCAAACGTTTTAGGCCACCCCATTTTTTGCGTTTTTATAACAAGGCATATCTAACTCAAAATTACAATGAGACTTTTACATGTGATCGAGCAAAACGTTATCTACAAGTTACGACTTTAAAAAAATAAATATTGCAAACTGGAAGTTCGTGAGTAGTATATGTATATACTTTACTACTTTAGTTCAAATTCAAAAACAAATTAAGCGCAAATTAATTTGATTTTTAATTTTTTTTATCTGATTTATTGCAAAGGGTTATAGTTTTCCAGAAATAAATGAAACCTTTAGTACGAAACTTGATTGCAAATTTAGTCATTATTGAATCAGCTTAAGAAATCTCATATAATATAACACATTTCAAATCTATACCTTTCTAGAAGTGTTTATTGATATTCGTCCTAAAAGTAAACTTTCTTGCTCCATATAATGTTAAAAGGGTTAAAAAATGGTTTCAAATAGAGTAGCACAAAGGTTTGCAAGTGCCCCTTTTTTAAGACGGCTAGATTTTGTCCGAACTGAAAACTGCATTTTGCATCAAGTTTTTAATTTTTCTGAAATGATTCAATAAGTTTTCTGTAGTGTTGTTGTGAAAAAGATTAATTTTTTATGAGCTGTACATTGTAAAATATAAACTTGGGGGAGAAGTAGTAAAATAAACTTCCGGTTACAACCGAACTTCCAGTTTGCAATGTCCATTTTTTTAAAGTCGTAAGTTGTAGATAACATTTTGCTCAATCGCATGTACAAGTTTTAATTTTGAGATAGATATGGCTTGTGTTATAAAAGCAATAAATGGGGTGGCCTAAAACTTTTGCGCAGTAGTACTGCATGTATTTTTAAATTTTTTTTTGAAAGTTACAAGACGTTTCCTGCCTACCTGAGTGGTTCAACTTGTGATTCCCTATATCGTTCAAAAAACACTTCTTCGCGCCCCAACGATACCACAGTATGAATGTTGGAAATTGTTTCCCCTGCTACCTGCAAGATGTTTCAAGCATACAGGTACAAAGAATGAACCATAATCTTAGCTTGAGTTAGTGGAATGTACTAAAACCCTTAATGTCCTAACGACCCGGAAGCAGCCGAAATCAGTAAAACTAAACGACCAAAACAGTCGAAACGACCGAAACGTAACGGAAAGACCGAAAAATGAGATAAAATAACTATGTACATTTATATATTATAAACATGTGTTTGCCTCGTTACTTTAAAAAACTATTACACCGGCGTAACTGGAGCGTTAGACACCTTCAGTAAAAAATTTAGTTTTGTAAAAAGATTTTTTTAGATCTTCCCGATGTAGCTAAACCATTCAGAATTACGACATTTTACAAGGGACATTGGATGCTTTCTGCAGTAGCAGACTTTTCCAGCGGTAATACACCTGTAGTAAATAGAGATTTCTTCATAGCAAGCGTTGACGTATGGTATTTACGCACGCGTTAATTTGTTTTCACACTTCCTATGAAGTTTATTCTATAGAAACTGATACTTTCTGATCAAAAGATTACCTTCACCCAGCCTAAATTCGGCTCACGTAAAAGTCAAGCGACTGGAATGAAAGAGCACTTTACTTTAAAAAACTAAAACAACATCTTATGCACGATGTCGTATGTGTACAAAAATGAAATTTACTTCGCTTTTTGAAACCAGATCTAATGTAATATAAAAAGAAAACCCAAAATAAACCAGTAGTTCTTGATTTTTCCTTCAAATAAGCGAAAAGTATACAAAGCCTGTCTTTTCAAAAACCTCAAAAAGTGAATATGATAATGCAAACCACATAGCTGTTTGTTTTACTATAACTACCGTGCAAGGTTGGTTGCATACTTTTCTTTCAATGATATATTTTTGCTTTCCATATATAGCATTGTAGATATCGACAGTGAACGAATTCGCTGGTATATAAATAGGTCCCGATTTCGTCCTGATTGGACGACACGGATTTCGCACGTGTGAAAATATCGTTTTATGATTCTGATTGGATGACGTTCGTTAAGAACAAATCATAAAACAGCTTTTCACACGAGAAAAATCGTGCGTAAATATCGCTATCCATATAATAATTAAGTAGAGTTTCTCCTTTTCAACAAAGCATTGCAAACCTATACAATTTTTCTCAAAATGTGTTCTAAAATCTAAGAGTAGTGGAAATGTCTTTTAGAGACCCAAGTTTCACAAGGATGTGCCTTGGGGCCCTACAGCAAGAGCACATGCACCCTCATCCGATAACAGCAATATGAAATGGGCAGTTTTAAATTTTGACAATCGCCCCGAAATAGTCAAAATATCAGCACCCCAAAATTTTTGCCCTGCTCTATTTAAATACATATACGTACGCCGGTAAGTATATCTTGACATCGCATTGTCAATATTTACAAAATTGACAGTCGGTAAAGTGTGATAAACAAAACCCTTTTTTAATCTAAAATGTATATGTACCAGATTTAAAAAGTTACCTGCCCAGCCCTGCCTTTTTCTGGGCCCATTGTTCCACCGCCAAGGAATAAATTGAATACACTACCAGCCACCAAAGACAATGGAACAGTAGCAAGCATAGCCAAAGCCAGTTTCCAAGAGGCGTCAAAGGCGATGAAACACGCACCGGTTGTGGCAACGATCACGGACGTAAAAAGACCAAATTGAGCTCCAGTTGCCTATTTTTTAGATGCAGTCGAAAATACAGTTACAGATTTTAGACTTGATTAACTTATCAAGCATTTTTATTCATAGATGCTCAAAAGCGTACATAATTATTCGATTACTTTACAACAGCAGGGTGTTAAAAAATTAATTTTAAAAGAATGAAGTAAGACTTCATGGTAGTATCGTGGATAAATGGACTATTAGCGGATCGGAATGGTTTACTCAAAGGACTGTGCATTTCTTCAAAGGGTCTTAAAATCTGGCCTTCTGGCCATAACAAAGTCTTGCTGGGCTGATATGAAATTATCTATCTACAGTATCTTCGAAGCAATAAAAGTTTCGGAAGATTTGTAATAAAATTACTGGCTGCTGAAATTACTTTGCAACAAGATTTGTTAGAAACACGACCTGAGGAGAACCCACCCCCCCTCCCCGATTCTTACGGCAAGTTTGAACCAGAGAAATGTCCAAACACAAAATCGCTTCTAAATTGGATATTTGATTAAAATTATACGATTATACGATTAAAATAAGACATCAGGTGTGCATCTCAGTCAATTTTGTTTTGATATGCTCACTTTTGTAAGCAAGGCGTGTCATAATGCTGAATTTTCAAGTGGCTTGCGCGAAACAATTTCAAACGAAAATTGATTTTTTGCGCTGCCTGCAAATATGCAATGTTGTTATTAATCTATAAAAATTTCAGAAAAAACTATGCGTAGTACATACCGACGCGCGACCCCAGAAATTCCAGTATTTTTCATTGCTTAATTTGCTTCGCGATATAAACGTAGCATTATTAAACTACATACGAGCAGATACAAATCTAGCTTTGCTTACCCCTTGAATTTTAGATGTGTCTACTCCTAACCTTGTGCATACGGCTCCAGTACTATTCTCAGGTTGATCGAAATATGACATTTCCTAAAAGAATGTTCGAGGAAGTCAACATACAGCGACAATTAACAATTATTGGATGAGGCTGAGCGTGATATCAAGATTTATCTGGACCGAGGTCAAAGTTATCTGCAAAAGCGAAGCTGAGGTAGATAACTTTGACCGAGGTCTGGATGAATCTTGATATCATACGAAAGCCGAATTCAATAATTGTTTTATAATACAATTACAATTGAGCCTCAGAAATAGTTACGAATCTCGACGAAGACGCCATTGCCGCCCTGCAGAGTGCAGACAATTTTCAATGTCGTTGCAGATGGCGTGACATTAAGAATTGTCTGTAGGCTATCAACCAATCAAAATTGAGATTGCGTAAGCATTTTATAATAATAGATTTTAAATTGCGTACCGGGTGGTGCAATTGTTATAATAATATACAACGAAATGTCACTCGACTGTTATTAGTCTATTTCAGTGCAGTTATAACTAGGAGTGGAATAATCTGTAACAACAGTGCAAAAATCTGTAGCATGCAACACTGCAAAAATCTGCACAATAGTGCAAAATTCTTTAACAACGGAAAAACCAATCAAATTTGAGATGGGAAAACGGGAATGCAAATTTTGTTAACAAACCAAATAAACATGGCGGGTGAAGTTGACGAGAGAATGCGAAGTTCTACACGTATTTATGCAACCTCGAAAGCCAGGGTCTTTACCTACGCCCGGCGCTGCGACAAAGACCCTGGCTAAGGCTGGTCACGTGACTCTCTCAAAAATCTTTTGCTCTGTGGGGAAAGTATCAAATTACATGCTTCCACATACAAGCGATACATTTCAAATGCAAGGAGCGAGATGCAATGGTTGCGAAAAATAGCATGAATTTTCTGATCTAAAATTATGTACTTCTCTTTTTTGTTCGTATTTCTTGTCAGCGTTTGAACTCCAAAAGCACGAGTATTTCATTGACAGTTTAAGTTTTAAGTTGGGCTTGGGCAACTGGCATCGGCACGCGATCGTAAGTTTATATTAACTCTGTCTTTTGTTGCCGTGTTTGTTTTAAAAGACATTAAAATGGCCTCTCACTGTTGCTTTATTCGCTTATATCATATACATTCATGACCTCTGAATTATTTCATTACATTGTGTGTGCACCGATGCAAATATTTATTAGTGTACGCGCAGAGTGTACGCCGTACGCGTATCATAGTCAGGGAGCATATGTCATGAAATTAAGTCCCGTGGGATTTTCGTGAAAAAAGCAAGCCACCTATCTAGGAATGTTAATTGGGCCCCAATGGGCATGAAAAATTTTGTCGGAAATTTTGCGACCTGCTCCGACGGCTGTCACTGGGGGTGGGGTGGGAGGACATTTTCGCCATTACAGAAAAATCGATTTTTCTCTATAACTTTTCGATTCTAAGGAAATCGTGCATTTTGAAAGTTTCTACCTCCCTAAGCTAAGGGTCAATGAGCACAAAGAAGCTATATTCGGGGCAGTGATGTGTTTGCTGGACCAAAATGCATGATAATTAGGTCCGCCATTAACGAAAATCGGATTTTCTCTCTGACTCAATGCAAATTGGACCAAGATAAAAAATGAGGGTTTCTACCTCCCTAATTATATAGTCGATTAAGATGATAATGCTACATAAATCACTTCATCATGTTATTTTGTGAATTGGAAATTAGTTGAAGACAGACATCGACTGTCAGTAATCTGCAAAACCTTATCTTCAAAAAAATGCCTTAAAAGGGTTCCGTGATTCTTAAAACATTGGATATGATGAAATAAATACTAATCATTTACAAGCCAATGATCAAGGGGTTATGCAACCCAAGAATCACGTTACTCTACAAACGCCGAAGTTCTGAGGTTACTACTGAAGAATGATTATCTTCACGAAGTATCTTCCTCGTCGTCTTCCTCGTCGTTTTCCTGTTCAGAAGATGGGTCAGATGGGCAGTTTACACAAGGCTCATCATCATCATCGCGTGCGCAAAGATCAGTGCAGTTGAGCCCTGCCTTCCTGCACTGACATCTGTTCGTTCCACATGCCTTGGTGCAACGGCACTTAATGAGATGAAAAACAGCATCCGGGGCGGGTCGCTGCTGATCATCACTGGATGCCATTCAAAATCTCATAATTTGGTATTATTTTGGTCAGTTTCACGATGATATGCCTTAAATGAATTGCCTTTCCCCAGGGTCCATCCAAAGCCTGCCAGTGAGGGAAGCCTTGGGTTTGGAATTATATCGTTCTTCTATACCATTGCTTGGTAATGGGTACGTAATATCGCCTGTTTCAGGGCTGCCGTGTTAGGGGGCAATCTCTCAAAACAGCTACTAGAGTCAAGGTACTACAAGGAGGTCAAGGTCCTGTTTGTTACAGAATTACAGACAGTACACAGATCGCCAAGGTAGGAGAACGTTTAAACTAAATTCTTTATACTGGATCCCAGTTTTAGACTTGAGATGTAAATTGCTTCTTATTTTATAGGTACCAATGAAAAGACTTTTGGCACATGTTAACAATAAGAAAGAACTTACAGAGTACCTTGCCATTAAGATGCTTGAGAAAGTCCCTGAAAAGGGTTCACGTGTGTCAGGAGGAGGCCGACACGAAACTGCTGCTGCACGCTGTAGATGCCACTGTGCCAGGAGCCACGAGAATTGACCTCGTCTCGCCAGACACTGATGTGTTTGTATTGGCACTGAGACGGCACGCAGACGTATGTGAAGACACGCGGTTCGTGACCAGCAGAGAACAGCGACATTGAAAAATCCCCCTCTGTTGCATAGTCCGTGCCCTTGGTCCAGCTAAAATAGCAGCTCTTCCAGGTTTTCATGCGTGGAGCGGAGCCGATGTGACCGGCAGCTTTGCTGGGAAGGGCAAGCTAGCTTGCTGGAAGGCATTTTTAAAGGCTGACAGTGTCTGCGTGGTTGCCCTAGCAGACCTTGGGGGAACCTCACAGCCTCTACCCTCAACCTTGGCTGCCATAGAGAAGCTTGTGTGCTTGCTGTACTTGCCTGGCACCCAGATCAGTAGTGTCAAGGAACATAGATAGTTTTTATTCCGAAGAAAACAGGCAGAGTCTGAAAGATTGCCACCTAACAAGGCAGCCCTGAAACAGGCGATATTACGTGTCCATTACCAAGCAATGGTATAGAAGAACGATATAATTCCAAACCCAAGGCTTCCCTCACCGTTAGGCTTTGGCTGGACCCTGGAGAAAGGCAATTCATATAAGGCATATCATCGTGAAAGTGACCAAAATAATATCAAATTATGAGGCTTTTTTTTTTATTCAGATGAATGGCATCCAGTGATGATCAGCAGCGACCCACCCCGGATGCTGTTCTTCATCTCATCAAGTGCCGTTGCACCAAGGGATGTGACAGCCGTCGGAGCAGGCCGCAAAATTGCCGACAAAATTTTTCATGCTCATTGGGGCCCAATTAACATTCCTAGATAGGTGCCTTGCTTTTTTCACGAAAATCCCACGGGACTACATATGCTCCCTGACTATCATGTCTATCATCAATAAAGATCAATATTGCCAAGGGCATATAATTGGATGAGCCATGAGTGACTTTACAAAACTCTCAATGACCATGTAAAACTTACTATGTTAAAACTACTTTGAAACTACTGGATTACTGATTTAAAAAGGGCGAGATACTGTATTACATGGAAATTCTAGAGCATGAAATAAATACGAAAATGGGAATGTCCAACACAGGCCCCATGGAGTGAAATATATTTCACCTTTTGCAACTGACATTTGCACATAATATAATTTCTATATTATATTTTTATATATACATATTCTTTTTATTATTTGTTAGCTTTGACCCCGTGAATCGAGCAACAAAATAACAGCAATGTAAGAGTTAAAGTAAGAAATAATGAGGCCCTTCTAGGGTAAATTTTCTTCAAGTTAGCACAATCGCTGGCTATAGCGACAGCGCCATAGACCATAGTCAATACTGTCATAGTCATATATAAGGGGGAAACAATTAAAATTTTCGAAAGAGACATAGCATTGTTTTCGAGAGGTGAGACATAGCATTGTTTTCGAGAGGTGATATATAGAGAGGCGATATATAGCATATCTTGAAAATCAGACAGTAACATCCACACTTCCCTACAAGGACCTCAATATGTATGTACATATATGAACAGAAATTTTACCCCGACAATTATTATGTAACATAAGTTACACACTATTTACAGCACAGATATTTCTCGTTTAATAATGTGTAAGTACTGTATTCCTGTATCTAACAAAATTATTATTTCATTTATTTTCTACGTGTAAAGTATTACTACATATCCATACATATCGCATAGTGCATGGAAGATGACTGGATCAACTAAAAAATTGTATTGTAAAAAAAATACACGTATAGACGAGCCTTTGACTTATCTCTGAAAAATTCTTGTTGGCTTTATAGTAAAGTTGATAATATGGATGTATCTCCTCGCCCTGATATGTTTTTTGTCGCCTGGTCGCCGCGATGCAAAGTTGAAATTTGTTTAGAAATTTTGCCGTCGCTTGCGGTAATTCTTTCTATATATTTCCACAGAAATTTCGCAGTAATATAAATCCAGACTCTCAATAATAAATGCGTCCTTTGGTGTCAGTGATCGTATACAGACTGCAAACGCCGTCAATACGACCCCAAAGCCAATATTACAGGATTATTTCCTCTTCGACACTTACATTGCGACGATGTGTAATCCTCTGAAATCTGATCCACGTTTGTGTTTCATGTGAAACTCGACACGCGCTTGAGCTTTCATGCATTGAAAATAATGACCCCAGCAGCAAAAGTACAATTTTTGATGAGCTTTCTTGGCAATTTGACCAATTTCTTACGAGAAATGCATTCATAAGCCACTCTAACACCCCTCCCTAATGACATGAAGGGCGCTAATTAAAAATACCCCAGATTTTAGGGTGTCACGTGACCAGCCTGAACCAGGGTCTTTGTCGCAGCGCCGGGCGTAGGTAAAGACCCTGGCTTGCGAGGTTGGTATTTATGAAGACGTTATGGGGGTAAATTTAAAGTTTTTAAAGGAAAACGTGAAGAGAGCGAACGCGATGTAAGTACGGTTGTATTGCTCGTATTCTTGTCTCGAACATCTCCTTTTATTTTATTAACAAGTACTAGTATGATTTCTCATGGAATTTGGAAATAACATCCACTCGTGAGTTTTTCAATGGCGTCATTGAAAAACTTATACTCACGCATGTTATCTCCAAATTGCATTCGAAATCATGCTATTATACCTATACCAATTAGAAACTTAGGGAGCTCTCATCTTTAAATAAGGTTTATTGAACACATAAATGTCAAACTTAAATTTTGTTGTATACCTTAACCTCTTCTATCAAGTGTTTTTCTATACATTTACTTACCTGTCTAAGAACGTTGAGAAATGTTTCTAGCCGCAACCTTTTTGTCAATGCCTCCCCAGATTTGGCCAAGCACCAGTACTAAAATACGTATATATATCTTCAGTACTTGACAGAGTCACAAATTTTCGGCTATCACAAACTTTATACTGTGGATTTATGTGCACTTTGCAGTGCAGTCAAGAAAATAAGGGCTAAGGCTGCACATATAGGCCTTTGAGGAAATTATTCCAAAAGAATTTTTCTATGATCAAAAGTACATTACCTGGATTGCGGCACCCGAACCGCTTAACACTCCAATCGTGAAGTAATACATAGCCCATTTCCTGCTGTCATCTTTCATGTCTTCTCTTTCTTCCGGCACATCTGGGTTGTGACCTATTGTCTGAATTTTTCATGTAATGTTTAAATGGCTATTAATTACATTATACAATTTTGGTCGAAAAGGAAACATCCAATATGAATAAAACCTGGACCACGCACTCAGCAAAGCCGTAACGAAGTGCGAATCTAAAGTAACAAAATGCGAATAATGTTACCAGTACCGGAATCAATTTTAGAAATGTTTCTTCAGTTTAAGGAAAGTTTAGTGGATGAAAACGAACCGCTGGCGCGTCAACTTAAGATATAAGAGGGCAACACAACGACGATAGTACGGTGGCCCAAAAGTGTTAATTAAAAATATATATATAAAAATAACTAAATTATGGTGCTTCAAATTAAAATAAGTTGCTGCAATTAAGTACAGTGACTGGGCAAAAGGCTTTGGGCATCCCGTTTCTTTGTTTTTATGTAACAACAGTGGACATCTTCGAAAATAGTTAGACACTTTGCCGAGATCCATACGGTTTCGAAAATTATTTAACGATGAAAATCGAAATCGCTTTTAGCGCGAACTTGGAAAGGCTGATCCCTGCATGTAACCGCGACGGATGGACACAACACCTTCTATTCCTTTGGAATTTTCAGGAGGGAGAAGGTGAAGATGCCAAGATGATTCTTGTTCCGTCGTAAAATGATAAAAATGATTTCAACTTTCATCGTTTAGTAATTTTCAAAAACGCGTGGATCTTGGCAAAGTATATAAAGTAAGTATTTTCAAAGAAAGGCATCCGCTTACTTATTAGCACACCTTACTTTTTATTCGCAACACTGACTTATTTTTATTTTCAGCAACTTTTTTTGTAGCAACTTTTGTAGCAACATTTGGGATATACTTTATTTTATCTTGAAGTGACCCTTTTGGGCACAAAGTGTTGGCAAAGAAAACGTTTTTTTAAGAGTATACAGTGGAACGTTGAAGACACGCATGACGTCGCGTTGCTGTCTTAAATCTTTACTTCGCCACAATTACACCCGCATAATACGCTGGAGTGGTTGGTCGAACAAATGGCGGCGATGAACTTCAATTCCCAGATGACTGAGTTGCCTAATCCAGGTTTACCCATACTAGTGGTTCTAACATTTACAAGATCTGAGAATTTAGCTTTTGACCACATTTTCAACAATATGTGTCTCCGAGCAAAATGAAATGCATTTGCATAAGCTGTGTATTTCAAAAATTCCATGTTGGAGAAGGTTGCACTTAAAATACAGCGTTTTCTTTTAATGCCAACATGGTTTGTGTTTAGTCCGCTGTTGAGAATGGTGCACATTGATTATCATTTTCCTGATGTCACATTTAATGCTGACCCTGCTGCATTTAATAAAGTCGAGAAATGGAAAAAATCAAGGCAATATTTCTGTGATCGATACGTTAATGAATGTTCTTCAAGTTAACAGCTGTGCTAACACAACAAAATACCATAATAATATTCGACTTTGAAAAAGTCTTGATGAAGGATGATTCTATTTAATCATCGTTGGAATGACATTTTTTTCTGAGAGACAATGTAGTTAGTGCCCTTGTAAAAATCTTCCCATCTCTCTTTCAGCTCAACAATGTGGATATCGCTTCTGTCAAGCCGCAGTGCATTCTCCTATGCACATACTTACGTCAAAGTATCCTCCTAAACTGTATCCAAATAGAGGCGGATATGTACCAAAAAGACCGGCACCAAAGCAACCAAGCAGAATATATTTCCATTCAGGACTGTTCTTCTTCAAAACGTTGTAAAGGGAAACCTTCTCAATTTCCTCCTCTTGGGGCTGAAGATTAGAAGAGAGATTAACTTCAAATTTATTGGCATTAATTCTTTATCTCATTCATGCCTATCTCATCCGACTTAGCCACACAGGGCTTTATGCGGCGAGAGATATTCTTAAAAACGCTTAGGCTGCGTCAACTGTTGTTACACAGAAGTAAGAAAAAAATAACATACTTTTCCTGATAAATGGGATAGCGTGTGGGTTGACGCAGTCACTGCAGACATTTCAAGTTCAGGGACGGCGAGGTTCATCGTATCAACATCTTCATCTTCTTCCTCACCATCATCTTCCACCACATCCTCAGTTTGTTGCTAGCAACACAAGCAGTCATTATGTAACATGCTTAAAATGACCAATTAATAAGTTAACATCTGCACTTACCAAAAGTTCAAACACAGTATAATTTTTGGCATAAATGCACTTGACATACACATACATAGTACTAAATGGATATGCGTACTATATGTATACAGTATTAAATGTACAATGCCCCACATATTATATACGTTAGCACCACATCTGTCATTGAAGTCAAACAAAAGTAATGGAAAATGGGTAAAGGAAAAAACTAACAGAAGACGAACGATCATTTATTGTTAGAATGAAAAGAAGATGCGCGACCAAGAGGCACCATTTAAATTTATTGTCAATTAGGGACAATACTTGAAACAGCATTACTTTGGAAGGTGTGTTTAAAGCATAGAACCAGTCGCGTGTTAGTGCGCAAAACCTTTAAGGGAAGATGAAATGAAAATCAGAATCGGCGGGTGTTATGCAGTGGATCTATCTGGGTTTGGATTGAGCCGTGGTAAAGCATTCAATAAAATTATGTGACATAAGCGAAGTAACAAAAAACACCGTTCTTTTTAAATTTAGTTTTTGAAAAGGTCAGGTGAACTTATCTTTGTAATAATGGTGTTGTTCACCATGCAAGCATATGGAAAGCTTATATTATTAATTAACGTTTCTTTCTTTTTCGTTAGCACTGAAGGTTCAAATATATCTCACGATCGAATACGCTTCTCCTACATTAATGTCCCTCCCCCCTAACAGTATGTCATTTTCTAATCCCTACCGGTGTATAATTCCTACTAATGTACCTGTAGTCTCACAAGACTTCTGTATACTCCATCTAGGGCCATCAATTCATCATGAGTGCCGGTCTCGGCAACGGCGCCAAGTCGTACGGACACAATCATATCTGCATTCTTAATGGTTGATAAGCGATGAGCAACAATGATAGTCGTGCGACCTTTGCCCGCCTGCAACCGAATATACAATATCAAAATTATGCCGTTTTATCAAGTAGATGGATCGTATTACATCTTGACATTAAAATAAAGTAAAAAGGTAAAATTAAGTACATTGGAAAAATGAACAACTGAAAAACATTGAATTAAGACGAATCAAATTATGCACCCACAATAAAACATGCAATGAAATAATAAAAACAAGATTTACAAACTAGCATTATTTGAACGAATGAAATAATGTGAATGAAATCCTTGTATGTTCGCATAGCGATGGCAAATCAAAGTATAATTTTGTGGAAACACCACATATTATCGCAGAGCTTTTGATCCGCAAGGTCATAGATCTTTACCATTATTATTAGCACAGATAAAGAACCGAGCTTGCGGATCAAAGCTTTGCGATGATTAATTTACGTGCTGTTTCTACAAAATTACACTTTAAAATTAACTAACTAGACAATGAACGAAATGGACCACCATGCATTTAGTACGATCATTACCTTGTTAAGAGCATCTTGTACAACAGCTTCGCTTTCGGTATCAAGAGCAGAAGTTGCTTCATCTAATAGCAAAATTTGGGGATTTCTAACCAAAGCCCTCGCGATAGCAATACGTTGCTTTTGTCCACCGCTCATTTGCGTACCGCGTTCTCCACAAAGAGTGTCATATCCCTAAAATGTATTCATCAAATGCTTACCATATAAATTCCAAGAATAACTACTGAAATTCCTTTGAAACAAAAATAGATAACAGAATAATAATTATTTTCTCCAGCTACATAGCCGGTTTCACCAAAAAGGTGATTTCCATGCTACCCTATAGCAGTGAAAAATTTCGGATCCGAACTGTTTGATCACAAGCTAACTTTATGGTAGACAGAAGACAGCTTCTATACTTACCAAAAGACTAATTGTGGCATGGAATATTTACTTGTAGCTAGGGAGCAGCTGGTCGAACCCATTTGTAATTTCTTCATGACGGTACATATAACTTTGTTTATCCATAGTAAAACAACGAGATTGGTAGTTTGTCTCAGTCACAAAGTGTTTTTAATGCTATGTACGATATTTACGTTTTTTGATCTTTTCCTGCAAATATCTCTAGTAGCATATCTGTATCACGGACATTCAGCTGCCCCCAAAGCAAAATTTACTTGTGTAATTGCTAGGCTTCACTTTTAATAGTCATAGAAACTACAATCCTGGCAAAAATTATTGTGGGCAGCATGCGCGGATCTCAATTTCACGCCTCTTGTCGCAATTTCGTAAAAAAATCCCTTCCCTATTCAATGTTGAATATGAGGAAAATAGGTTGCTGACAACGTCAAAAAATATATTACATTGGAAAACATGGAGAAGAGGCAACCAAAGTGAAAATCAGCGCCCATAAGATGAGTACGCTGACTTTAGAAAGCTAACGGTTATCAATTTATGTTTCGGTAACTAAGGCAACGGTTAGGTGTAGAAGAGTTTAGGGTTAGGGTAAGGATTAGGTATGTTATGGTTGGGGATACTTGGGGATAGAATAATATTAGTGACCGAAACATAAATTGATTACCAAGCTAACTGTCGGGATTGCATACCCATGTCTGTAATATGATCTCAATAGCTTAAATCCAAAGAACAATAGTAATTTAGAATTTTGAAATGCCCCGTGATGTTAAAAAATAATTAATTAAAAACAAGGTAGGATTTTTTTGTCCTGGGTGATCGTTTAACATGAAATAGTTGACAAAAGGATAGATTAAAAAATAATTATATAGTTGCTTAGTAAAGAAATGAAGATATTACCTTCGGTAATTGCGATATAAAGTCATGAGCGTTTGCCATTTTAGCTGCTTGTTCGATTTCATGTTGAGTAGCTCCCTCTTTCCCGTAAGCAATATTTTCAGCAATAGTTGTACCAAATAATACAGGTTCTTGGTTAACAACACCAATCAAACTCCGAAGATGACTTAGATCTAACGACTTGATATCATTACCGTCAAGTTTCACCTGTATTTAAATAAATGAATGAAGATTATGGTAAGTTTATATAAGTTTTTTTTTCAAAAAATGACGGTACTTTTTGTGTACACTAAACTAAGTTGAATGTTACGATCGATACTCTGGATACTTTCTTTTATTTTATTGAGCTTTTCCACAAGGGCAATTTTACCAAACAGCAAATGCCATTTATTAAAACGAAGCACTCGGAGGAAACCCACGACTTTCGGCAGACCGTTGGCCGATGGCTAATTCAACATGGACTGGGTTCGAGACACGCTGCGAATACTCAACTGAGAACCGACTTTGAGAAGTGAAAAGAAAGTGGTTTGCCACTTCGCCACCGAAGTCCCATCGAATTTTTTGTTAATCAAACTTCGCCAAAATGGGAGGGTCACCACAATTGCCGCATGTGCCGATTACTGCCAGCCCATGCAGCTTAGATAAGTTGATTTCGGTTATCAATTTATATTTCGGTAACTAAGGCAACGGTTAGGGGTAGAAGAGGTTAGGGTTAGGCGTTTGATTAAGATTAAGGGTTAGGGTTAGTGGATACTTGGGAATAGAATCATATTAGTGACCGAAAAATAAATTGATTACCTTGATTTCAGCGAGGGAGGAAAACCACTAGACTACCTGGAAAAAACTCACGAGGCACAGGTAAGATAAATTACGGGATTTCAACTTAAATCATACGAACTCAGCTCATGCGAACTCAACCTACGTCATGAAATACCGAATGTACATGCACCAGACTTGGTTTCATAGTGGTGACACAGGCAGAGCGTGGTAACCGCTTGCACCCGCCGTGCTTCGCCCGAATACACACATCGATTCACTCGGCATCCATTGGATACAAAGCCCAATGGAATTGTATTCATGACACAACTTGTAGGGTCTCAATTACGGGTGATCTGATGTGAAAGCGCTGCATGCTCCTTATATATACTCCAGGGATGACCTCATTTGTAATTAAAGGTACAATTAATACAATCTTATATTCAAATATACTACCGTCATTTCGATTCAGAGCATGGTGACTCGTATCAGCTTTTGCAGCATCTTTCGCTGTAACAAATGTTAGTTCCCAGAAACAAAGCCTTTCGATCTTCCAGTACAGCAAATTCCTCATACGACGATTAAAAACCGAAATTAGCGGGGTGTACCTGATGCTTAACCCATATTAATACAAGCCATCCTGCTTGGGTGGAGAAAAGCTATTTTTTACAAGAATACCTAAAGTTATTTTTTTTACATTTACCGCAAATGACTGCATCCTTCGAATAATATAAGAAGTAGCTCTGTGATATTAGATCACCCCTGATGAAAACATGTAGTAGACTGTCGGGAGGTCAGGTCGCGAATGCGATTCGATGATAACGAAAGTAGCCAAGGTAACGTGACTATTATATACACCTGGTTGCCGTGAACGTACAACCTAACTACACAGTTAACTATGTTCGGCAAATACACGAAAAACCTCTACAATTTACTCACAGATCCGGCAGTTGGGTCGTAAAATCTCTGCATGAGTTTAATAACTGTACTTTTCCCGCAGCCACTTGCCCCAACAAGTGCAACTTGTTTACCACTTGGAATTTTTAGATTGAAACCATTCAGGATCTATGGCAAAGAATATTATATAAGTAAGCCCAATTGTGTGTACGTGCGTGTGTGTGTGTTAATGGCTTTGCTTACGTGGACATCAGGTCTACTTGGGTAAACAAAGTTTATGTTAGAAAATTCTACATCTCCCTTAACAGCAGCTGGTTTAGCACCTCCGCTTGCAGAGGCATCGATTTTGGACACCTAAGAAACAAAGACCAAAAAAAGTAAATTTATTGTTGGTTGTCTAGACGTTTGTTGGGGCTGAATTCACTCGAAATGACGTAGTTATGAACGCGGTAAGGCGGTTGCAGAATTCTTAAATTCACGAAACGTCCGTCTCTGCGTTCGGGCACGAAGGATAATCCTTTTATCCTCCAACGGGTAAGCCAAAGTATTTTTTCTTTGGTCACCTAAAAGATTCTTGGAAGTAACTGTAATATCCTTTCTTAATTTCTTTATAACATGTTTACTGTTGAAAACTTGAAGGACATGCAAAGAAGGACAAAGAGCCATCCGCCATCTTGGATCTTCAAAAAGTCCATGACGTCACTAGCAGGGAAAATTATTTTCTTCAAGAAGCATTTAGCAAATATGTTTGATGTTAAAATTTAATTGATTTGAATATATATACTTCTTACGTAAATTTGAAATATTCAGGTAAATTTTTTTAGGATTTAACTGACAAGTTAATGACATCCAGTAACTTTTATACAGTCTACCCTGCTTGTAACGTAACTACAATAGATGTAAATTATAAAACAATATGGCCGACATCTGGTGAGATTTTTTTATCAATATTTCAGAAGCCACGCATGTAACCAAAGATTTAACAACGGAAAATTAAGAATTATTGGATGAGGCTGAGCAGGATACTCAGAATTATTCAGACCGAGGCCAGGGTTATCTGCCGAAGCGAAGCTGAGCATATATAATAGTAGACATGATCATGATTTGGAAACTCAGTGATCTAGAAACACATGCAATTAATCATTATCTACGTATTTGTTGTGTTTATACTGGAATAAAGTTCTTCATTGTCCCATATGTATTGTATACTCGTCTAACTAATCAATACCAACGTTCTAGGAAATTAAGTTAGCCATCCGCAACATCAACAATTAGTGGATTTAGCACAATACACAAGCAAAAAAAAAGGTTGACCAACATAGATGATGAGTGATATTCTTATTTTAACGAGTTTTCAAACCATCGTCTATTATAACTGAGGTTGATACCACCTCAGAAATACCACCTTCATAATTTTACGGCATGTAGTAACAAATAAATTGAATCCAGGCCAAAGCTTTCTGATGTTTACAAGTGTGGAAATGCACTTACTCGATCAATTAGTTTGAATATAGTGTACGCTGAAGCTTTTGCCACCCCCAAAGCTTCAAAGCTGGGAGCTGCTTGCCCTGTTGTCATCGAGGCAACAAGAACACAGAAGAAAACCTAAACGAAAAACAAAATT
Source organism: Muricea muricata (assembly GCA_963855995.1). Taxonomy (NCBI): domain Eukaryota; kingdom Metazoa; phylum Cnidaria; class Anthozoa; order Malacalcyonacea; family Plexauridae; genus Muricea; species Muricea muricata. The sequence continues at coordinate 27,225,860 of OY979718.1, read as the reverse complement.
TACCAGGATCATTTAAATTAATAATTGTATTCATATTTCGATTATTTGAACAAATGCTAAGTTGTTTACCCTGTGCTGGAGAACTTTTCAAGGGATATTTTATGTACTAGTGATGTTCAATTGCATTCGTCAACTACCGTGAAATATTAACATACCGTTATACCATCACCCGCTTCCGCATCTCCATCTCTCACTAGTTTTATACAATACCTAAAAATTATGGATATTTGACCAATTTATGATTGGCTCGTTTTTGAGTGGGGTTTTTCACGCTTCGATAGCGACCTTGAACAAATAATGATTCAAACCAGAACCTTTTCCAACTCTGCATGAGTATAAGAGCACACCACTGTTTACACCATGTTTTTGACACGGAGATTATTCGGATGCAAGTGTCTCGTATTTAAAGCCTGGTTCATTTGTCGTAAGAGTCGGAGATTTTCTACTTCCCACGTATGCAGAGGAATATGCGAACAAACCAATATATAGGACAAATATTAGATTGCTTTTGCAATGGTCTAGAATTCACTCAATAACATCGGCCAGAAGAATTCATCTCCGATTCATAAGACAACTGTAAACCAGGTTTAAAAATTGTTATTGCTCACCTATTGAACGACGTAACTGAAGTGTATAGAATAGGATGGTTTAGAAGCTACTGAAGTATTGAGATGCTACTTCTCTTGAAAAAAATTGTAGATGTTGTAGCAAAAAAAACAGAAATAGTAGTGTGTAGTTACTAAATTTCTCTACTCATTGCAAAGTTTAAAAAAGTTGTGCGTGTTATTTACAGAGATTTTCCCCGTTTTGAAAATGTACTTTATTGTTGGCAAGTTGATGACGTCAGAGACACCTAATTTGCATGTTTTTTAAAAACCCTAAATATACATCTCTTAAACGAAGCAAGAAATCGAGAACGTGACAAAGCTATTGTCTAGAAATGTTTTTCTGCAGTTTTTGAAATTGGATTGACGATTTTGTTTTGTTCCAGTGGCATGCGCACAGTTAAATTTCAGGGTCTTAAATGCCCATCAAAGTGCTTACCATATAGACAAGGCCATATTACTGAACAAAACAAACTGAAAACCTCCCATTCCTATTCCAAGTCCCAGACCTTTCTTGACTCCAAATTTGCTCGCGATATCAAGGTAGCCCTCATACCTAGAAAGTTCGAAAATATTATATAATCGATAACGATCTGTTGAACACAACTACAGTGAATTCTGCCAAACTTCCACCAAAGAAATATCGCAAAGATTCGAGTGAATAAAATCAATTAAAAAACATGCTAACCGCCGACGCAGAGAAAAATATTGCTGCTATATCTCATGTTCAAAGTGTTTCTATGGTTGAAAAAAAGTGAAATAAATGAGTGTCTTATTGTATTATGTGTCCAACAACAGGAATCTTGTCTCTGAATAACGTAACCTTTCCCTCACTACACACTACCATTGAGATACAAGAAAAATATGAAAAACCTTTGATTTGGAAGCATACATGCATTTTCACCACTGAAAAACCTAAGCCAAGTCTGCTGGGGTATTTCATGTGAGTTGAGTTTCCGTAGTTGATCCTCTCTCGTGCTTCGGGGATTTTCCTCCGGGTTTTTCTCCCCGTCCAAAATTAACATATTGTAGGTGAAAAACCTATAGCCAAGTCTGCTGGGGTGTTTCATGTGAGTTGAGTTACCGTAGTTGATCTTTCTCGTGCTTCGGGGATTTTCTTCCGGGTTTTTCTCCCCCTCCAAAATTAGCATATTATAGGTAATATAATTATGTAGGTAATTTTGGCCAACACATTGTAGGTAATATAGTAAATGTATATGAGGAAATTGTCATATTGAAGCTATTAAAAAGTTACATCTGATATAAAAAATTCAAGACTTTATAGAAAAATGAAATGCTTTAAAAATACGAAAACAACGGCAATTTTGCAAAATACGGCAAATTTCCCTTCAAAGTTTAAGGTGTTTGTCTTTCACCTAAAGCCTCAAAATTTTTACACCAAATACAACTTTTTAATAGCTTTCATTTGATATACGACCCATTTTGTGACGTTTAGTATTTCAACTCAAAACTTAGAAAAACTGAATCAAATTGGCTTCAATTTTCCCGCCTGACTTATCGTTTCAGTTTACTTATAGTTCAATGGGTCAACCTCGCTGTTTTTAGGCTTTTAGGGGTCGGTTGTACGAAAGGTGGATAGCGGTATCTAGTGAGGTCGCTTAACCAAACGATCTGTACTGGCGTGTACAAACTTGAGCACCCCCCCCCCCCCACAATTGATTAACTATGCCTCCTAATCAATTTAAGAACGGGTGCCTAAAATTTTCAAGTTAGGGGGGTGCTACCACAGTGAGGTGGTACGTTAACGGTTGGCAATGGTTCTCTGCCAGTCAATGATATTTAATGTGAGAACATCAAACAGGAAATTGTATATGCCCATTTATCTGTTGTCAAGTCAATGTCTTTGAACAATATCCCAACACCTTATTATTAAATACAATGATTGAGTAAAACATGAACAAACATCCCAAACCGTTATTTCAAAAACGGAACTCCCCCCCGGGATGATAAATTTTGTGAATATCTTCATTACACCCCCAAAAACATTTCAATTTGACTTAGGAGTCGCGGGGAAAGAAATGATGACTTTGTCCGATTTGTACAGATCTTGCCAATTTTGGCCGCTAAGCGACCGGACTAATCCACCGGACAGTGATTTCTTCAAACTAAACATGTTCAGTAACTGGTAAAATCACTATCCGGTGGTTAGCGCTATCCAGATTTCGTACAACCAACTCAAGGATATATAGTTGAGTATGATTCAGGGAAATACTCCGAATAAAATGAAATATGAATGGAAGATTAATTATTTGTAATTATATTTATATTGGTGCCATGTTTTCAGGTCAGAATAATGTTTGTGGTAAAAACTCTGAGTTTATATCAACAGCGGGAAAGCTGAAAAATATGCTTGACCGCGGTCCACGGCGGGAATCGAACCTATGACCATTGGAACGCTAGCCAAAGCTCTAGCTGCCAACTGAGCGGCGCGGTCAGGTAGAATTTGATAAGTCTGGTTCCTTCGATATCAATTTAATCTTGGTGTAACCATGATTATATGTATCTTGGTGTTGTCGAAGGAACTATATAAACTCAGTTCTGAAATATCACATATACTCGAACCTAAATAACCGCGTAGCTTAATTGGTAGAGCGTTGGTCAGCTATATTTTTCAGCTTGCCCGGTGTGGATATAAACTCAGAGTAACACCACAAATTAATTATTATCGGAATGATTTCGCTGCAGTTACCAAACTATATTGCATCCGGAAACTTACTCTTTCGCCTGTTTTTTCTCTCCACCAAACGCAGCCACTGTGCGGATAGATGAAATGCTTTGCTCGGCCACGTGACCAGCTTTTGAATAAGCGTCTAATTCTTTAGCCGTGTAACTTCCGGTCGCCTAAAAGTAATGGAAACAATGATTAGGGTTAGGAAACCAAGAAGACGAGACGATGTAAAACCCAATGCGACAACCACACTGCAAAACTCTAAATCTTGTTTTAAGCGAGAAAATACTTGTTGCAGGTACAAGTAATAAGTAACTTGTCGGAAATTACCAAAAATATTCTCCTTGGTGAGAATTCTTACCAAGTAACGTTTTGCTTGGTTAGAAATCCCAGTAAGCAAGAAAATGCTCACCTCAATTTAAAAAACACTTTTCTGGATAAGAAACGTGCTCGTGTTTTAGGCAAATTAATATTGTCAGTTAAGGAACAAATTTCTCAATTTCTTATTTCAAATACTTTCTTATTTGAAACAAGATTTGATTTAAAGTAATTAGTCAGTCAAAACACAAATATAGGAATATACACGCCCGTCCCCAATTAACGCTCTAGTTTTGATCCTGCACACACACCGACCAAACTAAAATGATGTTTTGTACTGTCCACAAAGAAGCATCAAGGAAATGTACTTAACTCCGGAAGCGATTATTTTTCAGTGTGTCGAAAATTGGAAGTAAAGACCTACCTAAAACGAACACGTTTTGTGATTGGCTTTCTAAGACTATAGTGATTAGTGCTTATGATTCGTTCTTTAGAACTTCAATTGCTATAGTTTTATTGTCTTCTATTGTCTTGATCAGGCAATCACAGCTGCTGTTCGTATAGGCAGGTAGCGACCACTGATCTCATAGTAGACTGGATATAGCTTCTATAGATAATATATGCAAAATTCACTTCCGGGGACAACGGAGTGAAACAAACGTGTATAGAAATGTATGGCGGACAACACGCACGAGCGCACAATTTCGAAAATTTGATTGGCTTAAATTTTCGAAATTGTGCCCTCGTGCGTGTTGTCCGCCATACATTTCTATACAAGTTTGTTCCACTCCGTGGTCCCCGGAAGTGGATTTTGCATATATAATTAGGCTTCGCTTTTCTTATCTATAGAAGCTATATCCAGTCTACTATGAGATCAGTGGTAGCGACCCGAAACTGACCAGTGTGCAGGGGGGGGGGGGGCTTTACATACATTGAAAGAACTCACCGTTGCCATGAGTGCGCCAACAAAAAAGAGCAGCGGAAGCTGAGCAAGCATAACTAGCGCCAGTTGCCAACAGTAGATTAAGCCAATTATATAGCCAGCAAAGAACCCAACTAAGCTGCATATTATGCGTGCAAATTTGGAACCGATGCCATCACCCACTTTGTTGATGTCCCTAAAATTTAGAAAGTATAAATCACGTCAATGCGACAGTGTGCGTGTTAAACCATAAAGACCTGACTCCCCTACAGTGAAATTCTTCGCGAGCAACTGTTTGTATATCTATCTATCTATCTATCTACAAGCTGCAAACAGCCCTCCCTAAACCAAACGCCTGCGGAGTAGCAATGTAGAAAGTGTACAGAAGTAATGGACCTTGCATTTCATTATATTTTTGTCCAACTGCTTAGTTTAATAGTTTTCATGGGGATATTTTTCCCATTGATGATTGATCTAATCTAAAAGTTCCGAGGTTGGATTCCCGGCGGTGAAGACCAAATCCTTTAAAGCTTATTTCAAACGAGAAATATGATAATAACGAAGACATTGGGCGGAAATGCAGTTAGCGTCTGTACGGCTTAGTAACGTAATTGTTTAAAAAGGCTTTGTGTAAGTTGTAAACCAACGTGAAAAATCATGGGAATTTTTTGCCATTAGCAAACGTTCAGCTTAATGTAAAAAGGAATAGCAGTACTTGTATACATAACCTCTGATACATAATCTCCGGTATACTCACTCTGATAGTCTACTGAGTAATTCTCCACTCGAATGCCGATCGAACCAACCGATCTCCTGATGGATGAGATTTCGAAACAAGGTCAGTTTCATTTTATGCATTTGCCTTTCTGCACAATAGCCAAACAATCCTAAGCCCAGCCAGGAAAAGACAAAATTCCCCACAGCAAGGCCGATGTACCATATCGCAACGTCTGTCATGGAGTCTTCGATGTCTATCGGATTGGAACAGTTTTCCCTTATACAAATTGAGTAGTCGACAAAGTCTTGCGTCAAACTTCCAAACAAGATGAACTGACCAGGAGTAAGGATGCCATATGATAGGCAGCCCAAAAGACCAAATGTCAGCAGAACTTTATCAGTCTTGTCACAAAAGCGAAGCTTAAAAGAAAAAGATATACCAAGATAAACATACAAATACATTCATTTAATTTAACTGCAATTGCATTATTATATATTTCAAGTATTGATATGAAGACAAATTTCCTTAGTTTATAATACATTTATTTATATACGTCTGGAAGGCCCTCTTTACACATATTGCCGGAATGTGTCCTTAAATCTCTTCGCTCACAATACCACATTTGTCCCATGCTTTAGATACTTAATATGTTCCGTTTAGTAAATAACAATAACATAGTATCAACAATTAAATGATAGCAATCGTTGCAAAACTGTCCGATTTTCTAAGATCCCTATGTCTCTGAGCCAAGCTGGTCGTTGTCTTTCACGTCCAGGCCTAGCCTTTAGTGATGATATTAGCTTTAGTGTTTACCACTTGTTCTCGGTAAACGACATCATTACAGTAGGCCAGTCCCATGTATCAGTTCGCATCTCGCATGCCCCGTGCACAGCTGCAAATGAGCTTGTGTTTGTTGTCGATGTGGACTTACTCCGTAAGAGTGTAAGACTAAGAAAGTTTGTGGCTTCATCTCGCATTGATTTCCCTACCACGGGTCCGGCTTGTATGACTTCCTTCATGCATCTGTTGAATCGTTTCACAGCTCCACATGCTTCAGAAGGAATCTTTGATTCGACGCGAATGACTTGACCTCGGTTGATGGAAACGGCTGACCATTTTCTGACTGCAATACCACGGGTATGCTTTCATTGGTAAATATGGGTTAATGGTCGTCTTTGCGTTGGTGCTTGCCTGATACACTATTTCTGGCCAATGACTGCGTCGGTCGATCATTACGAATATGTATATTCCCCATTGGGATGTGGCCCCTGGAAATCCACCCCCTACGAATTGCCAAGGTCCCTTTGGTAGTTCCCATGCATTGACGGGCTCGTGGTGCCGGCTTAGTTGTGTAGCTCGACAAGCGAGACATCCTTCAATGTCACGTTCCACCTTGGCATTAAGGCCAGGGTACCAGCAGAATTGTCGAATAAATTATTTTGTTTCACTTGTTCCTTGATGGCTCTCGTGTCCCAATTCGATAACGCGCTGTTGTAAAGAATCAGGTACGATTAATCGTTTCCCGCGGTATATTACTCTATCTTTGACATGTAGCAGGTGTTTAACTTCTTCCGCCATATATGGCAAAAGTTCGTCATCTGCTTCGTTCAGGCCTGTTTGTATGGCATGTCTGGGTTTTTGTGAGAGTTGCATTGTTGCATTTTTTTTCTCTGATCTCCTGTATAGTAATTGCTGCCCAATGTGGAAGATGAAGATTGCCCTCTCCGCTTGAACCACAGTCCGAGAGAACTCGTCCAATCTCTGGGCGGTGCTGCATACTCGTGGATGCCATGAAAGGTAATCTGCAATGTTGGTCTTCCCTAAATGGTATTCCACGACGTAGTCGTGCTCCTGGACGTCCATAATAAACTTCTCGATCCGCAGTGGTAACTCACTGGCGGTTTTGTTGAACATAGCTTGTAGTGGCTTGTGGTCTGTAATCACTTTGAATTGTTGCACTCCTAAGAGGCATTTCTTCAGCTCCTGGATCCCCCATCGGTTGACAAGTGTCCCTCTCGGTAGTTGAATTCTGGTGGACTAAGTCTTCGTGACTTAAAGACAACAGGCGGAAACCTTTTGTTGCCGACCGTTTCTGTAAAAGGACAGCTCCAAGACCACCCTGACTTGCACCTGCTTGCACCGACCACCAGTCGTGTCTCATATGGTTGCAGTAGCGTTTCTTCCTGTAAAGCCTGTTGTAGCTTTACAAAGACGTGTAGATTTTTGTCGGTCAGTCCCATGTATCTTCTTTTAAAAATTCACGGAGAAGTGTCGTGGTTTTGGCAGAACTGGGAATAAGTCGCTCGCTAAACCCTGCCATGCCCAAAAGTGATCGAAGATCTTCCTTACTCTTTCGTGTCCCTGCGAAGTGTAGGGGCTCGACTTTTGTTGGATCTGGTTGGATGCCTTTCTTGTTGAATGTAAGTCCAGCGGATGATGTTTCTTCGACTTCAAACAGGCACTTCCCTGAGTTTACCGTCGTGCTGTTTGTCTGGTTAGGTATACCCGCGAGGATACTTCGCATTTCGTTTTGTAAAGTATCACCAAGGGTCAATGAAACAAATATAACAACGAAAACAAGGCAATAATTCTCTTTGAAATCAAGGAAATAAATTAATCTCTTTAAATTTTTTTATAGCAAGCGAGTTTCCAGACACAACACCAGCATTAAACATGTTTCTTAATTGCTTCTTTCAGAATCTTTTTTATTTACCTTATTGTGATATCATAGATTTTTTTGAATATCCAAGATGGCAGACATACAAGAAAGTTTAACCATAACTATACTTGAACATATAGCCCACCCAGTAATGAAAATTTAACATACGAAGGTTAAATAAGCTATTCTGCTCTCAAGAGCATGAATGAAAATGACTGGACTTAGTAAAGAAATACTTACCAATTCCCATACAGAGACCACGGGTGTGTCATCTTTATCGCTATACAAGGTGTAAAAGGAAAGGTAAAATTATGCTACATAAAATAGAGTTAAATGATACGATACAAAATTGTGACAATTGAAATACAAGATGCAAGGAAAACGTAATCTGAATATAATTATCAATGCCTAATAATGTCTAAGTAAACTACGCCGCTATGTATTCTAATCAATAATCCCACTCAAACTTGACTTGGTATATAAAAATCGTTGTTATATGGGTAATGTGTTTGCTAAACATGATTGGCTAATTTATGATCACGTGGCTTCAGATAAATGCAATGTTCCCCGCGAACAAAACAAAAGTTATGCAACCGGCACCTAAAAAACAGCGCTTTTCCAATTTGTCAAGCACTGAAATTCAACTCTTGATAGAAAAGAAAGACTCGGAAAACACTCAGAAGGCAACAAAGAATGCTGTGGCAACGCTTCTGGCATGTTGAAACGAAATTTCGCCCAACGAATCCTCGCCAAGGGACGATAAATACATCGACGAGCTGTCGTCAGAGGAACTTAACGAACTTTTGACTGCCTTTTATCCAAATGCAAGGGAAAAAACGGCGAAAATTACAAAAAATCCGCTCTTACGGGTTTGAGATTTGGAGTTCAATATCAACATCAGAAGACCTCCAAAAAATCTAGTTGTCCTACAATCCTGCTGTTCCTGTTCCAAAAGAACTTCAACAGTTTGTCTGGTTCAATTCAACATCATGTTTTACCTAATTCGTCGAGGAAGAGAAACCCTTCGGCTACTTGCAATTTTGCAAAGCAATCGTTCGCCATAAAGACTGACGCGACAGGACGAAAGTTTGTTTCACCAAGCTGCAGACGAACTGGACAAAAACCACAGAGGGAATGACAACGCGGACGACTCCACGGGTGAGGGACGTATGTATGAACAAGACGCCCCATTTTGTCCGGTGAAGGCATTTAAACATTATTTAGCAAAGCTGAATCCTGAACTATCTTGTTTATGGCAAAAGCCTAGAGCAAAGGAATACCTTAAAGAAACTGACGAAGCCTGGTATACTGTAAAGTTCCTGCTAGTAAAAACATTATAGGCACTTTAATGACTCGGATTTCCAAAGAATTAGAGCTGTCACAAACATATACAATTATTACAAGTCATTGCATTAGGACGACAGCCGTGTCATTACTTGACGAGTGTAATTTTGAAGCTCGCCATATTATGCGCGTCTCTGCCCTGGGAATAAATCTGAAAGCAGCATTCGCTCGTACTCTCGACGACTCTTAGAGGACAGTGCTTCTAGTGAAATTGTATTGGTAAATAAAGCCCAAAATGAAGTAGAAGAAACACTTATTTGTGCCGAAAGTTCACGTTGCCCACAGTCACCTATATTCACTCAGATTTAAATTTTCATGCTGGGGCTTTTGCTGGAGCCATGTGACTATTAACTTTTATAAAAAGTGACATTCATGCTAAATATATTGTTTATAAGATTTTTTAAATATATACCAGTATAATATACCAGTACCATTGTACGTTGACATAATGTTTAGCTACGTATCTTTCTTGCCATTTATTTTTGAATTTTTACAGTTTGTAATAAAAAACTTAAGATATATAAAAACGAAATCCAAATCCCACGGACAAAACAAATTACGACGCCTTTTTTTTTAGTTTAATTTTTAGCCTGATCTTTTTAGCCTGAGGTAGGTGTCACTTGTTCATTTCAAGGAAATAATAACTTCAGCAGAAGAAATTTACGAGCTGGGTCAATATTCATTCACATGCGTGAGAAGGAGAAAACCCCGATTCTTACGTCAAGCGTGAACCAGGCTTTATAGTGAGTATCACATTAAATCATGGGGCCCTGACGGGGATATATTATTTTCCTACAAAAGCACAGATAAAGTAAACACTCCAACGCAAATGTAAGTATGTATTCCGGAACAGACAATCGTACTTAAATAATGTCGACTTCGACATGCAATATACCGGACGCCGAGTAAAACTGTCCTGTTGTCCATTGTTATTTATATAATAATATGTTTATTCTGAGTTTATTCTGGATTTTCATTAGTGGAGAACTGTGATCTATTAGAGGACAGACGCACGCTGACGCCATTAGCGCCTGCAGGCGACTCGTGGGCCACTTTTTTGCTCTTACCACATTATGATGTCATACCGCGTATCTATAACTAAACAGACAACGGCAAAATGTTATTTATTTCTTAGAGCGACATCCGTTCTTGATTTACATCACGAACATTCATACTTGCTACTCAGTGCCGTTCGTGGTTTCAACCAAGAACGGATGATGCCATGCCTGCCACGCTAGATCCGCTTCTGGTTGACGCCCTTGTCACTTCTGTACACCTTCTAATCACTAATCCCACATGAACTTGACCATCGCATCCAACAGTTCGTTGAGTGTCACAAGCCGAGGTTAAAGGCTCGTATGTTTCTCGTCGCTCTTATAAATGAAGCATTCTCATTCAGACGAGAATAAGCTTTTATTAGAGCCTCGTTGAATAGCTTCTCAACAATAGAAAACCTACAGATCATTAAATTTTATCCTCGACTTATAACCTGCCCCTCAGTTTTGGCAGAAATAGTGTAGGGCAAGGCATAAAAACGCATTATTTGTCGCAAATTTGACCCAAAAATTTTGGGTAAAGTGTGGCTCAGAACGCATATTAAAGACCTTAAGATTGCCGTTTACGCCAAACGGCTAACCACGGTAAGTTTCTTTGTAATAAGATAGAAATCATCAATCGTGAATTGTTCATGCGACACGACTTATTAAAAGGATCAAAAATGCTGCACTGAGGCACTGTGTATGACCGCAAAAAGTTATCGCTGATGGCCGATAGTTCAGGTAATCGCTCGACGTTTAAGTTGACGCTTCCGCTGTCAGCATGTGTAGCCGTCCAACTGTAAACTGCAAACTTCAAACGCTACAAGTTAAACGTCAAGCTATGTGTACAGAAAATCATTGAACATCAACTTACAGGCTTCAGTTAGTTATTCAGTAGTCAAACAAGGCGTCTGTGAGCGGCATTTTCAATCACTTCAATAAATCTTTTAGGTAAAATATTTGACAATCAATGATTTTGTTTTAATCGTAAACAAGGTATCTGAGGTGTGCCGCTTGCTGTAAACGTCAATCTTAAGGTATTGAAATTTCAAGTTGTTCCTGGAGAACTGCTGAACCAAGAACTGACGCCACTTACTGCGGCACGAACGCCCGACAACGCAGCGGCTTTAAAATAAAGAATTTTTACAGAAGACAACAACTATGAATAATTTGTCGTCCCTCAACTAGTGACCTCAATATAATCACGCGCCTTGGGGCTTGAGCAACGGAAAAGCAGGCAACGACGTCAGAAGTGGTATATTAGTACCACCATCTCATCGCTGCAGCGAACAAAACTGTTTGTGCGTTGCGGCCAAAATACGCTTCAAACGGATATTACGGAAATCAAATTTCAAAAGCTTTTTCCTATTTAAATATTAATTTAATTCAAGCTCGCTAATGATTCTTTATGTTAGTAACAAACTTGAAATCAAGCGTATCGAATCGGGCGACAGCGACATACGAGTAAGCCGAGCGCTTTGGAGTCATCGCCTTGTTTGGCTAATCTTACACTTTCTCAAAGTCCGTATCTCATTTAGAGCAAGGCCATCTAGGCCAACCTGAGCAGTTTACAAGTTTTTCGAAAACATATTTAAGCAATTGTTTCGGTACATACTAATTACTAAGCCTGGGTGCACGTGTTATACCGGGTTTGCCACTCAAAGCAACTACTAATTCCTGCTTATAGCCATCCACTGGTCGACATATATGATCATGACAGGTGTAGCAGCATACGAACTTTGTATACAAGTCAACTCCTTAACTTTTATTTAATAAGTTATAACATATCCATCAACCGCCGATGTATATTGAGCATGATATGCTTAATGCTTTGATTAAACCAATTTTCAATAATAATGATGCAATGTCAAGTCCAAGACCAAGGGCAAGGCTTTACGTATGTCACAAGCTCGTTTATCAGGACTCGTTCGTCGCATATAAGAGGACGCCTTCAAAATTTATTTGTAATGTTAAATTATAGAAATTTTCAGCTCGTAAATTCTGTGTTAAATACGTCTTTAAATATCGATCGCCAATATGTATTTTATCGCAAATAAAAGCTATAGCAACATCTGTGTTAACAGTTTGGGCCGCCCGGCCGAACGACTCCAGTTGCACTCAAGTATAGAAAAATCTTTGCGATGACCAGATTTTTGTCGCATCACACAGCCAAAATCGTTCCGGAATGTAATATGGTTGAATCGCTTATGCGATATTATTCCCACATGTCACTACCAAATATGCATGCTATCAACACAACCTACCCAGTTTTGTTTTTCGGCGCATATCCTACAGATGGAGTGCTGGATCCGTTGCCGCTACCGAGAAGCGGAGTCTTTTCCGTGGCCATTTTCGACAACTACCAAATGTGCCAAATGGTTCAGTACTGTCCAAAACTCGTCTGTTCTGAATTCGGCAATCGACTCAGCCGTTGATGATAAACACAACGCTTCCCTGTGTTCTGTCCAGTTTGTGTGCAAGCATGTATGAAATGTATGTATTCTGATACGTGCAAATAAATGGCTCTCGGAGTACATTAGCATTTCAAATTACGCGATTCACTGTAGCTTTGCTCCTGAAATGCCCAGTTGTCATTTTTTTTATGGAACAAATTCGGTGCTTGTGCGGATTAAAACGCTTTTGCGTGCGAAAAATACCCAGAATCAAGATGGACCGGGTATTGCTATTCATATATATACTTATATAATGAAGGGTAAATCCAATTGTGATCTTGTGCCACTCCACTTGTTGTTATGATTAATTTAGGTCGTTTCTTGTAACTAAGGGCTTAAAATGGTGAATTAAATATTAAATGTAGTATAGTTGCTCATCAATGACGAGCTTTTGCTAAAGTAAACATATTCATAGAGAGATTTAGTTTGAGGATAAAATAAAGTTTTTATGGTCTGTTTTATACGTGACATTCCAGTTGCGTCGAATGCAATTTCAACAATACATAATAATGAAGGCTAACCTCGTTATCTAGTATTGTCTGAATTGCATTCGACGCAAATGAAATGCGACGCATATAACAAGCTTTAGTATTAGTGTTACTGTTATTCTGCTTTTATTAGGGTGATTATAGGCAAACCTTTCTTTGTAATCTGATAAAATTATGTCGCCAAGCGTAAAATTTTATGTACTTTTATCAAAGAGATTATTTAAACGCTTGTCTAATAAGCCTAAGCTGCCGTTTACACGGCATACGATAAAATTTCGTTCAGATAATTTTTTGCACTGATAGAAATACTTGTCACATTGGCTCTCCGTTTGCACGGTACGGAAAGAGTAAGGATCAATTTTCTTTTTTCTTTTTTATTTTTTCACTTGCTATTATGCAGGGGCAGGTTGTTCAAAAAGCAGCAGCCCGGCAGATAGGGGTACCAAAAAGCATGTTTACTTACCATATCGAGGGGCAATTCCATTTTGGTTTTATCTTGTTCTTTTAAGGTTAGTAAGTATATTTCTGAATGTTGTTCGCACAGAAATTTCTTGTGGGCTCTTGCCAACACGTTTTTTGCCGATATTACTATAAAACTGTATTACTGTCAAAAAAGGTGATATTTCAAGTTCAATTTTAGAAAAAATAACTTGCAGCAACAGAAAGCTCGTAAAAAACTAAATATAAGACAATTAAATAGCCACCTTGATTTTTCAAGTGGTTTTCAAGTTATTGAAATTATTGAAATCGCGCAAAAAACCTGGGCACTTTCAAAGGCTGATAACTCACTTACGAGCTTTCTGTTGATGCAAGTTATTTTTTCTAAAATTGAACTTGAAATATCACCTTTTTTGACAGTAATACAGTTTTATAGTAATATCGGCAAAAAACATGTTGGCAAGAGCCCACAAGAAATTTCTGTGCGAACAACATTCAGAAATATACTTACTAACCTTAAAGGAACAAGATAAAACCAAAATGGAATTGCCCGTCGATATGGCCTCTAACTGCCGGACTACAAGCCATAGGCAGTTAAGCCCTGAGTTAACTTAAAATTCAAAGCAAATTTTCCTGCAAGAGCTTGTCAACTTGAATTTTTTCATAAACTTGACTGGATCGATCAAGCTCACTTTTCTCAAGTTCCAAAAGAAAAGGATGTATTGAATTACACAAACTACAACAGTGGATTAAATTTTGACCCAGGGTTAACGCTAAACCAGCTGTGAACAACTGGCCACAGAACTGTGCTGACATAAAACCTATATCTAAATGGCTTAAATCGCGTGTTAATTAACGTAGCTTTAGACAGGAATCTGGAACTAATCCGAACAAATATTTGTTCCGATTAGCGTTCACACGGTGCCGGACAAACATTCCTTTGGCACTTGTTTGCTTTCCTAGCAGGTTAAAACTTGCGTGAATAGTTGGCAAACCGTATCCGTATACGATTATTTTTCCGGATAAAAATTGTCTGGTGCCGTTTAAACGGAATTTCGGCATTATTACTGTTATTGGGGCTAAATATAGGCAAACCTTTCTTTGTAGTACAGTGTATCACACAAACAGGCTACCCTTAAGACAAGCGGTACTGCCGCACATACGTCTCGCTAACGAGCCCAAGAATGCGTAATTCTTTGCTATACAGAGTTGAATTTGTTCTGCTAAAATAACACAGAATGGGCTCGTTCAAGAATTAAAACATTCAAATTCGAATGTGCGATGCTAACGCTTAACTTCAAAGGTTAGTTTTTGGGGAAAAACTGTATGATATATAAGTCATCAACCGTCAATGTTTATATACGTTTTATCAAAGAGATTTTAAACGCTCCTCTAAGACACTTGCATGATTCCGAGGATATATCACTGACGGTAATTTTAAGAATAGCTGAGTACCTCAATCGTTCGAGTTGAATGAATTGTGCCGCTAAACTAACATGGCAAAATTACATAATTTTTCTACACACTCTGCAATCAACTCTTGTTCTCTGGCGACATAAGCACAAACCAACCAACTAAAACAAAAGACAAAACAAAGAAATGCAGTGAAGTGTGTGACATAAGCATCGACACAATAAGATCAAGCACAAGCATAAGACTTTGAGCATAAGCTATGGTAGAACAAAAGCAAATTCAAAAGAAAATTATTTCTCCTTTAATCTTTGTTATTTGCTCAAGTTTATGTCGCTAGTGAGAAGCAGGCTAATTATACCTGTACAGGGTGTCCCAAAAAACCCAAAAACTATTGAAATCACCTATTGTTAACATTTGAATGCCCTAGCACTTGTTAAAAAACTAAAATATCTTTGTAAAGTACGTTTGTTTTGCTTATGGGAATATTGATAAAAGCCAAATTGAATATGCTAAAATAACCCATGCATAAAATTTGATTGCATTTTTAATAGTTGACCTGCATCTAAGGACATATAGACTCATTATTGCCTCATTAATATATTATCGAGATATAGTATAAGCAAAATCACCAATTCTTACTGGTTGGCGTTATTAAATTTGCATGCTTTAGGCAAAATACTTCGTTGCCATTGGTTTTCAACAAGGGTTCTGAATAAATTGAATGTAGATCAGTACATGGCTGTCTTCTGTGTGTATCGTGTAAAATAATGTGTTAAAATTATACTTTACAAATCGATTGATCTAGTGAAAGTTTGTTGTTGTACTCATATGCGCAATATTTTTCGTAGGTGCGGGCAAATTTAAAATACGAAGAGAAGAAGAATTCTCTACGTACAATACATGATTGTTAAGTATTGTAATCAGTACGAAGTGAGACTGAATACCCTCGCCGGTCCCTAGGCCTAGGCCTCATGTATAGTCATGTAGTTCGTATTTTGCAAACTTCGGTTACTAACATGGTATGAAGGAATCAAGACATGTCACAAATCCAAAATAGTCTTTATTTTTCACGAATAGGGAAAGTACAAGAACTGAAGCATTTGATATTCTAAAACAGAAGACAAAATAAAAAAAATGCAGTGAAGTATGCGTTATCAGCATCGACATAATGATGACCACAAGCATAAGACTACGAGCA
Organism: Muricea muricata; assembly: GCA_963855995.1. NCBI lineage: Eukaryota > Metazoa > Cnidaria > Anthozoa > Malacalcyonacea > Plexauridae > Muricea > Muricea muricata. The sequence continues at coordinate 27,209,578 of OY979718.1, read as the reverse complement.
TAAACTACGAGATAACAAAAGCAATTTCAAAAGAATATTCTTTCTGCTTTGTCTTCACAATTTTAATGTCATTCGATGAATGAAAAATTATACGTATATATAACAGGCCTTATTGCCCCTGTAATAATTCGCGAAGTGATCATGGAGAACGAAATTGTTGATTTAAATGTTTTATTTCTTAATTTAAATACTATATTTCAAGTTTTAGTTACAATCTACATACCTACCATTAACGCCGCGTTTGTTCCCAAAGTGCACCGTTCCTTCTGTACATGTCGTACAGTAGGTTTCTTTCTACGGCTTGAAAAGGCCTTCGCAAGCGTGGTATTTTTTCTCGGATTTTGCAGGATTGATGTTGGTATGTTTTAGTGGGATTGACAATTTAGGTTTGTTTTAAAAGTAGGATTTTTCCATGTATCGAGTGCAATTCAATAACAGATTAACTAAAACTCCCATTTAGCCTGGCCACTCTACAGTATTGACGCATGCTAGCATTAGCAAGAAAACAAAGGCAAAGCATTAATGTTATACTCTAAGGATTTTAAAGACAAAAAAGAAAGAATTTTCCTTTAAATTTGCTTTTGTTGAAACATAATAACTTACACTTGTAGTCTTGTGCTTAAGCTTGTACTTAATTATGCTTATAAAACCCTGGTCCTAATTACGGTAGCAACATAATTATGCACAAGCACAAGTTCAAACAAAAGACAAAGCAAACAAATGCAGTGAAGTGTGCGACTTAATATTCTATGGTGAACAAAAGCATATTCAAAAGAAGTCTTTCTGCTTCTATTCGTAAACCTCCGAGGAAAACTTATTTTTAATGCAATTTATCGCTTGGTCAGTTCGGTTGCAAACCAAGTAATTATTTCCTGGCTTATGCGCTGCGTTTCGCTCATAGCACACATGGTGGCAGGCTACAAACAGTGTCGATAATAAATAAAGTGGCTTTTGCCCCCGTAGGCTTTTACTTGGTTAAGAAATATTGGACTGTGTCAAGAAAACTTATAATAACACTACGCCAAGCCCACTACATTTTATGCTTTTGCTTGTTGTTTTAAGTCCATCAGGTCGTAACTAGCATACATTTACAAACTTGAACCAACCAGATCTTGGATTTTGACAAAATTAGACATTGCATAATAAATTAATGTAAGTCTGCATATGTCCTTAGATGCATTATGGTCATAAGCAAAACCAATCAGATCTTGGATTTTGACGAAAGACATTGCATAATAAATGAATATAAGTCTGCATATGTCCTTAGATGCATATGGTCATAAACAAAACCAATCAGATTTTGGATTTTGACGAAAGACATTGCATAAATGAATATAAGTCTGCATATGTCCTTAGATGCAGGTCAACTAATATGCACTCGTAGGTTTAGTTTTAATACTGAGTATTACTATTAATTATGACGGTTATGTCAATAGTTTATCCACTCGTGGGTTCAATTTAGTGCTAGGCATTGAAATTCTAACAATACATCATTTTCAATAGTTTTTGGGGTTTTTTGGGACACCCTGTACAGTAGGCTATTGGGGTAATGGAAACAAAAGACATTCTTTGCTCGTTTGAAAGAGCTTTTGAATTTACTCATTTGGGGGGGGGGGGGGGGGGGTAAAACAATAATTCAATTAATATTTCGAATATTCGAATGCACTTTACTTCAAAGGGTATATAGCCCTGCAGGTAGAGGCACACCGTATATCTAGCAACATCGTATAGCATACATCATGCCGCTATACTGTTTTAATTGCCTGATTTATATGGCTTAATTCCTTGTCAAATCAACTTCGGCGACAAAAAAAATTTGAAATCTATTAGGTTACAAGAAAAACAAGTCTGCCTCTTACATTTTATTTTCTACCTGTGCAACTTTTTGACTGCAGAGACTAAGTGCAAGTCTGATAATATTCACCCAATCCGAACGTTGTAAGCCTTTAAATCTGCATGTATTGAATCCAGTAACTTGTTGGTGTTGTGTTTTAGACCCCGTTTACACGGTACCCGTTCCGCATGGTCACGACATCGAATTCGCTCAGTTTGCGGTCATATTCATTTCCTCCCCTTTTTCTATGTGTGGTTGTTATTAAATTCTGTAATATTAACATAAATGTAAAAGCTATACTCCTCTTGAAACCATTCGATTTGGTATCGTGACCATACGGATCCGGTACCGTGTAAACGGGGACTTAGTATTAAGACAAGGGTTAATTAGGTTATTTCGCACGCAAGAAAATATAATTTATTTGAGATATCCAGTAAGATATTAGAATTATTGGAAGTTGTCAACAATAATCTTAATCGATTACAACGTATGGATCGGTTGTAGTAATTGTATTATCCGCAAAAAGCCTACCTCATTTGAGCCGAAATTAGTCGGAAAGTATAAGTGATATGGGAAAGTATAAGTGATGAGGAAATAACAGAAGAGAGCCACTCGAGGCGGATGTTCCTTATATGCAGTTCTGGCCAGTCAATTGCATTTTCTGGCCATAAAAATGCTGAACTGGCTCCTCCGGGAGACATGCTAAGTTGGACTCACTGAGAGCCCGTTTACACGGTACCGGAGTCGCTTGGTCACTTTTTTATATCAATACTTGTTGTTAAATTCTGCAATACTATCGTAAGTGCAAGAGCCACACTTGTCGTGGAACTGTTCAATTTGACATCGTGACCATCCGGATCCGGTACGGGCGGTACCATGTAAACGGGCTCTTAGAGCTCCCACTATTTATTCGCTATACAATGGTTTGAAATAGCCGCAATTCAAATTAGCCGAAACTGTATATTATTCTACATTAGTGTTGTATGATGTTTGTGAGAAGTTTGAGAGCATGTAAAGCACCAAGTTATAATCTGCTCACCAGAATCGTCGAAGAAGTGCCCTATGATCCTACATGTATATAACCTTCAAACTCTCAACCCACCAAAGACGATTAAACTTACAGAACGTTTTAAGAATTTCATTACTGTTAATAATTCTACATTTTGATCTCCGATAATTAATTCATTTTGTACATACAGTTATTTCAATTACGGTAGTCTTTCGGAAAGCGTAAACTGTGAAAAGGTGATGGATTATTATTTATTTCGGCCCTGATACTCACGAAATTACCTTTGTATAGCAAGTAAATTTGCAGTCGTATGTTTTCTACGTACCCCATATGCTGTTTCAATTAAAGAAATAATTCCGTGCTTAGAGGTGAAAATAAGCAAAAATCCGCGATCTATTGAGCGCTCATAGTTTACAGTTTGCAAAGACAACATTTATTGAATTAGCTGTAATGCTGTATTCATATTTATAACATGCTTGTGCCTTTATCAGAGCGTTAACAGGGTGACATAAAAACTATATGTCGTTTTTTGTCCCGTGATATTGTTTTTGGTCCCGTGATATCATTTTTTGTCCCCCTGTCAAAACAAAGATGGCGTCCGACTGCAGGATCGGTGTTGAGAAGCAATTATAACGAATGTGTTATATATGTTATGATACAAGGCCAATAACAGAAAGATATCTGCAGCTATACAATGAGAAGGGAATCAAATTTTTACTTCGAAAGTAAAATCATATTTTCGCTCCTGATAAAGGCACAAGTATGTGTGAATAGGATTATAAAAGTCGAGACTCGGTTATATCAGTTTTATGCTTTCGTTGCGAAATATATATGAAACCTCACTGGGCACATACAACAGGCTCTTACACGACAACATTACCATCCGGGAAAAAAAGTTTGGCAAGAAATATATCGGCTTGTATAAAGACGACGGTTTGGCAATTACTAAAAACAGATCAGCACGTTTGGTAGACAAAAGAGCTCGATCCATAAAGTTTTCGAGCAATTGGGCCTAAAAATAACAGCAGAAGCAAATTTACACGTGGTGAACTTTCTAGACGTAACTTTCGACCTTACTACAGAAAAATATAAACCTTATAGTCATAGGAAGCCTGATGACGATCCGTGATAAATATACAAACATTCCAATTATCCACCTAGCATTTTAAGGCAACTTCCAGCATCTATCTACAAGCGCATTACACGCACTTATCATAATTGATCTGCGAGCCACCGACAATCGCGATATTTTACGAGAACCTAGTCAAATAATTGTTTTATCATTCTCTTACATACCGTAGTTTCTTATAAGACTTTATAACTAGGAACAACAAGCTTTTCACACAAACCTTTTGAATGTTCAGCAAAGCGGGCAGCCGTTGTTTACCAAATTGAAAGCAATGCGCACGCTCAGAATGTTATTTGCAGCTTAGCAATGTTTCTAACAAATGCGCATGCTCAGAGCGTTATTTGACGCAGTTATTGAGGTAAAATGACCAATCAGAATTAAGAATGTATATAAAGAGAATGATGGTTGCATTTTCTGGCCAATAGAAACGCTGAAGTGGCTGTTGCGCAATCATTTGGGCCAGCCAATTTCATAGAAATAGGGGGATCATGCTGAGTTGCACTAACTGAGAGGCCCTATTGTTTATTCGCTATGCAGTGCTTTCAAATAGTCGCAATTCAAATAAGCTGCAATCTGTACGTTGTATTGATTTGACAACTAGGAATTATGCGAATGTATAAAACAAGAATTTGTACACATTGGAAATTAATTATAACGCCCTAAAGATCTTGCGCCCTTTTTTAAAGTTCAGATTTAGCGTTAGGGTCGGGAATTCAATTATATAAAATTTCAAAACGTAAAAGCAAAGTGTTTGTCAGACACTTAAGCTTTGGAACGATATCAATTATGTTACCGACCATTAAAGATGCTACAATCTTGGACAAAATTGTTGAGACACATGAGCGATCATATGTCATTTTCGGAAGGTCACGTATCATTCTATTTGCCCCCCCCCCCCACCCCCCAATTCAATGTTGTTGATATGATATCTATGCTTCGGACATGCGGCTGTCGAAATATGTCAACATTGAACCGGGGGAGGGGGGGCTTACAACAAAAATTGTGAGTATTCAAATCAGTCGGGAAGGGCACGCGTATCTTGTCTTCAAAATTTCAATGTGTCTCAACAAGTTTTGTCCAAGATTGAATCTTGGACAAAATTGTTGAGACACATGAGCGATCATATGTCATTTTCGGAAGGTCACGTATCATTCTATTTGCCCCCCCCCCCACCCCCCAATTCAATGTTGTTGATATGATATCTATGCTTCGGACATGCAGCTGTCGAAATATGTCAACATTGAACCGGGGGAGGGGGGGCTTACAACAAAAATTGTGAGTATTCAAATCAGTCGGGAAGGGCACGCGTATCTTGTCTTCAAAATTTCAATGTGTCTCAACAAGTTTTGTCCAAGATTGTAGCTACCGACCGTCTACGGAATCTAAATTTGCTTCGTCGTCACATTCGCGCATTCAGTTCACAAATGACCAATAGGCAACTGGCGCTAAGATTGGCTTCCAAAACTACCAAGATTGAAAAATAGAAATTATATTAATGTTTGCCGTGATGTTGCTATCCGAGTCTTATCCTTCCCTGAGTAACAAAAATCCTGATTTGACTTTCCAAAGGAGAATCATTAACACTGACCATCAATCATAATTGTTTCATAAAACCAATCAAAAATGGTGTTCATATCAGACATGCAGGTACTCCACGCTCCGTTCACACAGAATAGAAGCGCAACCTTTGTGTTGCTGACCTGTCAATTGCATTTTTTGATTAATAAAAGCAGTGAAATACGCGGGTTGTTCCACCACTATTGGGTAGCACTGGCCCCTCCGTTTTTGTAGAGTTAGGGGCAACTAAATATCTCACCTAAAAGAGATTTATTAGAGTGCGTCTGAATTATCATGCAGATCTCTTTGCTGAAAGTGGAAACGGGTTTTAGAGGAACTGGAACTTCTTGCAAAAACATGGAAATCGTGGGGTATACTGGGATCCTCATGGATCCGGATTTTATCCCATTACTCTCGAGATTGCAGATTTGGTAAATATTAAACCCAGTGCTAAACTGACTCGGTGTCCAACGATCTACAATAACCACATTAATGCGTGTAATAAAGGGACATTCGTTCTCTGGCCTCAAGAAAAACGAAAATCAATTTTCTTTTTCGTTTTTCAATTTCAGTGAAAAGTTTGGAAAACAAAATAAGCATGTACTTTAAATGCCAGCTGTTTTCCGAGCACATGACAAACGGAAATCGGATTTTGAAACAAATTTTGTTTCCCATGCAATTTTCCAAATAAACAATGGCGCAAACATCGTTCGGGGCATTTTCGAGGATGGGAAGTAGAACTCGACTCCCTCTCCGGTTATTTATTAGGGACCTTAAGATTTACGACGCAGCGGCTCGACGACGCGGCTTCATAACAAAGGATATTGATGCAAGTTAGATATTCTCTTTCTCATTCACTGAAAGATAATATAAAGGGCAAAGCTAATGAATTAACAGGCAATAAGACAAGTAGGGCTAGTGTAACTAGAAAATGTTTGAATAAGGGATTTAAAATAGCTCAACCCAACATTAGAAGCATTCTTAATAATATTGATCAACTCAGGATGTATGCTCTTAATCATGAATATGATGTTATATATGCGTTAATGAAACGTGCATGGTTAGACAATAGCATCAACAACCATGAGATAGACTTAGATGGATAAGACCTAATTCGTAAAAATAGGAACCGGCATGCATGGTCGTGTGGTAGCCATATTTTTTCGAAACACGGTCAATTATATTATGCCAGAGAATTTAGAGACAATCACGGTTGAACCAAACCAAAGGCAAAACCATTTCTTTAAGCACATAGTACAGGCCTCCAAATATGCCGGTAAATGTGTTTATAGATTACGAATCAATTGTCAAAAAAATAGATCATGAAAATAAAGAAATTATTTGTATTGGTGATTTCAATTGTGATTGGTTGTCCAGAAAAAATGAAACCAAAAAATTATTTGACTAGGCCAATATGTTTTAGCTTGAGCAACTTATTAAAGAACCAACTAACACGAATTACTAGTCAATCTCAAACACTCATTGATCTGGCTTTTAGTAATCGGCCTGAAACTATTATTAAATCTGGTGTCGATCATGTTGGTATGAGTGACCACAATTTGATTTAGCTACATTCATAGAAAAATATCTATCCCCCGCAAACAGCCTAATATAAATACTCGCCAGTTGAAACGTTATAATCTAGAGCTATTTAAACAGGATTTAGCCAAAATCCTTGAAAACCAATCTCAAGACGATGACCCAAACATGCTTTGGGAGGACTGAAAAAGAAAATTTTTATTAGTGGCGGATATGCATGCGCCTCCAATTACCAGGAGAGTGCGGATTGAGCATGCACCTTGGTTAACATTAGAAATTAAAAAGAAAATTTATGAAAGGGATTTTTTAAAGAAAAAGTCAATCAAAACTGGATCTATTCATTTCTAGAAATCAATTAAACAGCTTGATAAAATCTACTAAGGCCAACTATTATAATGATGCGTTGAACCAGTGTAGAAACGATCCCAAAACAATGTGGAAAACTATCAATCAGTTAACAAATAAAAAATCTAAGACGACCAATATCAACGAATTGGTAATTAACCAACAAGTCGTACTGAACAGAGCCAGAGAAAATAGCCGATTCGTTGAATACTTATTTTAATGAATCGGTACTGTTTTGGCAAAAGATCAACCGAAAGGTGATAGCGCATTAGAAACGTATATCGTCCTTTTTCAAATTAATAGACTTTCATCAATTGAGGTCAAAAATGTAATATTGAAAATTAATATTTCCAAGGCAACTGGACATGACCGAATATCGTCGAAACTTCTAAAAGGATAGCGCCAACATAATTGCCGAGTCACTCACTGTTATTTTTAATAAGCCGATAGAAACAGGCATCTTTGCTGATGATTTAAAGGTGGCGTGCATATCCCCGATACATACAACCATTTGTAAGCTACCGTTCACCGTGCATTCAAAACAACGTTTTAAAAAGTTATGAATAGCATGTTAGTCAGTTGAAATTTATTAGTTTCAGCTGTCAAACTTGTAAGTTTTGAACGCGTAACTTGTAGTTTCGTGCGCGTAACTTGAAGTTTTGGTGCCGTAACTTGTAGTTTTGATGCCGTAACTTGTAGTTTTGATGCCGTAACTTTTCGCTTTGTGATTCCAAAATGATGGATATTGCAACACATATACAGTAGCGGAAATTCAGTTGAAGAGGTAGGGGGGGGGGGCAGGCTTTGCGAATTTTGGACAAATTTGTTTTGATTTTGCATATATTTTTTTACAACCACTTGCAAGCTACCGTTAACCATGCATTTAAAACTACGTTTTAAAAATTTATAAATAGCATGTTAATCAATTGAAACTTATTAGTGTCAGCTGTCAAATTTGTAAAATTTGAACGCGTAATTTGCAGTTTTGTGGGCGTGACCTGCAAAGTTTAGACGCCAGCACGCCACAAGATATTACATATACACAGTATATTTTAACTGGCTTCGTCTGATACAAAATGACGATTGTTAAAATCAAGGTATTCTACGGTTCCGAGTATGCAAGGTGCAAAAACATTAGCATAGATAGAAATGAATTGACTCAAATGACTTTCATAATGTTTTCATGTAAAGTCAAACAAATATTATGTCAAGAACGTTCGTCAATGCGAATTCAGTATAAAGACGATGAGCAGACATTTGTTACAATGACTTGTAACGAAGACTTCGAAGATGAACTTCGCTGTGTAGAACCAATTCCGAACTATGACGATGCTTACCGGTTAACTATAAGGATCGGTGATTCGTTGACGCCTACCCTTAAATCTCCAGCAAAAAAAGCCATGTATAATATAAAAGATGGACTATCAACAAAGACAACAAGCGCTAAAGCTAAAAGTGAGGACCCAAATTTCCCGAAAGTTCGAAAAGTAAAAAAGAGACTTAATTTTCACAAAAATGAATTCGAATCTACTGAACATGAATTTAAGAGCAATCAAGAAACTGAGCAATACGAAACGCCTTTACAGAGGTACATCACTTCTTGTCAAACTAAAATCGACACTAAATTAGAAGTTAAGCGTGAATTAGTGGAGGAAAAGGAATATGAATATGAAAAATTAAATATGAAGATAAATGATGCGAAATCTCTCAACGTTGGCAAGGGTTCATTATGTCACAACTGCCATTTACGAGTAGGACATACTGCACGAAATTGTACCCAAGACCGTTGCCAAACTTTTAACAGTTGCGGACAAGAGAAGTTTCACCCGGGTGAGGTAGCAAAACGCCGAGAACTTGAACAATCAATTCATAAGTTAGAAAAGGAAATAGCACAGTTATCATCTGAGATGGAAAACCGCAGAACGTCTGCTGAAAAGTGCAAAGTTCGTTTTCACATCAAATTGAACAAGCACTTTTGGAAGAGGGCTAAGAAACGTATCAGGAAAATGGTTATCGAAATTGGCAGCGTCTTCGAAAGCATGTATACCCGTTACAGGGCTACTGCAAAAAACATTTCAACGGAAAACTACCGCCAAAACATGAATTGAAAACAGTACTTTCTCATGCTTTAGACGAAGTTCCAAAGCCGTTTAAAAACGACTCTCTCGGGCAATCAAAACATGCAAAGAAAACGCCCAGAGAGAATCCATTCAAGTGCGCTTTGGAAAACAGGGGGGTTAATTTCCCATCGCAGTCCTAGGCATCGGATAGTGATGATGACCCACCTAGATACATGCCCACCACAAAAGAAGAGGAGGAAGACGAACAGCTACAAATTGCTCTTTTAGCAAGTGCTAGCATTGGAAATAGGGCACCTAGTCCACCACCACAGCCCACCATCGCCCACTACCACCCCCAAACACAACCACCACCACCACCACCAACAACAACAACAACAATGATAACTAGAGCAGTGAATTACCACTTTTTTGGTGGGAATGTGCCTTTCCTGCATCCCTACTATGTTGATCCTCAAGTGCAATATCCAGCTCAGAGACACTGGTTTCAAGAATCTGCTGTACCAAGCAATGCAAGTTTCTATGATACTCAGACTGGTTTTTACCCTGCCAATATGACAGCAGAAAGCTCTATATCCAAACAGCATTCATCATCTACAGTCACCTTAAACCAAGCAATTGGATATAATTCCATTGACAAAGTAGATGGGGAAGAAAATATCACAGTTACAGAGGACAAAGGTATTACAGGTGATGGTGCAAATGTATTACTTCAATTTTCTTCTTTCATTGGAAATCATGATCTGTCCAATGCATGAAATATCATTTGCATAGATGTATATGTTTGTTATGTCAAACATTTTACCCTAGATATCTAAACTATTATTATTTTATTTTTGTCTCGGTTTTCTTTGATGTACCGCGGGCTGTATCTCAGATACAGTTCTTGAATAAATAATTAGATTAAACTTGTGAAAAAATCTCGACGAATTTCGACTTCTCACATTTTATTGTTTTACAATATGCAAACTTACACTTGAGTAGACGAGCAAGGACACTGAAACTGGGGGGCAGAATGGGGGTAGCTGCCCACCTTGCCTTTTGCCAAGGAGGGGGGGGGGGCAGAAGTTGCCCTTTAGATTTTAAACACACTTTTATTTTTTCTTGTAATTCATTGAAGAGGTCAGTTGACAGTACGTAGTGTTTAAAAATAACGCTTATTTCAAATTCGCATCAAAATTTGTGAACTCGTTTACAGTCGCGGCAATAGAAGCGTTCCGAAAATGTTTGACTAATTCATTTCCTCAAATTTAGCAGTTCCTCTGATCAATTTCTCAAAATTTTAAAAAGTTCGTTAAAATGTTCACAACTTCCTGTTTATTGACCAATCAGAATGCTCACAAATAAGATATAGCATTCTGATTGGCCAGTTAACAGGAAGTTGTGAATCTTTTAAGGAACTTTTCAGAATTTTGAGGAATTGATCAGAGGAACTGCTAAATTTGAGCTAATGAATTGGTCAAATATTTTCGGAACGCTTCTATTGCCGGACTGTAAACATAGAGAGGCATTTTACATCTCTATTATGAGAATGTTTTCATAATTTAACAGTTGAAAACTACTATAAATGTTACGCATGTCACTGATATATATAAACGCTGAAAATATCATTTGAGCGTTATAAATATTCACGGTCCAACCAAAAAACACTTACCAGTTGTCAGTAAAACTGGCCTTTAAAAACAATTTGCATCATTTGATTTGCTCCACTTGCCCTTTTTCGTTTCGATGTCCCTTCGGATGAGTATGTTTGTCAGAGTATTTTGTTAGTTATGTATATATGCAGGACTCATAACGATGAGCATACATGAAATTAATATTATTTAAAGAAATTCTCATTACACCGTTTGTCTTTGAGTTGATTAATTAATAGTGACCGATAAATGTTCACATGATATCTTATTGAAATTGTACAAAATAAGAATGAATTCGTTTTTTTGGTGTTCAGTTTTAGTGTTCAGTTTCATCAGCTAATGTTTTCAGGGGCGTAACTATAGGGCGATGATTGTCAGCAGGGTGAATATTCTTGTTCTGCCCTATTAATTGATTTTGAAATAATATTGATTGTGTTGTGAAGGTCTGTGAACTGACGAGTACATGAATATCTACAGCCCCCCCCCCCTCATTACCAATGCTAGTTACTGCAATGAACGTTTCTTCCTCTCTCATTAATGTCCAGGTATAATGTATGCCTATAGAATCCGTGCATATCCATTTCGGTAATCGATTCAACCGCACATGCAGACGCCAACTTAAGATTAGAGTGCACCAGTTCTAGTAGGTCGTGATTTAGTGCTGTTTTGACTTTGTTGAAACACATCTCAATGGGATTTAGGTCTGGTGAGTACACTGGAGTAAATACAAGTTCTATCCCCTTTTCGAATAAAAAATCTTCCAAAATTTCACCACCTTCATAATGGTGAACTGCTAGGTTATCCATGACAATGGTGTCACCAACATCTAGAACGGGTCGAAGAGTTTGCATGAAGGTTGCGCCTGCAGCTTCTTCTTGAAAGAAGTTGAGAAATTCTACTGTGTTAGTTACCCCGTCAACAAGATTATAAAACTGGACGCACTCGTACGAAACTAGCATATTGAGTATAGTGTTTGGACTCTCTGACTTACGAATAACTTCAACGCACCTCTCTCCCATGGGTGAGTGACCATGCAGTCGCGTTCCAACATCCGGTACTTTAATTCCAGCTTCGTCGAAAAATTTTATTGTCCGAACGTCTTTTGATTTTAAATAGTCAATGAAAAACTGTGTATACAAAATGTTATCGTATGTTAATCTTTCTCGCGCTATATGGCTGATTTTCTTTCTTGAATATTTTTTACCAGATGGCATTTTATTTCTGATTGCACGTGAAATAGACGATAACGAAATTTCGCCATCTACGTCGCCCAAATCCTCTAGTAATCCGTAAATTTCGCGAAGGGAAATAGATCCCTTCTCTGCTTTCAGTGTTTCAATTAGTTCCAGATCACCTGCCGTTAACTTTGAACTGAAATCTCCTCCGCGTTTTTTACTTTCAAATGCATGTGTGTGACAAAAATCCTTCCATATTTTACTAACTGCATGTGGTGATATTTTAAGTGCATTTGCAATTTCTGAATAAGTGCCGGGAAAGTGGCCTGTAAGACGATCGCCGCCTGAAGATATTATGTTAGAAATGATCAAATTTCTCAGATCATTAAAAAGTGCTACTCCGGGTTGATATGTTCGACCACGCTTGCTAACTCTGTAAGCCATTTGTATTTTTTCTACTTTTTTTCGTACACCCTGTATTATGGTAAGCTTTTGTAATACCGCGCTATATGTGCAGCCCTCACCTTTTGTAAAATTTGTCGGGAATTTTCGGTTTTGTCGGAATTTTGAAAATATTTCAATATACCGAAATGTAGAAATATTTACTGTTATTATCGCTAAATATTGACCGTGCTATTGACCTCTTTGGACAGTGAAGAACAGAAGAAAGAACCTATTTGTCTAATTGTCTGATACATTGTGTTTGTGAAAAGTGTTTTTTTTTCATTTGTGTACTTTTCCAAGGTTGTAAAAAAACATATGCAAAATCAAAGCAAATAAAGTTATTTAAAAACTTCTCGTGAGATATATTCTTTATACATTAATGACAAATAACAATCAAGAAATCCGGAAGTGAAAGTTTCAGAAAAACAATCAAAACAACTTTGTCCAAAATTCGCAACGAATTTTGAAATAATTTCCGCTACTGTGTATGTGTTGCAATATTCATCATTTTGGAATCACAAAGCGAAAAGTTACGGCATCAAAACTACAAGTTACGGCATCAAAACTAGAAGTTACGGCACCAAAACTTCAAGTTACGCGCACAAAACTACAAGTTGCGCGTTTAAAACTTACAAGTTTGACAGCTGAAACTAATAAGTTTCAACTGACTAACATGCTCTTCATAACTTTTTAAAACGTTGTAAAACGTTTGAAAACGTTCTTTTCTAGAAAGGCTTTTAACCTTTAATGGACAGTTTAAGAACATTTGGTATTTTACTATTCTTATCGCAGATATCATTCATTAGTGCATATTTTAACGTTACCTACTATATTAGAGTCATAATACTACTTACCGTTTAGTATAGGTTTTTACATGTACAGCGCTTTGAGTATTTAACATAAACTATATGCGCTCTATTTAAATTGTTACGAGGCCTTCTGGGGATCAACTCAGCTTTTGCGCGAGGGCCTCGAAACCAAGCGAGATCTTCTAATCAGTGAATGCTCAAATGAGTGAATACAATTTTCTTTTAAGTCTTTATTTCAAATAATTAACAATACAATGAGTTGGTACGAGAAAGTAGGAGCTCCATACAATCCCTATCCAAGACTGATCACCAGGCACTAATACAGGTTGATATATTTAGGTTAAAGACGTAGGAGATTGTGAAATGTACATTAATTAATCTAACAATAAGACATTTGGACGCCTGTTCCATTAGCTGTACAAACATTTAACATTCACATTAATTTGAGTGAAACAATGAGTATTAAAACAGAAATAAATATATGTTTCATATCAAAGTGAATAAATTATTATTATTACTATCATATATTGTTTGCAAAACACCCGCTAAATCGTCTATGATGTTTCCTTTCTTTCACAAAAATTATTTAATAAAACCTTTGTGTTTCCCAAATGCCGCCATTGCTATTATATTGTTAATGCTATGAAAAAACCGGGAGTGCGAATGGGTTCCACTTCCGACACCCGAAAAGGTTCCGAACGAAGTTGGCGTCATTGTTAACTTTTTTATTTGTGAAACAGTTGTAGCTACATTTAAAGTACATGCTAATTTTGTTTTCCAAGTTGTTTTTCGAAATTGAAAAACGAAAAACGGAAACCGACGACCGATTTTCGTTTTCTAGAGGCAAGAAAACGAATGATCCTTTAAGACACGTATTCATTCATATAGCTTTGCTGCTCAACATATTCGAATATGTTATCTGTAATAGCCAAAATTATAAGCTCGACTTTGGGTTTAGTGTTGAATAAAGCTCGCAACACAGCGGCAGAAAAACTCAAAGAACACGGAGACGTTACAGACGAGAAATTGCGAGATGTGATTGTCGAAGACCTGAACAGTATCAAAACAAAAATCGATGGACTCGCACGAAAAGATTTACTCACAAGCTATTCATTTCTGGAAGAAGGTATAATCGCACTCAATCTCGCACTTGATGAAGCAAAAGAAGAACAGATAAGCAATGACGGAGCAAACCATGATCAAGATGGCGGAGCAAACCATGATCAAGATGGCGGAAGTAAAACAACAGAAACGACCACAAGAAACAAAAGCGACTCTGGAGTTCTTAACGAAGCCTTTGAACTCTCAGCCGCGATCAATGAACTACAGAACACATCAGGTCGACTTGCTTCTGCAGAAAAATATTTAAATCCATTAAATCGGCATTAAATCCAGAGTATACAAAGATTCGCGATTAGAAAACGTGAAATCTGTACTCTCTTTCAACTTTGCTATATCAGATTTTATTGCGAGGTTCTCTGGTGAGTTACCTGACGTCACAAATTGGCCCAGAATACACCTTCAAATCAGAGGCGAAACGATCCACCCGCTCGTTATTGACCCTTACGTTGTCAAGGAAATTTTTGACAGGGAGGAACTTCAACTGCCAGAAAATCAGCTTATTTCAGACAAATTAAGTTTGAAGTTTTGTTGCATTAATAGCAAAAGAGAGGTTCTACAGGTAGACCAGGATGCTAGTTGTATGGATATCGCAAACAGATCAGGCCGCGGCATGAGAAGCTTTTGTGAAATTCAAGATGCCACAGCAAATTCTGAAGGTGATGACCAGCACGTAAAAGCATTCGCCATTGATCGTTATGACAACGTTTATCTTATTATCAAATTTAATGATAGAGCTACCAATAAATATGTGTTTGTTCTGTTCGTTTATGATTTTACAGGCAAAAAGCAACACGAACGTGTGTTGCACCTACAATTTGAATTTGAATTTTTATTATCCATAACCCTAAAGTTATGTGTAAACAACGATATTTTCATCCACCAAAATGGGGATGATTCTATTTATGTCTTCGACATCAACGGTAACCTTAAATCTCGCTTGTCACTTGAACGAAATTCAAGCTATCATCATTCAGAAGACGACATTAGCATGGAATGCGTCACCGACGACGACATAATCATGCGTACACGTCAAAGTGTGCAGTTGTACACGAAAGAGGGAAAGTTAAAACAAACAATAAATGTAAAAAATGATATCGAGGCAGTAAGCTACAACTGCGTTACTTCAAAAATAGAAATTCTGGTAAAAAAGGAATCGATGTTAGGGATGACATCATACCACATTCTTAGCTACTCAGAAAGTAATGAAGTTGAATGCTTGTATTTACCAATAGAAAGAAATTCACGGCGGTTAAGATTTTGCAACCATGCTGCTGGTCCTACCGCACTGATGATTCATAACCAACGAAACAAGAACCATATAATACTGATGTAAAAACACTAACGAAAGTTAAGATTATTAAATGGCTGAAATACGCCTATATTCCTAGATGCGCTACTGCCTGAATGCTTTAATGACCCGTTTACACCAGCGATCATAGCTGTGATTTTATACTTTTGATTGATGGGAAATAGTGTATTAACAGTAAATGGCTTTGGTGGCTAATCTCGATGAGAAGAAGCGTAACCAATCCACTCTTTCACATTCTCCAAAAAAGAATATCTCGGCAGAAATTGCAACAAAAATCTCTAGTGTAAACGAAACTTTAGTAAGCAATTGTTGCATGATGGAATTGTCCCCAAGCCTCGTTATAACATATAAAACGTGGCAATCCTGAGGACGGAATAGACATTGTTGTAATGAATAGACATTGTTGTAATTTAGTAGACATTATTATTTACTGAAAATATTTTAGGTTGGTTAAGAGCTAAAGGCGAAATCGCCATGTCCGCTTGGTAGTTGCCCAAATTTTTGGATTGAAAATAAATATACGACATTATGAGTCATTTCGTCGTATATTGAGAACAAATATACGACATTGTGACTCATTTTGTCGTATATTGACTGACAATTGTTTTAAGAATATTTTTTCGTAGTCTGATTGGCTTATTAAAGTTTCCGAACAATTTCATGCTGTTCCATTATTAGCAGCTTGTGTCTTCTTACTTACAAAGCAAGCGTTTAAACTGAGTTTAAAATATTTTCAAAAAATAATAAAACACTTATTAAATTCGGTTCTCGCAGGATAAGAGGAATTATTAAGGCCTCGGTTTGCGTTATCTGCCTTAGTCTTCCCAGATAACACAAACCTCTGCCTTACTAATTCTTCATATCCTGCTCGACCTTATTCAATAATAGTTTAATATTTCACTAAAATATTAGAAATCAAATATGTTTGCGAAAAAACAATCCTTTAGTCAAAGAACGAGAATGAGGGGCAGTCAATTCAGAAGGAATTAACATCGTACATAAGAGAGACTTGTCTTAAACTCTTAAGGCATCTTGTAGAAATTTGGTGCTCAGATTTTAACTTTTTGTCCTCCAAACAATTAATAGATGTTTGGCGGTCTTCGATTAGGAAAAACCAATTCGAAATCACAGGGACTTTATCATAACCATAGTATTCTACTGAACTACTATAAGACACAATGTGCTTTGATATAGTCAACCAGGAATCTGGTTATACATCATGAACTGAACATCATAGGTCGATAGTGGGAACGATGGATAGCGCTATCTATCGGATAGTGATTTTTCAAATGCTCCAGAATGACATAAAATTAGCAAATGATGAGCTTTAATGCTAGTTTTACCAGTTACTTTACATTTTTAGAAAGTTAGAGAAAATTGCTGTTCGGTGGACAGCGCTATCAACCTTTCGTATACCGACTCCAGGTTGATGTATTGTTATAAGTGTATTTCTGAACGAAAATGTATAGGACAGTTTATGACGCCAAGAGCAGTGTAGTCGAGGACTAGTAGCATTTTAAGATAAAAACATTATGCTAGACTTATTAAAGTCAAATGTTGAAGAGCTATAGCACTGTCTCGTCCTTGTCCACAACAGATTCAATAATATTCTAGTTCACACTTCCCAATCTCTTGAAAATGTCACCTTGATTTGGAACAGAGACTGATTCAACCAAAATGAAGTAATAAGGAATCTCAAAACGTGCAACAGCCAATGCACTAACTGTCTACAAAACAAGGAAGTTTGTGTTGATTGTGTGATGAGACAAAAATTGAACCCAAGCTTCAGAGTCAGGGAGGCAGAGGTAATTTTACCAACCTTCTCGAGGGACAAATCAATTTTGCTCTTAAATTGTCCGTTGGATGCCTAATATCACAATTCTGAATGTTGTTTGGCCCAATTTATCTTGTGGGCTTCGATCACCACGTTTTTCTTCAACCTGATTCTCAGGGTCTTCACCTCCGCTACCCGCGCTACGACGAAGACCCTGACACAGGCTGGTCACGTGGCACCCAAATTTTGGGTGCTTGACATTCGTACTTAGCAGGGGTAGGTAAAAACGCGTAAGATGACTTTCCGCTTCGTCGGTCTCCCTTGTTGTTTGACAATAATTTGTGATTACGTCGGTCTCCCTTGTTGTTTGACAATAATTTTCTTCAGTTTTATTATAAAACTATCATGTGGTCAAAAATAGTAAACTTTCAAATTCGCTCATTTGAAAAATAACTTGTATCATAAGAAAGCTTGTAAAAAACAACATATAAGACATCATTACGTGCACCCTTGTTTTTCAAGCCATTTTTGAATTGCTGCTTCAAAATGGGAAAGTGTCCTAAAATGGCGCTAATTTCCTGAGCACTAGTTGGAAAATAAGTTTTCAAACGCTCATAACTCAACAAAAATGTGAAAAATAAAAGTAACCATAATAATGTGTTATATGTAATTTTTTACTACCTTTTTGATGACGTAAGTGGTTTTTCCTAAAGATAAATCTGAAATTTCGCCTTTCTTAACAATAATATAGTTTTATAGTAAATTTCGGGAAAAACGTGTTGGCTGGAGCCCACAAGAAATTTTATCGCATTCAACATGCAGAAATATATTTATTAGACCTAAAGGTACAATATAAACATAAAATGAAATTGTCCCTCGCTATGGTAAGTAAACATTTAACACTTATTGACTGAGACCGAGGGAAACAGTATGTTTTGTGGACCAGAGACTGTCCATGTTTCCCGAGGCGAAGCCGAGGGAAACATCGACAGTCGAGGGTCCACAAAACATACTGCTTTCCCGAGGTCTCAGTCAATAAGTATTTTATTATATACTGAGTGTCAAAAGAGAAGAAAAGTACCACAAATCAATCAAACATGTGTAAAAAGGATTACCTTTTACCTGACAAGGCTCCGTGAGGCTCTGTGGATTTGTTATTTACCGGTGAATAAAAGTAATGTCCACCGCTTAGCTACGTTGCCAGGGAGACAGTAGAATTTCTCCACTATCATGTGATTCGTTCTTAACCAATAAGAAACAGGAATAAATGAACTTTGACATTCAGTATATAATAAATATTTTTGTACCTCTGCCTCCCCGACTATCATGCCTGTGACTACTTCATCAAGAGCCAAGAGAAGTGCTATAAGTTGCGGTAATGTGCTCAAGATTCTCAATGTCGAAATTCTAATGGTCAGAAGATATTTATGTGATGAGAAGAATGAAAACACCAATCCTAGTTTAAACATTGTTACAACCATTCAAGACGCAGTCCACGTTGCTAATCGTCAGCAACAAGGGTTTAGCAATTGGCACAGCACAGCTACGAGAGCTCAGAAAATATCTTAGTCTGTATTCAGAGCTTGTTAAAGTTGATTCCTCTCAGTGCTGTAATGAACAGAGTTTGACAAGGTGCCGAGTCAGTTCTCAAAATATCGGCCTCAGGTGTAACTGATGTTTTGATGTTTTACAAGAAGACGACCCTTTCAATATTTCACTTATATTTACAGAAGAAGAGGTTGTTGAGATCAACGCAAAATAAGGAAGGGAACCGTTGTAGAAGGTAGCAAGCTTGAATTGACAGAGAGTAAGTTTCTGAGATATCAGTCCAAAGTGATTGAATGTGTTGATGTGAATATTGAAGAGGCGACAACACCAGGATGTCGACCAACAGGGACCGCAGAAGATCGTTAATTGAGGGGGGGGGGGGGGTATATTCATATATTTCTGTTCACAAACTGTAAAAACCATTAATTTTAAAAGAAATGATTTTGTACATTATGATTTGTAGGTAAAGCTTCATTGGAACAACTGAACAAACAAAAAATTCAAGTTGGTCACTAGTTCTATTTTTCGATAGGTAATAGTACACTGCCAATATTTCTACGAGTCAAAAGACTAACATTTATAATTATATAATTTTTCTGTTTAATTTTGTTACGGGGAATGGACAATAGCAAGCATAAACTGTCAATTTAATTTAAAAAGGGGAGTAAGAGAACATGGTTAAATTTCGCAAGGGGGCAGGCAAATACAGCGAAAAATTTAAAGAGAACATGGGAACTAGTATACCCTCCCTCCCCCTCCCCCTTTCTGGGAGACCCTCATTACCACCGATTTGGAGCCATTTTCTTAATATTTTGTAAATTTTACTGTTCTACAATTATATGTAAAGTATATATATGAAATGTCTAAAGAATAAATTTAAAGGTAAAAAATAGGCTTGATAGTTAATTACGTTGCTGTTGGGTATGGTTTGTTAAAAATAGCGTCAATGTAAACATTAACTACTTCACCAGCAGCGATCATTTATCTCACTTAAAATAGTTAATACCAAACGCCCCAAAAATGTATTAAAGCTCTGTCGTTTATGAATTGAAATGCCCTGGATGTAACGCTAGTAATATCAAATGTTCACAAACAGATTTAATGTTTAATAACACTAAAAAAATTGACAAATTAAAACACTGTATATAATACTTTTTTAAGAGTCTGTTGCTAGTATAGGGTAAAGTATACAGTATAAAGTATACTCGTCCTGCGGACTCGTGCAATTTTGGCGTCATTGAAAAACTCACTCGTGCATGTTATTTCCAAATTGCACTCGAAACCATGCTATTATACTTGTTAATAATATAAAAGGAAATATTCGAAACAAGAATACACGCAATACAACAGTACTTATATCGCGATCGCTCCCCTTCAACTTTTTCCTTAAAAACTTTAAATTTACGCCCATAACGTCATGATAAATACGTGTAAAGTAGTCGGAACTTCCCAATAGTGATTTATTTTATTTAAACAAACAGAGTTTGTTAAAAAAACCAGCCAAATTTGACCGCAATCGCTCTCAAATTTTACCTGCCATGTTTGTTAAGTAAATTTGCACTCCCGTTTTCCTACGTCAAATTTGATTGGTTCTTCTGCTGTTACAAATTTTTGCACTGTTGTTACAGATTTTAGCACTGTTGTTACAGATTTCTGCACTCCTATTCGGGACTAACTGCACTGAAATTGACCAATCACAGTCCAGATACCGCACATTCATATTATATTATTAATAGATTAAAACCGTCACTTAACCACGGAACTAAAGCCGCGAAAGATGTATTAATTTTTAACTAATCTTATATTCTTGGTTCACTACATAATTGTACGTATGTCAAAATATTTAGTGGTTCCCGTGATTACTAAAACGAAATTCAGTAATAATTCTACTACCATAACTCTAATAATTCTACAAGTAATAAGTTTGAAATAATGAATTTCAAGCTCCAATACCATTACACATAAAACACCTTTTCAAGTACAGCTTAAAGTGCTTAAAATTTTTAAATTTTACTAATTATTTTTAAATTTTATTTTAACTTTTTGTTATTAAAACTATTCTCACTCACTGGGACTGTATCTACTTCACCAAATTTAGCTAAAGCGCGAGCCGGAAGGGCGAGTAAGAGGACTAGGGTTACGATTAGGGTCAGGCTTGTTGTAAATTCATCATATGAGTAAATTTAGAGGCTTTTAGCAATTTACTGATATAGTAAATTCGGATGAGGAGCTTATGCTGGAAACGAAATTTTGTCAAAAATTTTTTTGGTTACATTGCAAAGATCACCTGAAATCACAATATAACTTTTTTCCTTGTAACTCCGTTCCTTGTCGAGATATTCTGCATTCTTGGATACGCAAACAATAAAACGTGTGACATCACATCGCATAATGACTTTTAGAATTAGTTTATTTCGAAGTAGTCAACCTGTTGCACATAAATGAGGAGCCCTATGATTAGTCGCAGCTTACGCACATACGAGTTCAGTTTCAGTGATTTTCTACTATTATATGCTACAACATAGGCGATCTAATCGATAGTCATTATGCAGTATGATGTCACACGTTGTATTTTTGCATATCCAATAAAGTTGCGTACCTCGACAAAGAACACAGTTACAAAAATTCTAGAAAAGAAGTTATATTATGAACTTAAGTTATCTTTTTAATGCATTCAAGAAAATACGTGACAAAACTTCGCTTCATGGGCACTTAAGTTTCATTAAACCACAGTCTCAGCCTCCTACGTAATCATAGGTCGAAAATATTTTGTCTGTTAATTGCTGATAAAATTTAAGGAGCTACAATTGTATCGTCTGCGAGATGTTCTTTGCTTGACTGCCATGATAGAGCAATGACAATTTGAATCTGGAACATTATTCGAATCGGAAACTTAGAAGTTTGTATCGTAACGCATGCCTATTACGCATGTTCACCATGCAAGTGACAGATTCGCTGTTATTCCGGCCAGACATGTCGCACTGCTGAGTGGCTCTACTGTTTTTTTCTCACATACTATGCATTAGATGACCGAATACATTTTGTTTACTTAGGCACATGTAAAATTGCATGATTCTCCATGTGATATAGCACATCAAGTCATGCAAGCATGGTCAAGTTTTTGGGTTATTTGAAATTATATGAGCCAATGTCATAATCATGACTAACGAGGCGACCTAGTAATCAATACTTATCTATATATCTACTTAATCAATATATCTACACATAGATAGGACGATCAATCAGACCTCAGAAATATACTTAAACGATATTCATTTTATATCGAAAACCTGCCAAGATTAGAATGAGTTGCCTAATTATGCGCCATCAATATAATACGTACATTACTGGATTGATGCCAGTGGATTATCATGCATCGATGTTGAAAAATCGTTGTTGTATGCAAATATCACTTTAAATAATCTTTTCAAGAGGGAAAACGTGATGTAAAAAAATGAATCCTCATACCTGCATGAAAACATATACACTATTAAAAAAAGTTGTATATTTGCTTGCTTTTTCTTAAATACACCTTAGTTACACACTCCTATTACAATCCAATGTTTAAACTACTGAAAAAACTTCTTCACTATAATATTGCTTGTGTTATTTCCTATATGAACAAAATAGATGACCAAAACAAGAAGTAAATTAATGTAAATTTAAGCGTTCACAGCCTTCTTGGGAAGTAGAATTATGACAAGATCATGACGTCATTTCGCTCTTGTTCTTTTTGGCTGATGTCGACACAATTACTTTACTGTAATATTATTAATGCACCAAGGTCAAGATTACAAGGTGAGAAAACCATACTAATATAATTAAATTATGACAAATATAAATTGAAAATATCCGACGACAAGAGTCATTGAAGGTCGCTGTTAAAAAACAGCACGTTTGACAATGTTTGTCTTTAGTCGTTTATGCAGTGTCTTTCTATGCATTATGTAACGGAATGTATTATCTATTATGTAACGAATGAGTAACAGTTTTTCAACTTTACACGATCATTACATTGTTCATATTTTTACTATTACCGATGTAAACAATTTTGATATTCTAACGTTATGACGTCATACAACGTAGTCTGGGTATTTAAAAACGGAACCAAGCCCTCCAACAAAGTCTATCAACATATTAAAACCATGACCTCTTCCAAGGTGAACATTGGGTTTATATTAATACATTGTTTATATTTCCTAGCATTAGTAAATGTCAAGTCCACGTAGGATTTATGCAATGAAGTCAGTAATCCGATGTTTCAAAGTGACTTAAGTGACTTCCCGAAGGCGAAGTATTTAGGGACTTTGTCAAGACGTCAATACTGTGTTATCGTTTCAGCTATAGTGAAAGAATCTATAGTCAGGGCCGGCGCTAGAGCGTAGTAACCATTTTGAATTGTATTTTAAAAGGAACTCGTCATGCAGAACATGAATATATGAACCTACACCTCCCACCCTCCCCATTAACGTTCTCGCTACGGCCCTGCCCATAATTAAAATGGTGCTCGCGCCCTGTTAAATTATAGGCAAATGACCACAACGAGGTTTTTGACATTCGCATATTTGATCGAGAATTAACTGAGTATTCATTTACTTAAGCATTATGATACTACAATAGAAATGTGTCAAGAAATAGAGATAAAGCATGAGCAGCCGATCTGTATTTGATACAGATCGGATATGCGATTGCTTTATCGTACTCATGAAATATTTGCATGAAATATACGGAATTATTTAACAATCTCAAATACATGAATGATATTTGATTAGAAGATGAAACTTAGAGCTTATGTAAATCAGGAAAGCATGTTTATCCAATTTACAGATGTTTGTTAAAAATGTATTTTTTTTGCGATCATGTGTGATTAATAAAGTTTAGAAATAACTGTGCTTTTGGTTCGCACTTCATTAATTGTTCAGGCTGTATATATAAATAAGAAAATTAGGTTGTGGTCATTTGCAGTTAAGCCGGACGTCTCTTCAGGAAATTTCCGTTTATCACTTCAACTTGAAACTGATTTCGGTCTTTTTAACAAAAACACAAGAAATATCACGAAGTAAAATTTAGGCTCTTTCACTCTATACCTGAAACTACTTAAACAAAATCTAACATTTTCAGCTCGCCTGCTTTATATACACAACAAAATTTAAGTAGAATTGCACATAGAAAATAGGGCTAGGAACATTCTAGAAAAAAGCTGCTGTTTAAGATCCCTATAGGTCCCTCTTACGACTTTATTTACTCATCATTAGGAATCATACTAATGAATAGTGCAAGCTAGCCGTTTATATGCACTCTGTTATTTCAAACAGCTAAATAATTAAAAATTGTCCGTTTCTTACTATGAGCTCCTCATGATCCTTGTTCGATTCTTTCGCAAAGGTCTCCAAATATGGAGTGTTTTGACTGAGCGATGCTAAAATGCAAAAACTTGCTTGAGACATTAAAGGGCGAGTACACAAATATTTATCTCTGCTTTCGACATCGGTAAATAATTGATCTGCAAGCCATCAATTACGAAAAATGTTTTATCATACTCTTACAAGGCTTCTTATAAGACTTTATAGCTATAATAACAGCATGTTTTTCACACAAGCTTTCTGAAAGTTCAGCAACTTAAGCGTGGGACCATTGTTTATAAAATTGAAAGCCGTGTACATGCTTAAAGTATAGCTAAAAGATCAGCAACGTTTTCAACAAAGACGTACCACTCACGCTATGATTTGCACGCAGTTTTTTTTTATGTAGGTACATTGACCAACCAGAATTAGAAATGCAAGTAAAAGAATGATTGTAAATAAGGCTCCAAGAAAAATTGGTTTAATTTAAATTTTCGTTTTCATACGGAAAAAGGTATGATAATAAAGACTATTATTATTATAAAAAATTATTATACAGGCCTAGGATTAATAACACTTCAGCCACAATAAGCTGTTGCCAATGACAATGTGTCTCCTGTTGTACCTACTTAATTATATATTATTACCATGCAAATTACAGTATGTTTAAAAATATACAATATATCATCGACACTAAGTTAAAAAATGAAAAAAAAAACAATGTGCATCTAAATTATACAACAGTTAAAAATAGATACTCAATAGTTCTTCAAAATCCTTGTGGTTTTTTCGCGGTGTACTGTAATCATGGAATGTTTCAGGCGTCCGTTGTGGCCTTCTTTTAATGTAATTAATACAAAGCTGTATAACTTCCAAAATGTCTATACATTCTGTTTGTGTATATGTTTCACAGGCAGTGCAACATGCGAATTTTAGGTCACCTTAGGCCACCTGCAATTTTTAGCGACCATTTTTAGTATTTTTTTATGAAGTGACGACCTGCAACCTGACGGTTAATTTTATATATGGAGATAAATGTAATTAAAGATATATAATATATACGGCGCTTTATACTCCTATTGTCAGAAAGATTAACAAGATCAACAATGTCGATAGTGTCCAATGACATTGTCTCACCAAATTAAATTAGGTCATGTTTTGTTTTAATATCGCCTTGTTTTCTTAGCATCAAAACAACAGAGATATTGGCATACCACTTATGGATGCATTCATGATTCAATAACATGAACCGATGCACGGTACAATTAATGATTTGCAGGACATATCAATAGTATTAATTCATTTTTAGCCGAAGCAATAGCGGCAGACGTTATAGTCGATATTCCACACTTTGTATGTTGCAGGTTTTTTTCATGTTTACTATGCGTGACAACAATTTATATTGGGAAAATACTCAGTTCATTTCACGTGAACTGTTGATATTGTAAAATACAATATACATATGCTTGTGTATACATGCTTCTGACAGCTTGCAGCTTTGCATAGCAGATCAAACATTTGTTTTCCTTCAATCTACTGACACTTATCCTAAAGTAAAAACAGTTCATATTACTCATAGGCAATTGCTGAAATAGACATAGCAAATTTATCATGTACTGTAATCTAACCTTGAAACCCTAACGAAGATTTGCAATTACATCATGCAATTTATTTTATGTAACCCCGTTTTTAAAGTCGCCCATTTTGATTACACATCCCATGATTTCCTGGCCCATATTTCGACATATAAAAATTCCACTGTCCAATTGCCCAAATCCCATAGTTCTAGTGTCTACCTTGTTCAGATCTTAATCACCTTAGATCATCTCCCTTTTCTATTTTTTGGGCCCATTCTCCAAGCAAAAGTATGGACAATACCCAGCTCTCATTTCACACCTTCAGGATCCTCATCTTCGTACATCTTTACGCGAAATATAGTTCAGTTGGGTACATTCAACAGGAACTCACAACAAGATCACTGAATGAGATTTTCCTTGTTGCCACCATAGCAGCCCAAAATCGCAAGGTGTTGTCACGTGAGGCAGTGATATAAAACGAGTTAGCTAGTTTGTGATGCAGGCGACTGAATCAGGCCAGATCAGTGGCGGATCTAGCGTAAGTCAAAATAAATTGCCACAGCTCATTCTAGGATATATTTACATTTTAAAATACCTTTAAAGCAACTTCATTGGCTAGATTTTATTCTTTTGAAATTCATAACCTATGACATTGTTATAAAGTTATTTTGAATTTAAAATTGAGCTGCTATAATTTATTTTGACTTACCCTGGTCCTGGATCCGCCACTGGGCAGCCAGATTCTGTTATAAGTTATAACGGACACGAGAAGGGCTTTCATGAACAATTTGAACAATGCTGCCTTCTCCTTCACAAGGGATAGAATTGGAAAAAAGAGCACAATGCTATTGATATCTAGAATGCACAAAACAATTCTGATATGCTGGCAGTCAGCAAAGTGGAGCGGAGCCCGACAATTTGGACTTGCTATGCGAATACTTTCGTGTTTATCGTGCAAAAAATCAGTTTCAAAAACGAATACTGATCGATACATGACTTACAAGTCGCATGCATAGCCGTTTTTAGTTTGCACAATCCACCATAATAAATAATAACTGATTAGATATACAGCTTCAAATAGCATGGCCGTTTTTCCGGCTTAAAACTATACTTACTCCCGCGTCCGATTAGTGAAATGCTTTATTTGCCTCCCACAAGAAAGAGATTAAATAAAAATTCACAGAAAATTTCTAACCTACTAATAAATTTACAAAGACCCCTTAAAATGCTATCAAGTTTGACACCTTAATACTACGGTGTACGTAATATGCAGCACGTATTCTGAACTCGTCTAAAAGCTCAGCTTGTAAAGAAATACAGCTAATTCAATTAAGGTTGACATTGACAATAGTCAAATGTGCAATATGATCGATCGAGTGCCAAAAGAATGATGATTCTTTACATGCGAATGTAAAAGATATCATTATATAGATACTACATTTATAATCCAGCAAGGCTGCTGATGTGTTGATCTTATTTAAAACTATATTATTACCATCATTTTTTTATGCTCATGCATATTGCACATTTGCCATTTGACTATTGTTGATGTCAACCTTATTTGAATTAGCTGTATCCTGTCCAAAAAGGACATCAAGAAAGTGTCGATACCCATATCGAAAGTAGCAAATGTAGATAGATGATGTCCATAGCCAAAAGTTATCGAATTATTTTTCAAAATCTATTATCTGGCAAATCAGTAGCTGGAAAATATGACAAATAGAAAGCACGCTAACCATGTCACCAAAAATTCTCCGTGTGAAATAGGGGAGGAAGAAAAGAAGATAATTCATTCTTGTACTTAAAGACTTTGAGATTAATCAGTATTGTGATCCATGTAATCTGTCAGGCACATAAGCTACATTTAGCCGTGAAAAATAAAGGCTATTCTAGGTCCAGGCAGATAGGTATAGGTCATGTTGATGCAGCAGCCATTTACGTGTACCTCACGTGGAGAACCCCTCAACGTAAAAACGGTCGAATGGTTGTTGTGAGTGATAGATTTCTTTTTCAGCAACTGTGACTCTCGCCTCGTTCCGTCCGCCCAAACAAGTTAGATTTATGGCACAAAAACGTTAGGCGTATAGTTGTTATAGAGATAGCTAGAAATAGGCATCGTTAATGTTGGCTTTAATACAGAAGGATTATGAATCTGATAGAATTAATTTTACATATTGATCAAATTTCGAACGTTCAATATATATTGAAACATTTCTCAACAGGAACGGCAAAAACATACAACTTACAATTGGCCTGGACCAATTGAAAGACATAATTATATAGCCAAAAATGCATCATGTTGTTGAAACAACATTCAGCTCAAAGTTTTGCTGCCAACATTGTTAATTAATATTTGTTAACAATATATAGTTGTTGAGAATCATTGTTCGATATTTTGGCAACTCAGAAGAATGTGGGTAGCACAACATTGAACAAGCTTGTTTTGAACAATATTGCAGCAAGTTGTGCCTTTTAACTTATGCGTGTAAATAATGTTGCTAAACATAAAGCTCAAAATTGCATGATTAAAATAAAAAAAATTGTTGGGCTGAATACAAGATTATGTATGTACACCCTCTCCCATGCAAATAAAGCGCTAAATTTCGAAATCGGTTGTTACTAATAAGGTTGATTTCAAAAGAAATTGGTTGGGTAGAATATTTCTAACCAATCCAAGGTCAACTCTGTTTTACCGAGGAAGTTTGTGAAAATTAGGGGGCGTTATCCCTTCTCCTCCCTCTTTACGCTACTATATTTTTTCCATGTTTACGTCTTTGTCGATTTCATATATTCCTATTAGGGAAATTTATCAGAACCTCCCTCCCCCAATCACAATTGTCAGAGGGAACCCTTCGTAAATCCTTGATGTCTGAAAAGTGACGCCATCGACGCGGTAACATATATTTAGATCGCCAGATCACCTCGAAAGCTCAAGAGTCAAGGTCTAAGAACTTTATCTTGAGATGCCATGAAAATGTTCTTGTCTGCGGCATCCATAAGGTGCATGACATATATCTGCATGGTAATTATTATCTCCTTAAAGCCATGGTCATGCATGCAAAATGTTATATCTGGACCTATATCTATTTTCATATGCTTTGTATCTTTTTAATAGACTTATATGTTTATATTTGTTTATGTGTGTAGCTTTTTCCACGCCAAGTCCTAACTACGCCACAATCACACCCCTAACATACCCAGTTTCGTGAGACTTAATTTATTTGGTAATTAGTTTGAGGACAGAAGCACAAATATGAAGCCAGTAGTCCCTAATGCATTACATTCGCAACATAATAATACATGGAAATTCAGCTTTTATACTGGTTGAAAAATATGACTTTTGAAGAAGTATGTGTACAAAGTTAAGGCGAGATGGATTAACTCGGAACAATAACATCGGTACGCATGTTAAGTAACATGCCAGGTTTCATGAAAAGTTTATGATAGCAATTGTTGCAAACTGCAACCCAGGCTGAGGACGGACTAAAATGTAGCAAACTAAAAATCGGCACGTGGGCAAAATCGAATGTTCCTCATGTGATATGGTAATTCACTGTTAAACAATTGATGAATGCATGACCGCTTTTTCTCTTGTATCAGATACTTAATTTGTTTGTCAAACTTATTTGTTATTGTCACATTATGACCTTTGGCTTTGCGAACTTCAGTGTAATCTCACAGCTGAGATCGGTTTTTAACTCCAACATTTAATCCTTGATGTTTCATATCAATAATTTCTTTAAAATCTTTCTTAGTGAGAGACCTTTCATGTTGGTATGTGAAAATTGCTGCCCTTGAAAAACGTACGTGTCGATTTTTTCAGCTATGACGCTCGCGATTGCCTACTTACGCCTCTACGGCATATTACTTCCCACTTGAAAATTGACTGCCAAGTACCAACGTAACCCGTCATATAACTATCTAGACTGCAAAGTATATATCTTGTATAGAGCAAAAAAAGTTATTATGAGTAAAGTACAATACTATCAGGTTTCATACTGTATATTTAGTTTGAATTTTCACAAACGACTATCGCCACCGGTCATTCAAAAGCGTTCTTTTCTTGATTTTATATTCGTCTGAATATATGTGTAAGCCATAGGCGTAGCGTTTGATATCTTCGGTCAGCCGAGGTGAAGCTTTAAGCCTAGAAAAATGGCGTACAGAATACCCAGGAAGTAAATTTTCAACACTCGGTCAAAAATAATAAGCTAAGAAAACACGGTACCCATATGACGGATAAAGCATTGCTTGGAAAGAACGTACGGCGGTCCAAATTATAAAAAGCATGAAACTTCCATGTTGGACTAGATGTGTGAGTGTTGTGTCATAAATTATTAATCATCAAATATAAATTTCCGACAGGGTATCGTATGATACCCAAGCAACCAATGAGAGAGACTCTGCATATTAATTCATACTTGGCTCTCACAGTGGGTTGAAAATTCAGTTCTGTATACGACGGGACGGTAACAACGACAGAAGCTGCGGGGCTAAACAATGGACGAAGAAAAGAATACTAAACAATGCGAAGAGAAAGCAAACCTGAATGCTAACACGAGAGTAGTTCCTGATGGTGGATGGGGGTGGGCGATAAGCATTGCCGCTTTTACAGTACAATTTGTTATCCTTGGCTTACAAAACCATTTAGGATTGATACATAGGGAACACATGGAACACTTTGGTAAAAGCAACGTTAAAACAGGTATGCTTTTATTTTCCATATAAACGATATCCCCCTTTGTAGCCTTGCGATTAACGACCGCGCAATTGTATACACACGAATATATTTCGTTATTTCAAACCGGCTATTTTAGCGGTTCTAGCGCTGCGACTTGAATTTCAAAAAATATATTGTGAAATCAACGCTTTAGCCACTCGCGTTGATGTACATCTAACTAGTTTCAACCGATTTACGTGCGCAGAAACGAGTGCTTGCGATTCGTGTACAGCCGAAGCTTTCCCCTGAGTCGCTTCAAAATAATTTGCAGCGATATGATGTCGTGGAGATTCCCCTGCTGGCTGTGGACATAATTCCTTCTCAGATAGAAGTCAATTAAAACGAAGCAATTCTTAGCTCGTAGCTATATCACGATAAATTTACGGACATTTCACATATTTCGTGCAAATTTGAGGGGCTTTTCCTTGGCTACTAGTCACTTATGTACTGTCAGTGTCGCTAATGTAATATGCATATTATATCGCCAAGCTACAGGCTGTAAAAAATATTCCCTTCACGACAAACAGCTTCATGTATAATGAGAAAGCTTATAAGACAAACTTCCCTGGCATGGAAAAAGCGATGCTAAACCAGCTTTTCGGACGTGTATTTGTTCGAACAGGTTCTTTGTGAAAGAAAAGCTTGTGAAATATGCAGATTCCATGCAGTCATTTTCCGAGGTTGCATCAGCGAACTTGTTCGGATATTGAAGCGAACAACATAATTATTCAAACTTTGACGTAATTTGCATTGTGACAAAACACTCGTTAGCTTATCGTTTCTTCTTTAGACTTTACAACGATACATCACACGGAAAGAAATAAAATTCACATAAAATAAAATTCCATGTCCATCTGAAGTACCGAGCGGAAACACATAGCGCGTACTGCAGGCCACATGCAGCATTTGAATAAGGTCACAAGACATAAACGAATGTTGGCTTTTCCCTCAGTAATTAAAAATTCCAAGCTATCATATGACTCAGATTGTTGAATTCATTAATTGTGAGCTGCGGCTTTCTTTGTAAAGCAGGCTAAGCAGCACCCTTCAAAGGCTAATATAATGGGTTTTGCATTCTACATGTTTGTCAGGTATGAGGGTCAGTGATATTTTTGTCCCTTGGCATGTTTTTGTTTTCAAAATCAAAACTAAACTTTAACTATAAGCCGCCACGCTTGATCAAACTACGTACAATGTACACATTTCATATTCCGTTCAGCTAAACAACAGCGGTTTTCGATTCTATGCATTCTTTCAAATTTTGTTGCTATGAATAAAGCAATTTATTAATAATATTTGCTTTTCCCGTTGCACAAACAAAACCGAATTTTTATGTGAATAGTGCCACAAAGCACAGCGGCGATGTCCGAAGTAGTCAAGAAGAAGGCAACGCTTTTTAAACGATATAATAATTTCTATACAAAACGGAAAATAAACCAATGGATTCTCCTGTATTTAAAAATAAGTGGGTCGCAACCCGATCATATGCGTATATTCGCAATATTATTTTTATTTCTATACGTTATATATATTTGTTTAATATTTCGAATATCTTGGATGTGGTAGTTTTGTCGCTTATACCTATCAAACCACCGTCTACAGCAAATGTTTACAATCCCGCCCGATGAGCGGATTAAATTCGGAGCGAGTGGTTCAAGGGCCGATGCTAACCTGTATCTCTTACCAAAAAAGGCGAGCCTAAGTAATTTAGAAATATTTCACGAACATGTTGGGCTTTATTAATTAATTTGTTAGTATACCAATTTCCAGTTCATCGACTCGTTTTTTTATATACTTAGTTTATGACGATGTATATTTGCACAAAGTGTCCTGTTCTTTTTTTATAATATCATGACATTGGAACCAAAGCGTGTGCAAGGTAAAGGTCAGCTTATATATCAATCAACAATTCGCGCCAGCATCGTTTGCACGTCCTGGAGGTGACATGGACCGTCAATCCGTCGCTGTATGCATTCCAGTTAAACCTTAAGGCTGTAATTAAATTAAATTGCTAGTACTTGCAAGATCATAGTAATTCTAAATATATTTTATTGGAATTGCATCATTTCACAATAAACTTTGAAAGTGAAATGCGTAAGTCTAACTATTATATGTTTCTCCATTATACAGTGGTTGCGGTTTTTTATACTTTGGTTTCTGATTCGCGTCCGAGTCCGAGTTCGGGTTATGCAGTATGCCCCCCAAAACTGCATATTTAGGGTTTTCTTGACAAATCAAAAAAATTTCCTCGCATACTCTATCCAATTGTAAAATTTGTGTTTTATATCTGCCTGGAAAAAACGAAGACGTCACGGATCTTAGGGAGCAACAGGGTCCTACATTGCTCAACTGCTGTGGTGTGGCCATGTAGACGACAATTGCTAGCAGTAACATTATTGTGCAAGCATGACTAAAATAACTTTGAAAGTTGACGAGATTGTCATGCATGCAAGTTTTTTAACGTTTATATCCAAATAGGAACGAATAAAATTCACAGATTCTAGCCTAGTAATGTCTACGCATGGCGTTGGGCATCAGAGACCTAATTCGTGTCGTTCGACATATATCATTTACACGGCCTGACCAGTCGATCTGCCTTATATTTTTTTCAAACGTGACAGAATCTGAACTGATAAAGATAATTTTGACATTAGAGTTCAGTAATAAAGCCACGTCAGGCCAAGCACCATATCCTGTGATATATATATATCCTAATTCATCAACAACGTACGGCGATTTCCTTGTTGGCCTTATCGACGGTCTCATTGTCAATAAGAAAATATGAAATAAAATACTTTGCTTTTCTAAAACCATTTTCTCCTTCAGTGTTCTCAGCCACTCGGGCAGATATACTAAGGTGTTATGCATAAACGCAATGATGCAATCCATCGCCGATCTATTGTCGGTCGATATCGCCGAAACCGAAAGAGAAAATGATACTTCTGAAGTACAATGATTTTAGCCATCAATGATGCATGCGGACAATAAGGCCGCATGAGGTCAAGGGCTTCACCGATGAACTATATATATATACACCTACGAGAACCAGAAGAACTTGAAGTCAACTTTACTTCAAAAATGTATAAAATGTGCAAAAAGTCGAATGCACATGCATTACTCAACATTTCAAAGTAAAGTCAAATTTTATGGTTTTAATTTTGAGCTTTTTTGATATTCTTTTGCATGTTTTTACATTTCATGTTTATTATTAGAAGAAAAGCCTGTCTATCATATGGAGCACATAATAAAAATCACGCATGATGCCCAGAATTTGATATGAAATCAAATGTGAAATTATATATGTATTCTATATGCAGCCGACGCAGCTGTTCGATTGAGCAATTTTCGTCCCATGCAATATGCATGCAGTATGCATGCACATATCGCGTCTTCATCACGCATCAAAATGCACCATGGCCAATGACTCCACACGTGAGTACTTACTCACGTTTTTCTTTTCAAAATATAGCTTTGTTCTGGTTAATTAAAATGAAGGAGTATAGAGTAACGGCTGACAATGCGTCGTAAGTGTAACATACATTTTGAAGTATTTCAGGATGTTGAAGTATTCCGTACTCATAGATTTGCATACAGTTGGCCGCAACATAAAAAAGGACATTTTTTTAAAATTTAATATGGGTTGTAAAAACACATTTTGTTATTCAGACAATGTTTATCCTGCATTTTTAATAATAGCTAAGTCTATTTAAATCTATTCCGACTTTCTCTTATAGCTCAGCTTAAGAATAATAACATGGAATACAAATTGTATATTATGAAGCTTATTATGAGCTGTAAAATGGTAATATATGCAAAAAACAAAGTTGTTTTAATTTAAAGTGTTCAAGGAAGCAATTAAAATTCTTTAATAAGGAGCTTATTCCCATAATATACTGATCATAATACACAATACTCTATAGCTTTTTGAAAATTTCACATCTTTTTAACACTTTTTTGATTCAATTTCAAGTGACCACAATGCTCATAAAATGGTTGCATGTATGCAATGTTTTCTTTTTGCGGATATACAATGGTTCGTACTTCATTTTCTCAACTGTTATTTCGTCAGGGTCATGGTTTTATATGTTATTTTATTTGGTCGTGCGCTGAAACTGGGTATCTGGTGAAGCAACTTATTCTGTTCTCCAAACAGTGCATAAGATTAACTACTTTTGGGTATGATATTTCATTTCAACACCGCCCAGCTTGTCATGATTTTCAAAACAAGTGTATCGTGATAGCTTAAGCCGCACACTCAGTTCGAATAACGTCGACCTAAAACTGCATTGTTGCGCACGACCTTATATTCGCAAAAACAAGGTCAAGGACCAGATAAGGTCTTTATGGAGATGTATTTAGATTATTTAGTATTACGCACGGTTTCTTTAATTGTCTAGCAGGAAAGTATACATTTAGAAATTTTATGCGTATCATATCAGTTTTAAAATCAGTCTTTGAATATTTTTGCGCATACTAACATATCCGTGCTTGCTTCACAAATAAAATTTCATTGCGCAAGATATTGTTTTTATAACACATAAGGCGATCGAATTGAAATTGTATGTGTCATGTACACTGCGTCAAGGTGGATATATGTTTCAACACTTGTCAATATTTGATGTAAATAAAGTTGACTTTCCGCATTGTCACGCATAATACTACAAATCTGATCAACTTTCAACTGCGTCACAACTCCTTTAAAGTCGCAGCAAAATGTTTCATCGCAATTTACTAATTAAATTTGTCAATTATTGTACCATAGAGTTATTTTTTTGCCACAATTAGACCAAAATAATTGCAGAAATATATATACGTATTATAGTACGCGCATGCTGTAAAATTCTATGAAAAAAAGAAATGATATTTCAATTTGGTCAACAGCAAACTATCTGAATTAATGCCTTGTGTGCACTTAATCCACGGGAGCGAAACGTGTACGGACGTGCTATTTCGTGCCAAGAATTTTAGACGTGTTACGTGTGCTTAGCTTCCTAATAAGGCAGGGCCGTGGTGCTGTAAACTATATGCATGCGGAAATTTTAAAAATTCTGCATGGGCAGATTTGGGAGGCGATAGCATCCGTGCAATTAGGCTTCGCAACGAAAATAGTTACACAAAAGTTGTATATATTGATCTAATCTGAAATTGCGTTCGAACACATCGCCACCCACACACTGCCCACATTCCACAATGTAAAAAGTTGCTGTTTCAGCATCTATTACTTATTTCGTGACCATGCAAAAAGTTAACTTGGCGATGTAAAAGTCACCATTAATACTTTTTAAATAATTTATTCATTACAACTACCACGCAATGATTATAGATAATTATTTTCCTATAAAACGTTAAAAGTTAATACGTGATGAGAAGTACTATATCACTCGGTAGCTAAAATTGCATTATGGCAAAGTCGCTTTTTTGTTTTATTTTGAAAGCTGGTACGAAATAAATGGCCTGGATTCTGCTAACATACAAAACCTTAATTATTGCGACACGTGCTCACACGATATTGAACTTATACTTTTCATTTATATTGTAAACTCGATTACTCGATACATGTTCTGTTCTGTACTGTTCACAGTCATTTTATAAATATTTCGTTAAACACTGTCCTTCTGCCGGGTATGCTTTTATACATGCCTTTGAGATGGTTCGTTTTGGCATTCTGTAATTATAATGTTGATTTTTTTAAGGATGGGTCAGTTCTCTCGCACTTGGAAACATGTTTCTCTTCGCGCCCCTGACATCTGCTCTCTGTGAAAAATTTGGCTGCCGCCGTGTTGGTTTCTGTGGAGGTATCCTTACAGTGGTCGGAATGCTGGCGTCATCATTTGCTCCCAACCTATACACCCTTTACTTCACATTCGGTATAGTTTATGGTATTGGTACTTCAATGTGTTACTTTCCAACATTGCGTACACTGCCTTACTGGTTTTCAAGGTAGGAGAATTTTTAATAAGTTTGCTTACTAGATATAATTCATTTCAATGGAAGAACATTTCTAAACGTGTTTTCCATTCAGTTTCGCGTTCACATTGAGCGTGTCAATTATCAATTACAACATACCTAGAAAATGCGGTTTCCTTACATGTGATTGTCTGGACCCTTATAATTCCTTATACCCTTGAATTTTATCCGAGCCATTAATATGATTATTGCATTCTCTATTAATCACTTTATATATTGTCATATGTGATAAGGTATTGACATAACACGTATCTACCGCGAGTTTTTTGATATTTTTTCTGTTTGAAGTATTTAATATATCATTGCTACATAAAGGCATCTAGGCAGTACGTGTTAATTACCCACGCCTTTTTGGGTATCCTTGACCTTGTCGTCATTTTAACAAAGAAAAATAACAAATGCATATGGCAAACACCGCCTCCCTCAAGGATGCTTCCATGTATGTCTGCGTCAAAACTCAAAAGAAAAAGTTCTAGAACAAAGTGGGTGTTAGGTGTATTCTCCATACCGCGTTCCAGATAATTATCATTTGTGTAAAAGAATTCAGGATAAATATTTTACCACACACAAATACAAAGGGGACAATGAAGTGTCCACCTTGTGCAAGTCATTCCTTGGCTGTAAATCTACTTGCATCTTTTAGGATTTTAACTGCACTATATAATCGACATTGGCACATTGCATGGTAACGTGATGTTCACATTTGTGTGTATTTAAACTATATTATACAGGCAATTGCTGTTAAAGATTCATTCTAAATTTATCTCCGTCTCATGCAGACAGTAAATTGTTTTTTATCTTAATATTGGCGTCGCCGCTCGCCGCCTTAATAATAGGCGCGGCATTATGGAAAGCACAATATACTGCCTTATCAAATAATTTTGAAAAACCAACCAAACCTTCGCGGTGATCACGTTCTGTCTCCACAAAATGTCAATACGTATATAGTTTCAATCCCTCGCATTAGAATCTTGATATGAGAGGTCAAGGTGACAGACAGAAAGAAAAATAATACCACCTACTGGGTGAGGTCACTGAAGTGAAAAAATGCGAGTGAGATTTTCCCTGTATTTTTGTATGAAATCTTGGGAATATCTTCTCTAGCTCAGCAATCCTGTGAATATATTTGAATTTTTTCCTTGTAAATTTCTCTTAGCCTTAGGTAAACAGGAATAGCGAGTGTAAGATGTAGACATTTGTCAACTTGACTTTCGCTCTCTTTTTCATGACAACGCACTTTTCACTCGCATCAAACTGAAAATGAAAGTTTGTTAAATTGAAATAAACACATCGCCTTTGCATGTTTTTGACATTTTGTACATTGATTAATCAAAATATTATGCGCAAGCAGTACGTGTATTGGTATTTCGATGCTACTAGACATGCAGTTAACAACATGTATTCAAATCCAACTTGCGCTTTCAATAATTTGCAAAATCGGTCTTTTTGACCATGAATTTACAACTGTTGCACGTAGGAACACACAGAAACCAGACTAAAAAAATTTAAGACGTCCAACGTTATGAACCAAAATATAATAAAAATACAATTTTCTCCTCGCGTATGTGAATGGATTTGTGACCAAATCTAAGTAAAGGACTAGATTGCTTTTGCAATAGTATAGAATTCACTCAATCACATCGGCCAGAAGAAGTCTTCTTCGTTTCTTGCGAAGAAAGTGTGAACCAAGCATAAGGCAATTAAAATTCGTTGCTACAGTAGAACGTTAATAGAGGGGAAGGGGTGCATATTCATGTTCTGCAAGACGGGTTTCTTTTCAAATTTGAAAAAAAACTCGTCGAGCAGTTGGGTATTCACTCCTATTAACGTTCCAGCGACGGCTTTTATTAAAAGACGACATCCTGCAGTCACAGTTCATATTTCGCATACACATGCAAAATATATCATGCTAAGTTAATTTATGAGAGAAAATTGCCCAATGTGTGTGAAGACTAACATCTGCTATTCAGACAATGATTCAGTTGTAATTAAAATCCAAATTGTTCCACCAAATGAGCCCATTACTGCCCACTTGTGTTACAACCCTGAACTGTAGGTTATATTACTAGTAAATTATCTAGTGCGTATAGTTTTGGCATACGGTAATATTCTATATACATCAGTTTTTTCTAGAAAAATATTTTCGGAACGAAAACAGCCTCCCAATACTAATTTTGATTTATCCTTATTATAAAGCCGAATTGGATGTGGATTGTTCTTTTTTTTAATTTCCGACTAAAATATAGTCATTTCTTTAAATGATTCCCTATGAAAAGTGTGTTGAGAATCTCTTGTTGAGTTTTGAGGAACAAGGGAACACTGTGAATTTTATAGGAAACGTGGTTGAATTTGGCAAGGGCGCAAGGGAACGACTGAAATTTTTGAAGGCAACACGGGAACTCGTATTCTCTCTGTAGAAGACTCTTCTGTTACAGCGCCTCTAATTTAGAATCCGTAGACGGTCGATGTCATCTTTGATGATTGCTTTACTAGGTTAGACACATTTTAAACATGGCAAGTTTAATTCGGCAAGCTTCGAGATGCAGAAATCTTTACGTGCAGCATGCAGGCTGTTCCAGATTCGAATCCCTGCAGCGGCATATCTTTGTAATTATCATCTAGATATGTGCACAAGAATCAACATGCATTACGTTTTGTACTAGATTGATTTTATGAAGCTGTTGGCTGCTTTAAGGTTTTTCTTCAAGATTTTTCGGTTCCCGTAAATGCCTCGTTCTATAGAAGGTTGCGCAGCTCGCCCGACAGTTAATTCCTGCTATGCCACTTTCAACTGTCTTACTATTATTCATTTCTTTAGAAACTGATCTTTTTCACAGTCAATGAACACAGAAATATTGGCATGGCGTGACTAAGGCTACGAGCACACGGTGTCGTTTCCGAGCGTTTTAATTCCAAATTATTCCAATCATTTCTTCATACGATCAGAATTTTTATAGTTCATATCTTTTTCATTTTGACTGTTGTGAAGACGCTCTAAAAATCGTCAGGCTACTTACGCTAATGGTTCTGTATACAAACGTTAAAAATAACAATAAATTCGATTCACATAATACATGCGTTAGGAAAGTCGAATAAAGACGTTATCGGTCATTAATTAAAGATGCTATCGACTATCAAAGCATTCCAAATTTAGAGCGAAGCTACTGGAGAGAAAGTAGCAAGTGTCTTTTGTGCCTGTAAAGCTTAGTTTTCACCAACCAATGCAACAAGTTTTCCTCTAGGTATTATGAAAACAAAGCAGAAAGAATTTTCTTTTGAATTTTCTTTCGACTTCTGTCATTGTGTTTAAGCGTAGCCTTGCGCTTGTACTTACGTCTGTTTTCCACCAGCTGGAAATTAGCGGGAGGAACAGAATTTTTCATTGTCTACTTCTGCCATGACCTTTATATCACAGAATAGAAAATTACCCAGAAGGTTCACATGGACACGCTTTACACAGTTTGGCGCGCTCGTTGCAGTCCTCTAAACGAGTGTATTGTTATTTTCCATCCACCAAACAGACGTTGCATCATTTTTACAAATTCTAATTTAAAGAATTTGTGCAGGTAGTCGTTTCCTGTTGCTATGGTTAGAATTACGATTAGGATTAGAGTGAATTTAGAATCTATTTCAAAGGATCTTTCTTGTTGAAAATTATCTCCGTTTGAATGATGGGAAAAAGTAGCGAACTGAACTGCGCTTGTTTAGCTGTGAAAAGGTGACAGGTTTTGACGAGAGTGAACCTTCTGTTTAATTTCTATTCTGTGTTTATGTTTGTCACACGCTGATCTTTGTCTTATCTTTTATTTTACCTTGTGCTCGTGGTTATGATTATGTCGCTAGTGAAAACCATGAGGCTTATTCTGAATATTTGAATGGGCATAAATTAATTTAATACAGCTTAAATGTTATTCACTATGTCCGTGTGATGATACAGTACATGAAATAGCTAGCGTTTTAATTAGTAAACCAATTTAAATTTAAAAGCTTTTGTGTTGCAGGATACTAGCCTTCTAAGGAAAGGACAATGTATAACATCCCCTTGTTTATCGTTTTAGAAACCTGGCTTTAGCGAACGGTATAGCCGCAGCTGGAAGTGGAGTTGGGACAGTTGCGGTGGGGCCACTACTGCAGTTGTTGCTGTCAGCGACTGGATGGCGAAACACCCTTCGAATCTTCGCTGGTCTTCTTCTCATTCCCACCCTAGCCGCCTTAGCATACTGTCTCCCTGAAAACCGTAATAAAAAAGAGAAGGAAGCGAACTTACCAAAACCAAACATCAAAATAGTCGATTTTACAGTTCTAAAGAATCCTGCCTTCATGATACTCTGTGTGGCAATGAGTACTTTTATGTTGGGTTACTTCGTGCCGTTTATTCATTTGGTAAGTCGTCAAACGGTTCATAAAGAAACCGTAAACATCGCATTCCAGTCGTCATATTCGCTGGGTTGAAGATTGCCACCTGCCTGAAAATTGCAAAAAAATCATCCATTGCTAAGTAACAGGTCACACATTTTTTTCTGTTACGAGATTGGGATGGAAGATAGTCGTATTACGACTTATTCTTGGGTTTCACTGGAACCTTTTTCAGTAATTCTGAGTGGGGGTCAACCCAAAATTTATTGATTATTGTACTGCCCTGGAACAAGCAAATCTCATGAAATTGCACACATTTGCTGCCAAACACAAGGTCAACACATACAGTGAAATTTTTTTCAGTCCGATGACAGTGTATCGACTTGGAGTTGACCCCCAGTGAAATTTATGACGTCACATGAAACCCAAGAATAGGTAACATGCATAATCAATTCGTTAAAATATCTAAAACAACCAATTCTTTAGGCATCTTCCCTGACAGGCATTTTCCCTTCCACTGACATTTTCCGCCTCTCGTAAATATGGAGAATTTGAAGCCAAATGCATGGTGTACAACTTAAACGTACTTTAAAATCAAAATTTTGTCATGACAGTGTCCATAGCAGCATAGCCTGCTGTGCTCGGATCATTTTTGTTTGATATTTTTATTTTTCTTCCATCGGTTTTTTTATTTCAATTACTCAAATCTAAATGAAAAAAACCAGAAAGATGGAGAGTAAAACAGAGGACGTATTGATTAACCGGACGTCTTTTCCCGTTCTGCCTATGATGCCCCACGACCCCACGTAGTTAAACCGTATTGAAATGCATATAAATTCGATTTCGTTGCAGCCTCGATATGCTCAGGAATTAAATATCGCGAACGACAAAGCCTCAAATCTCATCGGAATCATGTCGGTTGGTTCGACCTTTGGTCGCCTCTTTTTCGGCAAACTCTCCGACCATCCTCGTGTGAATCGTCTATACCTTTACCAAATGTCTTTCTTTTGTATTGGCGCTATCCAAGCACTGGTCCCTCAAATCACGAACTTCACCGGTTTTGCTATGTACATGGTATCGTTTGGTGTATTTGATGGCTGTTTTATTGTATTATTGGCTATAGTTGTTAGTGATGTAGTTGGTATAGACAGAGTCTCTACTGGAATGGGTGTGAAATTTTTCTTTATGGCAATAACAACATTTGTTGG
The DNA here is from genome assembly GCA_963855995.1 of Muricea muricata. Classification (NCBI taxonomy): domain Eukaryota; kingdom Metazoa; phylum Cnidaria; class Anthozoa; order Malacalcyonacea; family Plexauridae; genus Muricea; species Muricea muricata. The sequence goes on along the minus strand of OY979718.1, from coordinate 27,167,102 downwards.
TCCTCCAATTGCCGGTAAGGGCTTGGATGAACAATATGTACAACTCGATCATGCGCCTAATATAATTAGTCTCCATGCTTGTAGTTCTTTTGCAGCTTAGAAATCAATGTCAGGCAGAGAATATAACGCATCTCAAATTCTGCACAGACCAAAAATGTAGCCTGCATAATAAGCATAGCATGCTAAAACAATGCTGTGCTGTCAGCAATAGATGACGTCCAGCATTCGTAAACAGCTGCATGAACAATGGTGAACATTGTTTACAACTATGAATAATCATGTGGGCAGCCTAGCATTGTTTTGGCCTTTATAATTTGTTGACAACATTGCAACAACTTGTTCAATTTTTGCCATGTAGCGAATTTGACACGTTGGATAGCATGAAGTCCTGAGCAGGACCTCCCCTTCCTTTCCTACATGACTCGCATGATGCTCCCCCCTGCCCCATTACACTTATAGAGAAAACAAGCTAATAAATACAATGTCTTTCTTAGGTTGGTTAGTTGATATATCAGGCTCGTACGATTTGGCATTCTATGCTGCTAGTGGTAGCGCAGTCTTAGCATTCCTTCTTCTGTTTCTGGTGCCATGTTGCATGCCCCGTGACGAGCTGTCGCGTCACATAATAGTGCACGATATTGCTGTGGAAGAGACAGCTGAAGAAGAATACAATATATACGATAAAAAGTATCCATTCGGTGGCTACCCCGAGATTAACATAGAAGACAGTGGGGATCCTACGTCCACCGATTCATCGTTATTATCACCTCCTGCCCTTGCCGTCCCAAAGAGCCTCCTATCTGTCCATTCTATTCACTCTGTCCACTCTGTTCGTTCAAATAAGCTAAAAGCACCGAGGAGTACGCTATCAGTTCACTCTCGGGAGGCACCGTTGCGTGCTAGTTGGCTGGAGGTGAGTTGTGCCGTAGCTGGTGGAGATCCACACTTACTGCCTCCCGAAGTCGTTCACCGAGTAAAGTCGACTCCAAACTTGTACGTAGTGGACCGTATGACGACCGTATAACTGATGCCTATATCTTCCTCTGATATCCAATGGTTTTATGGGAGTTTTGCACGCAGGTCGTTTACGCGACTACCTGTAGGAATTTGTTCTACGGCACTTAATAGGAAATTGTTCGTCATTGTGATTTCATAATTTTCGTGGTTTTGCTATAAACACGATTATAGTATTGTGTTCATGTTCGTATTTAATGACATTGCTTGTGTCCAGAAGCGAGAACATCAACAACGTCGTTGGAAAAACAACAAAAAGAAAAAAAAAGAAAGAATGTTCCAAGACGAAGCAGGTGAACAGCCAGATGGCTAAACAGACATAGTTATAAACATGTAGTAAGTCTTTCTTAGTCGTATCAAATAGGCATAAATTTTATACAGAATTCTCTCATTTATCATATTGTACACCTTGCATGCGCATCCTCCGACTGATAAAAAAATAAGTGGGAACCATTAAAGAAACTAATTGTAATTCTTTTCAAAGCTCTATAAGATAAATATATATATATATATATATATATATATATATATATATATATATATATATATATATATATATATATATATATATATATATATATATATATATATATATATATATATATAACACATGTCAATTTTCACAAATCTTTTACTACGATTCTCTCGGCTTATAAACATCTATATTGAAAATTCTTTTAAATGCAAACAGACAAGATGGGTATAAAATGAATCGATTTAGAAGTCATTTAAAACACTCGCAACTCGCGCTTTATCAGATATACAATGCTCGGCTTAGCCTCGCGTTGTATATCTGATAAAGTACACCTGCGCGTGTTTTAAATATTACATATAATGTTTCTTAAATTGTTCCTGGTTATCGGTGGCCCTAGTACGTTTTTAGTCATTTTACGAAAATAGAAAAAGTTAATTCCAAATGCATATGCCATCATTCTGAATGGGGACGGTTCATCATTTATTTTCTATATATAGGGAGAATGGACTAGTGATGTTCAAATATTGACTTTGTTGTTTCTCTTAATTATCCTCGATTACCCAAACTCAAGATTTAATTTGATTGGCAATATTATTTGTAGCCAATGTGGGAATCTTAAATTTGTATTCAGCTAAAACTGCATAAGAGTAGGAAACAAAATCGATCAACGTCTGAAAATCACCAATCCGAGGGGGATCTCTAATAAATACTCTCTAATTTTTAATTTTCGGGTAATTTTAAGAAATGTAAAGAATCCTTATGGTGAAGAGCGAGTTGTCTTTCACCTTTTCACCTATCGGCTCTGGGTACATTTTATTTTTATAAGATGAATAAGTTTCATTTGTCTTTTTGCCCAAAGTCAGTGAAAAAGTTAAATATGATTTTTTACCGTACGTGTACCACAATTAGCCATTTCTCAATTGACAACCGCTAAGCATGTTACATGACTGGTGCTGTCTGAAACACTGTTCCTCCAAACAATCCTGCGTGTTTTGTGGTTTCGATTGCAAAATTGCTAAATACTTTGAATGGCCCAAATCGCATTTGGAATTAACTCCTAAACATTATCATTCAGACCAGGTACATCACGATACATGCATGAGCATCAAGGAAATAGTATTGAAGAATAATATATTAAGAATTAGTCGAATTGGTCTATAACGAAATAACAATATAGAAACTACTTTTACTTTTTTGGGTTGGGTGTTTATTTATAAATGAAAAAAAAATCATTATATACGCAAATAAAAAAAATGTACGTGGTGCGAAATGACGGACTGTCTGTAAATTGCTCAGCATCTTTTCTGTAACTTTTGCTCAGATCTTTACGTATATGCTATGAGGAATGATTAAGCTGACAACCGTTTTGGTTCCAGCAAAAATTCGACTTCCATTATCTTAAACTCAACTAAGTGCATATAACTAAGTCCATATATAACTTTGCACCTAATTTTTTATTCAATTAATTTACTTGGTATGTTGTTTTAAACGTTCTTTTAAATGGAAAAAAGCATTTAAAACAACGTACCAAGTAAATTAGTTTACTAAATTTTGTTATCGTGCTTCAGTCCCGAGATTTTTAGATATTTAAATTGTTTGATGTGTAAATTGTCATCGTTATAACATTACATAATATGATTGGTTGTCGCAATTAGCACACAGGACTTCTTTGCATGCACTATAACTTTTGCTGCATATATGGATTATCAAGTAACAACTGCAATAAAAAGATCCACGTCCATAGCATTTGCAACGACTCATCGTGCAATGTGATGTTATATAAAGATGACGATCTACAAGACAAATATCGTTGAATGTTTCGGGATTGAATTAAAGTAAGTGAAGAAAATTCAATAAAAGAATCACAAAAGAATAATAAAAATAGGTGTCACAAGTTTTTCTTGCATGCACGTATAACCCTATATGCGTTAAATGTAAGCTGTTGCTGAGCATTTTACGAACAGCCCTAGCTAACAGGCGTGCAGTGGCATAGCCAGCTTGACAATGTACTTTTACTATACAAATTATTAGTACTTATTTTAGTTTTCAGAAATTGATTGTTTTCACAGTTAGTGCGAAAATATTTACCGTTGGTAGGTCTAGATCCTCGGCCTGGCTACGCTACTGCATGAAGTTGGTGGAAAAGAACAGCTTGTAACTAATATCTTCAAAAGATATAAACTGTGAAATGTTGTGTTCGCATTAAACTTTTAGAAAGTAATTTATTTTCTTGCGTTCGTTGGCAGTCCTCGAAAACCTTCGAAATTCAGCTCTGCAAAAAATACTGACCTAGGTTGGCACGTCCCGGCATTTTTTAAAACCAGTTTCAACTTCTCGGATCACTAGCAATCACGCATGTGTTTGCAAAGCAATGAAATCGGAATATAACGTGAACGTTAACTCCAGCTGGAATCTAGTCAAAAGTTGAAACCAAAGCTTTATCGCGTACATGCATTTATAACACAAACCAATCTCGTTCCCCGAGCCTGCGATCCCTTGGGAAGGAAACGGAGGCTCTGGGATAATCCGTGATCGACATACAAAAAACTGTATGTCGCCTGTACAGCGCATGCTTTGGAAATAAATAGTTCAATAAGACGAAGGGAAGAAGCAGGCATATAAGTGACTTTCCATAACCAGTAGGCAAGATACAAATCGTGTCTTTCCGGTCGACAACAACAGCCTTTACCGTTCGTATTGACACTCCTTCAATTTGAGATTCTTCTTACCCAGTCGCTCTAACGCTTCCTCCAACACAGAATTAAATAAACTAATATTTTCTACTGACATTACAAACAAAATAGTAAAAGTACTGTTCCAAAAAGCTTTAGAAAAAGGCTATTGCGGCTTATTGAATCGCATGCGCAGTACAAGCGACATACAGTTTTTTGTATGTCGATCACGGATTATCCCAGAGCCTCCGTTTCCTTCCCAAGGGATCGCAGGCTCGGGGAACGAGACTGAACACAAACGGGATCGCGTAATACGCTCACAACAGCGTTTTCATTCTCAATACAACCTTGAACTAAACACTATCTATAAACGTCTTTCAAGCGCGATTAATGTCGGCAAATTTCTGCCGACCTAAAAGGTTGATAGGTCGGCATTTAGTCTCGTTTACGAGGGCTGGGGCCGGTGTCTCAACGGATTTTGACCCACCGCTAGCGGATCTCGATCCCCACAGCCCTTGTCCGCTAGCGGATTCGTATCCCTTTTTGCGGATTTGGACCCCAACCCCCTCCCCCAAACTCAAAGAAAGAAGCATTTTTTCGGTTAAAGATTTTATTCTACGAGTAGTTCTGGATTATTTATGATCTCAGTGCGCAGTACTAAATTTATTAGGACGAGAAACATTCAAAACAAAAGAAAATGAAAGCTGATCCGTGGAGATGATGTATAAATTACTTTACCATATCGGACTAGGCGGTAAGCGTGTCTCGATTTTTATTACTTTCACAGGTCAACTTAAAAAACACAATCTCTAATAATTCTTAGTAAAAACCTTTTTCTGTCCACATGAAAGAAAGCTGCAAAAACTATGGTTGGTACATGTATAAAAAATGATATATACTGTGGTCCAAACACTGTGGCCTTGAGTCTTATCATTGTGAAGTCTAAACCGTATAATAAGCATACACTGAAGGGACACTCCTCTGATCTCGGTTTCGTGCCTGCTGCCAACGTGTGCAGACGTGTGTTTATGAGCTCCCTTGCAATCTATAAGTAAATGAGTGTGGCTTGTTGCAATGAAATGTCTTTTGCACAATATCTATGTATAGGAGAGAAGGAAAACCTTAGATGGATCGGTACTTATGAAGACTTAAGGGATTTTATGATTTGTTTTGCGTTACCTAATGCGAAATGGAGTTCGCCTGGCGGCGATTGTAAAATGATTGAAAGCGATGTTGTGTCTATTCGCTGGTATGCCTCATCTGGAAATTTAACGATCAAAGGGGAGAAAGCCGCTGCTTTTGAACTAAAATTGAAAACTATCTTAGTTTGTCAAGCCGAAGAAACTGTAATACATGTAGAGGGAAATATAGATCGATTACTTCAGGATAAACATCTCTTGGAGAACGAAGGACATGGAAGTCCAATCGCTGAAAGTTATACTAGTGATGACGAATCTTCAAACATGCATGGAAACAAATCAATCTTGGATGAATTCGTTCATACTCTGAAGCTCCAGGTAGATTCTCTAACCCAAAAAGTAAGTGAATGTCAATCTAACTCCGAGAAAATTGCTAAGATAAATGTTGAACTTGAACAGTTGAAGGGCAAAGATTTAAATTTAAATTTATTAAACAACTCTAAAGAACTCGAACAACTCAAGCATAAAAATGACGAACTCGACAGGGAAAATATATCCCTTCGGGAAATAAATGCGAATTTAACGAGCACTTTGACTGAATTGAATATTAAGCTAAAAGCTATCGAGAGTGAAAGAATGAGCCTTGTAACAGTAATTAAAGTGCTTCAGTCTGATCAAAATTTACACGAATATGGAAGTGGTGATCCAAGTACACAAACAACTGCAAAATGGAATACTAAAACTTCCGAATTTGAAAAACAATCACAAAAGACGGAATCATCTAAACTACCGCCTGGGGAGAATACAATACAACTAAACAATAGATTTAATGCATTAGCAGTTGATGAGTCAGTTCATGAAGTGGAACCAAACGTTCTATCGCAAGGGCAAATTTCACCGTTGGAAAATCCGAATTTGACCAATTTGCTCTCAACACCATATCCCAGTAATCCCACGACTTCCAAAACAAGAGTGCTTGATAACCAGACTGAGAATGATGCCGAGATTGGTGCCAGTGCTGCTCAAACTGACGCTAGTAAAAACTTAGAAGGTCCAGTAGTTATAATTGGTGATTCAATTATCAAAGATATTATTCCTGAAAAACTATCTAGGAAACCAGTTAAGAAATATAAATTCGCAGGTAAAACGGCTGAAGAGATCTCTGAACAGCTAGACTCAATACAACTTCAGGAAAATCCATCCCATGTTATAATTCATGCAGGAACAAACAATCTGCGAACTGATACAGCGAAAACCTGCGCAACTAAAATTGGAAAGCTCGTGAACCATATTAAAGTTAAATTCCCTCAATCTAAAGTTGGAATCTCAGGATTAACAATCAGAAAGGACTGTGACCTTGGCGAAAAACTAAATCAAACAAATAAAGACCTTCGTAGCTTTTGTATACGTCAAGGACATACTTTTATAGATAATGCAAATATTAACTCTTCTGCCCTGAATAGCAGTAAACTTCATCAAAATCCCAAAGGAACAGCTTATTTAGCAGTTAATTTTATTAACTTTCTACGTAATAGAGTATACTCTAAACGCAGAAATAAGCAATTAAGCAAACAGGATTTTCAGAATGCTCAACTTCTACAACTAGGAAAGTATCTCACTACGCTGGCGATGACAAATCCAACTTAGTCGATGCAAACACGAAGATAGATTCACTAGATAAGTCTAAAGCATGTGAGTCACCATTAAATAATATTACCAAACAAAAGGGTTTGAAAATTGCGAGCCTCAATGTCAATAGCCTATTAAAACACATTGATGAGATCCGAATTATGTTAAGTAATCATGTATTTGATACCTTTGCTATTAATGAATCTAAGATCGATCCCTCCATACCTGATTCTGAAATAAACATACCTAGTTATAAATCAATTAGAAAGGATCGAAACAGGAATGGAGGTGTCGTAATTTATGTTAGAGAACAGATATCTTTTCGTGATAGAAATGACCCAGTTTCTGACAAACTAGACATGATTTGTATTGAAATTGAACGTCCACACAGTAAACCGTTTTTATTAAGTGCCTGGTATCGACCTCCAAATTCGGAGTTAAATATAATAAATGAATATGAACTATTCCTCTTTAAATGCGATATTGAATATAAAGAAATGATTATAATGGGTGATTTAAATTGTGATCTTGATAAATCACCTCCTGATGCATGCACATACAGAATTACATCTTTAAACAATTTATACCAAATGGTCAACTTTATTAATGAACCCACTAGAGTCACGGAAACGTCAGCCTCAACCATTGATCTCATTTTATCAAATACTCCAGAAAATATAGTTTCTTCTGGCGTTTCTCATGTAGGAATTTCTGATCATAGTCTAATTTATGCTGAAAGAAAATTTGTATTCCCAAAGTCAAAGTCCATTATGAGAGAGGTACGGGACTTTAAACATTTTTCTGATAGAGATTTTTATAACGATCTATCGCAAGTTCCTTGGGGAATAATCTCCACTTTCTCTGATCCAAATGAATGTTTGTGTGTCTGGAAGTCTTTCTTCATTGAAATTCTTGATGCACACGCACCTCTTAGATATAAAAGAACTAAAGTTAATGCCGTCCCATGGATGACTACCATCATCAAAAATGAAATAAGGAACAGGGATTACCATAAAAAGAAGGCAATTAAGAATAATTCTAAATATCACTGGGAAATCTATAAAAAGTCACGCAATAAAGTTAACATAAATATACGGAAAACTAAATCCGAATATTTTGTTAATAAAATCCGTGATTGTGCGAACATTAAAGATCCAAAAAAAAGCTGGTCTTTAATTAACTCACTTCTTGGTAAGAATAGTAAATCTACCCATTAAATGAACTTAAGTTAAATAATAATACTATAACTAATTTCACACTTATCGCTGAATCACTAAATAACTATTTCATCAATATCGGTCCACAATTGGCAAATGACATTTCGTTTTATGAAGAGTCTGATAACGACCTTAATAATGAAAATGTTTCTGGTGCTCGTTTGTCTCAAAATACCAGTTTTCATTTTAGCCAAATTGAAATTCATAACGTTTATTCGATCTTGAACAACCTGAAAGCTAACAAGTCTACCGGACCTGACAAAATACCAGCAAAAATCTTAAAATTATCTGCCGAAATTATTGCACCTTCTTTGACCTATATCTTTAACTTATCACTTGAAAGTGGTATTTATATAAACGAATGGAAAAGAGCACGTGCAACTCCAATCTACAAATCTGAAGATAAAACCAAATGTGAAAATTACAGGCCAATTTCTATATTACCCAGAAATAAGTAAAGTTTTTGAGAAGGAAGTATTTCGGCAATTGTATGGCTATTTAACTGACAATGACCTACTCTCAAAACATCAATCTGGATTTCGTCTAAAACATTCCACTGTATCCGCACTTATACAAATGTGCGATAATTGGTTGAGTAATATGGATGTGGGGAAAATAAACTGTGTGGTTTTCCTATAAGGAAAGCTTTTGACTCAATAAATCATGAAATATTGCTTAACAAAATGAATCTAAATTTTGGCATCTCTGGTAATGCGCTGAAATGGTTTGATTCCTACATCAAAGATAGGGAACAACAGTGTATCGTAACAGTTATCTTCTTCTAAAAAGATAATATGCGGAGTTCCACAAGGCTCTATTCTTGGTCCTTTGCTTTTTCTATTATATATAAATGACATGCCGAATAGTCTGAATAACACTACTCCCTCCCTATATGCTGATGATTCTGAAATTTATGCATCATCTGATAACAGTAGTGATCTCATCTCCAAATTAAACGAAGATTTAAAAAATTTGAGTAGGTGGATGAGAAAAAATAAGCTACAAATCCATCCCACAAAATCAAAATACATGTTCATAGGATCCTCTTATAATATAAAAAATAATATCTGTAATGAGCCTATTCTAATTAACAGTACACCTGTTCCTAGGGTTACCAACTATAAGTGTCTAGGAGTAAATTTGGATGATAAACTGTGTTGGGACAGTCATATTGAAATAATCTGTAAAAAAGTAGCCGCTGGCATTGCAGCCATAATGCGAGTAAAACCCTTTGTACCTCCCGAGATGCTGAAAGTAATTTATAATGCTCTAGTCCAACCATATTTCGATTATTGTAGCCCTCTTTGGGACAACTGTGGGATAGGACTCAAAGAAAAATTACAAAAATATCAAAATCGAGCAGCAAGAATATTAACGGGAGCAACTTCTGATATAAGGACGGCTGACGTTTTCGAGACACTTGCCTGGGAAACCTTAGAAAAAAGGCGAGACTATCTGAAATCAATTTTCATGTGTAAAATTTTAAATAATTTAGCTGCACCAAATTTAAATCGCATGTTTTACAAAATGAGTAATTGTCCCATCTCTTATAATTTACGAAATAGTGATATTGATTTGGTGCTACCTCAACCCAAAACTGAATTTAAAAAAAGGAGTTTTTCCTATAATGGGGCTTTCTTGTGGAACAATTTAAGCGTCGAAGCTAAAAAAGCCAATACTTTGACTTCCTTTAAGGGGCTCATTTGACATTGGTGCTCGACACTTCCTTAAAACCCCGTTTAATAATTTTGTAATTAGTTATATACTTCACCTTCTTTTTCAATTATTTGTTATTGTACGTGTGTGTTCTTCCTTTTAAATACTATATGTCTATGTATTTGTCACTTGTCCACACGCCCCCCATGGAAACCAGCATCTTGTTGTTGGGGCTAGCGTGTTTTAAATAAAATTTTATGTATGTATGTATGTATGTATCTTAGCGGCCGTGCCGGCTGTTACCTGCATACACCCGCGAGTGCGCGTCCGACATGTTCTTGTGTAGTAAGCATATACATAGTACGTCCTAGATAGCCAAGTAGCCAACGCATACCTAGCGTAGGTGTCATGTATGATTAATCCAAGATGGCGTCGTCAACCGCCAGGTGTATTACGAAAAGCAGATTTTTGGGCATATTACATTTTAGACGGTTTAAAGCTTCAAATCCCGTTTGACCAAACATTTTTGAAAAAGGACACAAATGCGGAGTTTTTGGAGACGAAATGAGAGGGAGGTGTTACCAAAATATCGTTCGTCGAACATTTCATGGAGTGATCAGGTCGACTCAGATTGTCTGTCGCATGTTAAAGGATTAGCAAAGAGACTTAAAATATGAAACTTCTTTCAAATGAGCAAGGTCAAAGTTTGACATCTAACTTCGGGCACATGACAAAAGAACTATTTACTAATGGGCACAGGAAATGCAAACAATCAAAATCTTTAAGGAATTCCGACTTAGCTAAGCAATTTGACGTCACACTCCATTTCTACAGCCCCAAAGCATATAAGAAACAAAGCCAACAGTCTTCAAATCTTTGCAGCAACACGCCTTGAAGACTCATGTTATTGACAAAAGTCTGTGTGACGACCTTATCACTGTGTTAATAAAGAAAATAACAGATTTGTAGAGCAAGAGTTTCCTGTACCGGTTCACCAAAGTAGACTGAGAGAGAGTTGTGCGCCAAGAAAAGCCTTCCCAAAGGCATAAACTAACAAAATTGATTTTGTTTAGTAACGACTGGAGAGTATCTAATGTCCACGAACAATGAAATAACAATGAAATTAAATTGATTTTATTGAAAATATCTAAGCTTTCGGCCCGCACGCATATATCTTGCGTGTGTTTTAACCGTTGTAATTTATCTCTGATGATGGCCTGAGTCAAATGGGCCGAAAACTTAGATATTTTCAATAAAATCAATTTAATTACATGGTGTTCAACAAAATTTCTTATATAAAATAATATAATTCACCATGCAAAGTCTGAAATTACAAATACCAATGAGTTGAAGCAAACTATGTACATAAACCTTTATAGAGCCATATGTTTGTAAGAAAAGCAACACGTTAGATCATGCATGTTAGGTTAAATAAAATACATCCACAGTCAATATTCCTTTCCAAATCAGTAAGATTAGTTAAAGATCAAAGTATTAGAAGTCCATAAATCCATGCGACATACCATCCGAGTCGCCCAGATCACTCCATGAAATGTTCGACGAACGATATTTTGGTAATAATTGAGTACATCCGTCTCATTTCAAAAATTCCGCATTGGTGTCTTTTTTCTAAAAAAAGTGTGATTAAACGGGATTCGAAGCTTTCAACCGTCTAAAATTTCCAAAAACCTGCTCTTCGTTATAGAACTCCCTAGTTTTTTGCCCGGTTGACCACTGCATCTTAAATTCATCATACATGTGACACCTGCGCTAGGTATGCGTTGGCTATCTAGAGCCTACTATATCCATGGTAGTCGGGAGTAAGAGAGCTCAGTCAGACAGTCACAAAAGCTGACTCGTTTAAATTTGTTTTAATATTTAAATCGTTTTACATTTAATTACAATATATATATATTTACAAGAAAAAATAAAGTAGATGCGCAGATAAACCTATCCGCATTTTGATAAATATATACTTCAATTTAAACACTTTAAATGAAATAGCAATTACTGTACACATGGCAAAGTTGGAAATATGAATTTCAAAAGTCAAAGGTAAATCTTAAAGGGCATTGGCAATAAAAAAAATGTATTGTTTCATGTGCATGAAAGAGCATTAAAAAGTAAGCCGATTGCCGTTTACTGACAGTGGCGGATCTAGCGTAAGTCAAAATAAATTACCATAGCTCATCCTAGGATATATTTACATTTTAAAATACCTTCAAAGTAACTTCATTGGTTAGATTTTATTCTTTTGAAATTCATAACCTATGACATTGTTATAAAGTTATTTTGAATTTAAAATTGAGCTGCTATAATTTATTTTGACTTACCCTGGATCCGCCACTGTTTACTGTAATAGACTATCTCTTTTAGTTCCGAGGTTATTTGCAAAAGTTGTGACGTCCTAGTTCGGTAAGTAGGTTTAACAAATAAATAACCAAACGAGCATAGCTCAGTTATTATTTACTCAAACTCAATAAATTTTTGCACACGGATACTACATGACAAGACGCATCAAAAAACATTTCTAATCTTGTTGCCAAGGTAACACTGTCGTCCCCAAGCCCCTGATACGAAATTTCTATAACTTTTTATATTTATCCACGTGGACATGTTTTTCGAACAATGATTTTCCCACTGAACTTTAGGCATGCATATGTATATCAGACACACTTCTAATATTATGTTATTATAACCAGTTCCAGTATTCAGCTGTTTTATAAAAACAGCGTGTGGGGCCTGGGGACGACAGTGCCACCATAGCAACGACGTTAGAAATGTTTTTGGATGTGTTTTGCAATGTAGTATCCGTGTGCCAAAGTTTATTGAATGTGAGTTAAAAATTACTGAGCTGTGCTCGTTCATGTATTTATTGAACCTACTTACCCAATTAGTGACGTAACAACTTTTGCTGAATCAGCAGTTTATATTGTGTACATTTTTGCAAATAACTTCGGAACTAAAAGAGATAGTCTATTACAGTAAATAGCCAATCAGCTTACTCTTCCATGCTCTTTCACATGAGACAATAAAACATTTTATTACCAATATCCTTTAATGTAAATGTTACAACAAAGGTTTCAGTAATGTTGGTCAATTTCTTGTTCAAAAGTACCGATATTAAATGGCAGTATGGAAAGACAATAATTATTCATGTGTCATATTTTCAAAAATGTACAATGGAAAAATAAACAATCTACAGTTACTTTCCAAAAGTTTAAATACAATTACACACTTTTAAACGAAGTTTGACAAAGCATTGTAAACTCTTTCCCCTCTATTACTAAAACAGAATACATGAGTACCTGCATAAGCAACAGAGCACCTTTAAAACATGGGTATATATTTAATTATAACATGTAACACATGGAAATTTCTCTTCATAATTTGGATAATAATACAAGGTATGTTCAGAGACAATCAAGACAATTTATTGAGACTTTTGGCTTTATATTTTTAAAATCATCAGATTTAATAATTTAAATTGAAGCCACAGTGCATGTTAACTTTTTTGAAAAACTTTTTAAAAATGGCTTACTTTACAACCTTAACTGAGTGAAAAGCTTAAGAAGAAACAAAGAACAAAAGCCAGAACATTGAGGAAGAGAGAACAGAGGGAGCTAAGTAACGATTTACCAAAGCCAACTTTGAGGATAACAGAAAGGAGTAATTCAACAAACATATCATCAAAAGAAACAACATAGTTGATGAAACAGTCGGCAGGTGCGAAAATTTCCTTCTTTGTTTCCCCTTAAGATTTTCATGCGGATGAGATTTTATTACGCTTTAAGATTTTGAAGTAGGCAGCTACAATCCGGGCAAAAATTATTGTCGAGAGCACGCGCGGATCTTAGTTTACATGCATCTTGTCGTAACTTCGTCAAAAAAATCCCTCCTCCCACCTCTTCTTCTTAAGCAATGTTGAATATCACGAAAACTGGTTGTTGGCAATGTCAACAACAAATTACATTGAGCAACATTGAGAAGGGGGAGAGGGGGAGTTATCAAAGTGGAGATCAGCGCCAAGCAAATGTGACGCTGTCTTTAGAAAGCTTACTGTCCGCATAATTTTTACCAGGATTGTCATGGTATCTGGAAATTAAAAGTGCAAAAAGTATTTTAAAATAAGCCGTTTGTAAATTTTTACACCCAAAGGGTTCTAAAAAATTTACACTGTAGCTTGTATTACCAAATAGGATGATTTTAAAAATAAAAAGCCAAAAGTTTCAATACAATGACTTTACTTTCATGAAAATACGAAATTATGAGGAGAAATTTCTATGATTTAAATAAATATATACCTATATTTTCCAGATAGCAGAGTATGACAGAATTCGATGAGATAGCGAATGTACAAGACAAAATCCAGGTGTGCAAGTGAGCGACTTTAATCGGTTTTGATAGTAGAGGGGAAAGAGTTTTCAATGCTTTTAAACATTGTTTAGTCGTGACTCGTGAGTGTATGAAGGCAACTGTCGGCACGGCCACTAAGATAAAAGGAGTGTTCCTCTGTGCATGCTTATTCTGTGTCTAAACTATACCAGTGTTTTGAATTAACGTTGCCTTTTATGAGAAACTACTAATTGCAGCTGAATGTGCGTGCCTGCATGAAAATTTAGGGTTCAGTTAATTGAAATTATATCATATTAGCTTAATGGCAATCGATTTTGCTTAATGACGAAAACTAATAATTTAGAAGCAAATTTAGGAATGAATGAAATGCATCACAAAAATGAATAATATATTTGACTGAATTTTTTACCCTTGAACTGTCCATACGGTTTTTCAAATATTAAAATCAGCCGGAAATTAAACTTAAAACACTTATGATACGATGATGATAAACACGCGAGTGCCACCGGAGTGGTCAAAATCTGCAAGAGGGGTCTAAATCCGCTAGCGAATATTCGCTAGCAGATTTTTAGGAGGGTCCAAATCCGCTGGGACACCATTGATATGTATTTATACCGGATAGCGCACCGAGCGTTTAGCTTGAAGCCGGAAGTACGTCGCATTTTATGATGGCGGCCATGTTGAATGGCCCCACTTGAGGAATGAAACTATAGGTTTTTGCTACAAAATAAGAAATTTTCCATGTTAAAACGTCTTTCTCTACCCTTAGACCGAAAAAATCTTGTTTTACGATATACAACATGAATGTCTTAAAAGGCAAATTACAAGCTTTTCTGTCCAGAATCGCCGGGGAAACCGAAGTTTTGCGTCGCAACAGCGAGTGTGACGGAGTGTCAAATATGCAGTGTGAATGATATTACTTGAGCCGAAGATGCAAATAATAACTTTAGCCGAAGATGCAACAATAAGAGATGGATGCATACTTTATCATTCGACTATTTAGGTATAAGAATACTGATTCAAACAAAACAGAAAAAATGTCGCCTAAGGCAAGCAAGTTTTGTGGTATCATTTTACCTGCATAGTCATAACATAATCTGTATTTAAGTTTATATCACACTTGCAGCCAAATGTAAGGATTGTCACTGAAAGATTGTGTTCAACATAATTGCCTACACATGTTCATTGGCTGGAACCGTTGCTGTAAATGGACGAGTCAATACCCTGTGCCAGCTTTAGAACTTTTGTACTTCTAACAGAATACTGCAAATATTTTTATTGGAGGAACTGTGGCGATAGAATTCTGTTCAATCAAGTACATATTAAAGACAAGACATTTTCTTCGGGACTGTTATGTAGTTGATGGTCTAATGTCACAGTTGGATGTTTCCTAGCATAAAAAAATGCTGGTAATTTGAGATGTTAAATAGAGAATAAGGCTTGTAAATATTAGTGGTCAAATTAGAACTGCAAAATAAAGTTATTTCTTTATATATTTTCAAATCATTGTTCAATAAAATGTCTATACAAATTGTTTTGCCAAGTAACTGCAATGATGAGTTTCTTGTCATCCCAACAGGTATTCGCACATTTTCCTGGCAAAAATAGTTAAAACATTTATCTAAGAACAACTTGGAAAGGTATTTAGTGGTAGAAATACAAAGTAAAAGTAGATGACCACAACTTTGAGCTAATATAATTTTTCATTATCACAAAAATTACATCTTCCTGGCTATGAGTTAACTTTAATTCACACCACTAGCAATATATAAATTCTGAAACTAAAACAAAGTACCAAAATTAATTTGAATATTTACAATATCTACAGTTATGAAACAAACTTTCACATACCTAGGGCATGTCCATATGAGCCAGCGCAGTCTTGTTTAACCAGGCTAGCCATGGTCTTGTCTCATATAGTTTTGATATATTTTTAAAACGCATTCATATGGAAAGCTGTCCAGTCTGGCTTGGCATGATCTCGCCTGAAAAAAGCGATATCTCACCTTAAATACGCGCATATGAATGCATTAAGTCGACCACTCCGGTTTAACCTGTCTGGCAATGATGAAACCATGCATATTTGTGTTAGTGAAATAATTCCACCCATTTCCATTGTAATTCAATATTTCTAAATATAAGTATTAACAAATTTTAAATTTTCCCAAATTTTTGCACAAGAAATTCCCAAACATTTGCACAAGAAAATTAATTGCACTATTTTAGCTCAGCAGGTGCCTGGCTCATATGAATGCAAATACTGTCAGTTTAACAGCCCTGGGCCCTAGCTACTATTTACAGTATTTAGCAACCATACAAAATTCGGTTTTAGATATTGCCATTTCATAGATGATATTTAGACCGATTGTTTTTAACCTCCAAAGTTTGAGGTTCGATCTTAAGTGAGACCTTCCCAAGCTGACTCAAACTCAGTAGCTACTTGTATGAATGTTTATAGTATAAACTATAGTATTGAGTACCGCAGGTTACATGAAATAATGTCAACGATACAGCTTAATTTCTCTTTAGTTTTATTCGACAAATTCGCTTCTATAAGCAAGAGGTCTTTAACTCTTTTAAGTGATTAAAATCATCTAAACAAATTTTTCAGGCTAAATATAAACAAGTTAAATTTACAATTACTTCATATACACTTTACGCTGTCAGGTTATGCTGCCAATTAATTCCGTTCTACGACCAAAAAACTTAAGCAGCTGTCTAGTTACTGCAGTAAGTGACTATTTTGTACTAAAAACTGGATTACGTTCTGTAATGTGTCGAGTACAGTGATGTTCTGACGCCCCGTTTGGTCTGATATTCTACCATCAAAGCAGGTCGTAATCAGTCGTAAAAGTATCAAATTAATAATTACCTGCGATTTAATTTCTTTCAAAAATAAAAATCCTTTATTCTTCTCTGAATGGTGTTTATTATGTAAAAAATGACTTCATTTTGTACGACAGCAATTAAAGGCAAAAACACGCAAAAATCTCAAATTTCTAATATCAATTTATAGTCTTCACTCCTCAAGTGAGGCCATTTAACATGGCCGCCGGTCGCAAAGCATGACTTACTTCCGTTTTCAATTCTTTATAGACTTGTATTAGCGTGCGCTAACCAGTATAAGCACATATCAATGTGGGGCACCTGCGGCCGTTGGACCCGGAGTACGTTTCCTGTTTTCCTCTCCCCCCTTGAAAGCGACAAGTCGAGGCAGATTATGACGCACTGTCAAAAAATTATGGATTCTGGCTGTTACCCCCCAAATGAAAGACCAATTGCTATATGGCCAATTGACCAATTGATATATTACCATCAAAGCTATATATGTTATTTACCGGATAGGAGCCTGTGCCTGAGCTCTTGAAAACGGAATTATTTAGCGGAAAAAACAGATTCATTTTTTCACTCAAAACAATAAAACTCCAAGCAATGCGGCTTTGTTATTTCAATTTTTTATTGAAAACATTTTCAAATTAAAATTATTTGTACACGCAATTCAATTTTGCACACGCGAGATTTGAGACAAAGTTGCCATAAATGGTAAAAAACAAATCATATATGGTAAGAGCTAGGGAAAACCGTTAGCAGTCCGGTTGAGCGGTCCGTATAGGGAAAAACCAGACCACTTGTCAGCCAATCAGATTACAGGATTCAGTGGGAAACCGGACCGGGAAAAAATAAAAATATTTATGCGGTGCTCTATAGCATATGCAAACTCGTACATAAATTATGTATATCTGATACTACACGAACGCGTGGACATAACATAAACATAACATATTTAATTAGTACTCAACATTTACAGAAGAAAAACGTTACAAAAATTTATCACAGTCACAATTGAAAGAACAGGCCACCTGAAATAACCATAAGGGCTAGACGAGAGGGCTGATCTTTTAATATATAAGAGGGATAGAAGGCAAATTACCAGCTTGGGTCAATATTACGCTGTTTTGGAAAAACAAAAAACAGAACGAAAAGAGAAAAGACAAAATAACAAAAACAAGAAAAGACAGAGTAACAAGAAACAAAGCACCAACAAAAACAAAGTATGGTAACAATGATGAAAAGGACAGAAAAGAAACAGAGTCAACTTCTTTCACATTCTCACTTGTAAATTGATATGAACCAAGTATTTGATATTTCAGTTTTCTTTTAAAAATATTTAAATTCAGAGACTTCAAAGATTCATCAACAGAGCTCCATACCTTTGGTCCAGAATACCTGATACTAAATATTCCATAATTTATGCAAACTGGTGTGATAATATATGCATTTGTTGTCATTGTAGATGCTAAACGCGTCGCGTAGTCGTGTTTAATAACGGTACAGATGTCATCAAAATCAACTGGAAGATTTCCCAAGCCATACTGTAGCATATATGATGCTGTGTTAACATGAACTAGATGTAAGAATTTGAGCAACTTTTGTCTCTTAAATAACGAGAAAGTACGCTCACGAAAACCAGAAAAAGTCATTATCCTCATAGCTTTCTTTTGTAAAATCACTAACGGATGCAGATTGCTTGTGTATGTATGCCCCCATACAAGGACAGCATAAAAATGGGTAGATTAATGAGTAATAAACTTGAGTCATTATACCAGTAGAGACAAAATCTCTAAGTTTAAATTGAATTCCAATACCTCTGGATATTTTTTTGCTTAATTCAAAGACATGGTCCTTGCCAGGTTCAAATTGCAATCCATAATTATTCCAAGATATTTAACACTTTTGGAAAAGAACAAAGTTTGATTTTTCAATATTCAGGGCAAGTTTATTAGCACATAACCACTTACTAACTAAATTCAATTGCTCATTTATAATTATTTCTATGTTTTGTAGACTATTTTCTGAGCAAAATGAATTTGAATCATCTGCAAATAAATGAATGTTTTGGAGCAGAGTTATTAAAGACATTAATATATAGCAAAAATGATAAAGGTCCTAAGACTGAACCTAGTGGAACTCCTCATGTTATAGGCTCTTGTTCAGATATCACACTTTCAATCAACACATATTGTTTTCTACTTGAAAGATAAGATAAGAACCATTTTTGTGCTATTTCTCTTATTCCCCTGTTTTCAAGTGTCTTCAATAATCCCCGAGCCAACGGCGCGAAGGGCGAGAGTACTAATTCCGCCCGGCTATTAGCGAAGTCTGAAGTTCCAGGCGTATGGCCGCCATGGCTGACCAACGAGCGGTGGTCATTTCTGATCTCAAGAATATGGCGGACTATCAGGAGTAGCGAACACTGAAGGCATCCAAAAAGACGAGAACTGAGACGAGAACGATTGCCACAAGACTCCTCAAGAGAGATTAATTATGGAAAAACACAGGGAAGTGCCAAGAACTGACTATGGCGTGAAACACAAGGCAAGTTTGTTGAATAATGCGTATTTATAAAGGCCGGCGTAGCCGTATTCATCCAGTCTATTTATTGTTTAAATTCCAGAGTAAGTTTATGTTTTGTAAATGCAAGACTGTCTCCTTATTACTGTATTTCAAAACATTAACGAACTTTACATGTAACAAAATACGAGCGAAGATATAAAATTGGCTTTAAACGGTTTTATTTCAAACTCAAAGTTTATGTAGATAAGAATTTAGTTTCATAAATATTTCAAAACGTTTTATGTAATTATTGGGTCGTATTTTGTACCAAATTTAAGCTTACATTAGGCATGATAACATACCGATGACACATGTTCGGCCAATTAAAAAAATTTGTCAAAAAACCAGCATTAAAAACTGATATTTGTGTCCTTTTTCACGTTGTTGTGAAAAAATATACAGAAAGAATAAAAATTGCCGTGTTGCTATGACAACAATATATTCAATTACTTCATGTTCGGAAAATATAGTTGCATGCTTGGCAAGCGAGGGGTTGCTGCATGCATGTATTTCTAGTATTGTATGATTTACAGTACCAAAAGTTTCACTCAAATCAAGAAAAATGCCGCATGAATACATTTTGTTTTCTATTGCTTTTTGAAATTTATTTGCAATAAGTAAAATGGCATGTGTCATTCAAGTTGGCTGAGTTATATAAAGCTGAAAACAATATGATCACAGGTTTCCAACAAATTCATGAGTTAATGGATGTGATTCAAAGTTTAATAAATTATTAATAAAGTCACCCATGATTATGCAACATTTTTTTCATTTGAGATTTTTTCCATTATTTTTGTGTAATAATCATTCAATTTTACTATTCGGGTGCCTCTATGTAGAGGACTAAACATACTTATCTGCATTACTTTGTGTTGAATTATTGATAAACATTCAAAGTCTGTATTTGCAGTACAAAATCATCCCGAAAATGAAATTCATGATCATTCCTAATATAAGAACCACCTGCATTTGAATGACTAGGCTGGGATATAAAATTATACAACAAAGAATAAAAAGCATCATAATTAGCTAATAGACTTCTTATGTTAAAGTGCATGACTAAAATGATTTAGACTTAGAAGTGAGAATATGTATGCCCTCAGGCCTCACTATGTTTAAATTCATCATTTGTTTAGTAATTACAATCAGCCTGATTAAATAACTCTTATTTTAATATCCTCCATGTGTTGCAGACTTTTTAAACATCATTTTTAATTTTACTTAAGCTCTCAAATTTACATTTTTTCACCAACTCTACTCGCATGCCGCTTGCCATGATATGAAAATAAGGCAAGAAAATAAGTATGTCAGAAGTAAACAAATTCAAAATATCCTACCTGTTTCTAACATTTTATTCCAAGTCTATAAAAAAGAACACGTTTCTCCGACCTTCAGCTTTTTTTCACAAAATGTATTCATTTTCCAACCCCTTCGACAAGCATGAAAACAATCAGGCGCCATTTTGAAATTTTCCCGCGGAAGCTGAACATCGGCCAGAATGCTGATAATTTTGCCCCAGTCTTTCGAAAACACGGCTCCATGTCTGTTTGGCCGATTGAATATTTATAAATTCAAATGTCAAGTTAATTTACTTCATGACTCATTAAATCTGATATTTAATTTGTCAAACTTTTTTTCACTATGTTCGACACTTCGACTAACCAAAAACAATATACAGATTATAGAATACCAGTTTATTATACTCATTCGCTTTCCGTTTCACTCAGTAGCGTCGCCAGCGCGATAAGTGAGGGGGACATATTCATATATTCGTGTTCTGCACAATTAATTTCTTTTGAAGTCGATTCGATTTCAAAAGAAATTAATTGTGCAGAACACGAATATATGAATATGTCCCCCTCACTTATCGCGCTGGCGCCGCCACTGGTTTCACTACCTCCATCTGCGCTGAAGTCATCGCCCGAGAACTTCCATTAACTCCGTCGACATGATTTTTGCAATCAACGCATTTAAACACTTCACTGACGCCTTAATACACGAACATCTTTTGTTTGCACAGCAGCCTGATTTCGACAAATTCCAATACTAATTCGCTGCCTTCCCCTTCTCTGTGTCAAGCTCCTGAGCTATATGAGTTGATTGTTCAAACAAATTCTTTGGAGACCGTCCAGGGGAGGCAAACGTGTAAATTTGCCACAGATCCCAGGCTCAAGCCTCCTCCCCCTTCCAATAATGACTTAATAAAAATTTTTAAAAAAATGAGTGAAGCATGTCCGTACAGGAAGGGCAGAGAATCAGAGAATCACTCATATTTACCATCCACTCTTTCCAATTTAAAATTTCAAATACTATATAATACTTTGTCTTTTTTGTTGATTCTTTTTTGAAAATTCGTCAAAAATTGAACACTTCTTTATATATCATACAGTGTTATACAGAATCCTTTTTATTTCCTTGTTAACCACAATGGGAAAATATTTGGTAAACGGAGAAAATAACTGTTGATTGTAGCGTAATCAGTTTAAATTAGCAAGTTTCAAATGTCAGGAATTCTGCTACCTTCGAAGGATTAGCCTAGGGATGGTCAAAAAGAGAGCACGACGATGGTGAAAAGGACCAATTATGCTCATAAAAAGATGGCACGCGTATGGCTTCGCACATTTGGCTTCGACAACCAACCAAATAAATGCGGTTGTCTTTCAACAACGACATCGAATTGTCGCCTCCACCGGCTGTCTCATAACTCCACCACATCTGGGTTTAATTGGATTTATTCAAAATAAATTTGTATTTACATTTAAGAATGTAATTACAATCAAAAGCAACTTCAAGATCTTGCTCGACAGACCATGATTAAATATTATTCGACGAATTACAAATGGCTTGAATAACATTGATTTAATGCGCCTATACATTTATAAAAATCCCCCCCCCCTGACAAAAACCTACAGGGTTTATGACCAGGGCAGGAATTGACCCAAAGCTCGTAGACTGGAGACATTTAGACTATATGTTTGCTATCACAACCTTGCAGCTTAGTGTCAATTGTCTAAGCGAGGTCTTCTCTAGCCTACAATTAATCCTTAAACATGGCCAAAACGAAAACAATTCAGAGTGAGGGAATTATTGCTAAACTGCGTTGTCGAATTACGCCTCTTTGCCTTGACCACCAGAATATGTTAGCTATTACACTTGTCCAATTTCTTTAAATTATTTACCCGTTTTTAACCGAATGAGCTACAAAAAATGCTCATACAATTTAAACACCGTTGGAAGGATGTGGTAGCTAACATAGTCTAGTCGTCAAGACAATATAAATTAATCAGCATTAATCACGTACTGAAACTGATAGCGATGCCTGCCCTGGCCAAAAATTGATTTGTCTTGGTCAATTTTGAGAAGTAAGGACCTGACTAAAAACGCTTATATCGACAACTTTAAACCACCCTTCCATGAGTGGCATAACAACATATATAGTCTTATAGTCAAGACCACTATGTATCAATCAGCATCAAGTACTGAAGCTGAAATCAAAACCAGCCTTTGCCAAAAATTGTTTTGGCTTTGATCAATTTTAAAAATTAACCCTAACCGCAACCCTAACCCTAACCCAACCCTAACCCTAACCTTTAACCTAAACCTAACCAACCCTAACCCTGAACCTAACCCTAACCCTAATTCTAGCCCTAACCCTAACGTTAACCCTAACTCTAACCCTAACCCTAACCCTAACCATAACCCTAACCCTAAATACCCGGCTGAAACAATTAGACAACTTAAACCACGTTGCCAGAGCGTCATAAAGAACATAGTGTAGTGGTCAAGACAATATGTATTAATCCGTATCAACCACTGAGGCTGGGATCAATACCTGCCTTTGCCCAAAATTTTGACTTTAGTCAATTTTAAGAATCAAGTACCGGCTAGAACGCTTAAACAACATAAACCATCTTGCCACAGCGTCATAACCAACGTATAGTCTAGCGGCCAAGTAAAAATATCTCAACCAACGTGGCTAGGATCGACTACTGCCCTTTCTTTTAATAGTTTGCACGTAGTGTAAGAATTATAACTCTTTCCAGAGTATCTTTTCCTCTATTTTGCTAATTTTTTTCAGAAAAATTCGTTTGAAAAATTGACAAATTCTTTAGATCATACAGAAATCTTTTTATTTCCTTGTCAACCACACTAGCAAAATTTTTGGTACACGGAAAAAAATAACGGTTCTCAAAAGTCACCGAAAAAAAATCAGGGAAAACCGAGTTAAAAAAGGCTATAATTTTTCTCAATCGTTGGAACCATCGTTTTTCTTACGAAAAAAAACATTGAAAAAAAAATGCGCCATACCAGTTATATCAGGGATATTGAAAAGCATCATATGAGATTGCATGCAAGCGTAATCAATTTAAATTAGCAGGTTTCAAATGGTGTCAGGAATATTCTGCTACCTTCTAAGGATTAGTCTAGGGATGGTCAAAAAGAGAGCAAGACGATAATGGAAAGGACCAATTATGTTCATAAAAAGATGACACGCGCATGGCTTCGCACATTTGGCTTCGACAACCAACCAAATGCGGTTGCCTTTCGACAACGACATCGAATTGATGCCTCTATTGGCTGTCTCATTAGAGCAGAAGCGACCCCCAGACCATAAGTAATAAAACCCTGTATCTTCGAATCAGACCATCAAGACTATAGTATCACCTATTCACTTACATATGCGCCATGCTCTGCTGTTCCACTAATTGTGGTTGAATTACGGCTATGTAGACACTATTGTGATGCGCACAAGGCCGGCGAGAGGGGGGGGGGGCAGTGGGATAAAATACCTGGGGCCCGGACTGGTTTGGGGCCCAAAATCTTGATAAAACATCTGGTAATGGGCTACTGCCAAGAGGGTTGGGGGCAAGTAATGCGTAATCACTTGCTTGTCCTGGGGCCCGACCACGGCTTTCTCCGGCCTTGCTAGAAATCCAATACATAATCAAGCATGAGAAGGCTGTCTGGTATGTAGGTCACGTAAATATGAAGCTATTGTTTATTGCAGTCGATAGTTCAAGCAGAATTACAAATCGAAAGCTTTCAAAGGTGTCTTACGATTTATAAAATGGGCTTCAGGGTACCAGAGTTTGGCAAAAAATTACCAGAAATAGTCAGCCTGCTCGTAATATGATTCGCCCATTATTTTTGTGGATACAACTGACTCTTTTAATGTAAATGTTATTTCAAAGAATGTATAATCGTTAGCAGGACTAACAAAAATCCACAGCATTACTCGTAAATTCAAATCACCATTTATTTAGAAGCAATTCATCTCTTTTAGCGAAATATTACACTCGTATTATGGTCGCTTTTGCCTCGCACCTTTCACCATTTCGAAGGTTAATTTTTACTTCAGAAATGTGGTGATGTTTCAGTGTGTTCCGGGTTAAGTCCTCAGTCCTTATCATTGTTCAGCTCAACACATACCAATAAAATTCTTTTTTGTTCAGTTGCGAACGACACAGCAGCAAAAAACAACAATAGAACGGCCAAGGTAGAAATCTTCATCTTTCAGTAATGAATCGAAGTGAAATATTATTTTTTGTTTCGAAGATAAATTTAATTTGGACTGAATTCAAATTTGTGATGTACATACCTTTCAAACTACAGTGCACTAACCAGCTGGGTAAACACAATTATAAAATTGATTTCACTATTTATTTAATCTGTTTACACTTCGGATGGATTTCGTCCTTTACAAATACAACTCCTATTAAATTTAAATTTTTGTTTGCCAAAAGTTTAGCCTCATTCATAGAAACAGAAAAATCCCTCTAATACAAAAATCTTTCTCTAATACAGAAATTTCTCTTTAGTACAGACATCTCTCTCTAATACAGACATCTTTCTCTCTCTCTAACAAAGACATCTATCTCTAATACAGACATCTCTCTCTACTACAGACATCTGTCTCTCCGATACAGACATCTCTCTGATACAGACAACTCTCTCTCTCTTCAATACAGACATCTCTCTTTAATACAGACATCTCTCTAATAACGACATCTCAGTAAAACAGAGATCCTTCTCTTGTACAGACATCTCTCTCTAATAAAGACATCTCTTTCTAATAAAGACATCTCTCTCTAATACACATCCCTCTCTGATACAGATACCTCTCTCTCTCTCTCTCTCTGATACAGACATCTCTCTCTGATACAGACATCTCTCTCAAATATAAACATCTCTTTAATATAAACATCTCTCTAATACAGATATCTCTCCAATATAAACATCTCTCTAATATAAACATCTCTCTCTAATATAAACATTCTTCTCTAAAAAGACATCTCTTTAATACAAACATCTCTCTAACACAGACATCTCTCTCTAATATAGACATCTCTCTCTAATACAGACATCGTTCTAATAAAGACATCTCTCTCCAATACAGACATCTCTCTCCAATACAGACATCTTTCTCTAATACGGACATCTTTCTCTAATACGGACATCTCTCTGATAAAGTCATCTCTGTAATACAGTCATCTCTCTAATACAAACATCTCTCTAACAGAAACATCTCTCCAATAGAAACATCTCTCTGATACACGCATCTCTCTCTAATGCACACATCTCTCTTATACAAATATCTCTCTCTGATACAATCATCTTTCTAATACAGACATCACTCTCTCTAATACAGACATCTCTAACGAATACAGAAAAATCTCTCTAGTACAGACATCCCTCTCTCTAATACAGACATCTTTCTCTAATACAGACAGCTATCTCTAATACAGACAGCTCTCTCTAATACATACATCCCTCTAATACAAATATCTCTCTCTAATACAGACATCTCTCTCTAATACAGACATCTCTCTAATATTGACATCTCTCTAATACAGGCATTTCTTTAAAACAGATAACTTTCTAATACAGACATGTTTAATAGATATATACCTGATACAAACATCGCTCTAATGGATACATCTCTGTTGTAGAAACACCTCTAATATAATAAGCGAACTAAATATCAGACTTGCGACGTTTGTAACAATGACATAACTCTGACACAAGCTCCTCTTTCATACGGAACCTCTGCTACGGACAGACCTGAATATATCAGGGCACCTTATGATACTTGGTATAAACATATACAAAAAGTTTGTTAAATCTGCAAGATTTTGCACGAGATACAAACAGCTTTTCACAGCATGCTATTCTTTGCTAAAACTACCAGATTTTTAAAACGACAAAGAAAAACAGCTTTCTCTTTTATTGAAGCATCACAAACAAAGTTTACATTGAGCTTATGTTAATAGTTCTCATCTGTGTTTTACATATTTCCGGGTCTTTTTTCGGCAAGACATCTTCTACGTAAGAAGCCAACCTTCTTGCACTTGGTTCCTGGCACACAGCCACATGTAAACACTGAACCACTGAGCTGTGTGAGAAAGAAGCAATTAAGTAAACAGTTAAGGTCTTGTTAAAGAACGGAATAAATAAGAGTTACGAAGCGAAAGTTTGTATGAGAGTTTTCTCAACTCTAGTGTCATGGTCAAACAAAAACAAGAGAGTTGCATGCGATTTCAGTTAAAGAGAGTTGACAGGCGATGAGAGATGAGAATTTGTATTACCAGAGTTTCTCAACTCGCAAACCCTTTATTTTGAATGCATTGATGTACAAAAAATAAACGGTAAGATTTATTTTAAAGACTAGATAAATTATATACGTACTAGATGACACCTGTCGCCTTCTGGGACATAGTCCTCACAAGTTTTGCGGAATAAACCTCGACAACATTGGCCTGGGCAATCACTATCTCCTTGGCACTTCTGAAAAATATAATAGCGGGTTCTCTGGTAAATTTAACGCAATGGAGAATCAGATGTCAACGTTTTTAATGCTAATTAGGATTTAACATGTGACAGATTATGGTGTCATCGTGATAGATATTTGCACTTTATCAGGTAGAAAGTCACCTCACATAACCTATTATAAGTGACACGATTTGCCAATGATCTTATTATGAATTATTAATGAGTACCCAAAGTATCAAACCATGCCAGAATGATAGCCTATATCTAAGTCAACGAAGCATTTTTCTTGAAAAGAATAGTTAACTTTTAACACTAATTTTTAGTTCTTGCAGAAACGCTCAAACATCAATAATTTTTCAACGGAAAGTTGTGAAAAAGAACATTTAGTATAGGCCGTATGTTATGCCGTCGAAAAGTGTCCTCAAAATAACTTGGGCAAACCGGCCCTTTGATAGAAATTGTTCCCTTTGAGTGCCACTAATCGTGTGCCTTCTTTCATTCGTGCCATTGAGCAATAAAAAGTGTCATGAAATTAGTGAAAAAATAGCAGTTTGTGAAAAACTTCGGGTCTAGGGAGCGGAAACGCTTCGAATTTGAAGTCAGCGTGCTTCCAAGTTTTAGTTAGTTCCCATAAAAATATTTCAGTCCTCAGGCACGGACTACGAAACTGAACGATATCAGAGCACAGAATACGGCCTAGTAAAAAACATGCAACGCCAACGTCATTACTGCAGGTCTACAAAATTTTGTCTCATTTTATTTTGGGTTAGTCTCAGCCGGGAATAACTTGAAAATCACATCGATATCTGCATTTTCCTGAACTACAACATCTCAGAATTCGAAATAGGCCACAATCACGGCGTCGTGTGCATGTCTAAATATAAAATTACATGTTGTTTTTACGCTAGCAAAATGTTATGTGATACCAAATTAAAAGGTAAAGCGCTTTGCATATCGTAATGGTCGGGAGAGATAGTTTAGATTTGAGAGATCCTTGAAATTATCAACCCGAGTTGTTAGAATTTACCTACTTTTGGCTTGCGCGAAGTACGCCGCAATCCATCAGTTACATCAGTGAATGCAATCACAGTGAACACCAGCAGTAGCGGGATTAGAATGGCACTCCTCATTTTGCAAAGAAAATAAACTCGAACAAAAAAACTCTGACGAGGTTTTGACAAGAAATGAGTTGCATGGATGTGTTAATGGCTTTAAATCAAAAATTTATAATTGCACTTAAGAGTTCATGAAGAGCCGAATACACAAAATTATTTATTCATATTTACTGTAATGTTAGTACAGTTGTTTAGCTAGGATATTGCCTTATTCCGAAATTGCTTTCAAATTACTTCTGTTTATCTAGAGGATTGGTTTATTGCAGAACGATATCAAAAATTTCTGATTAGTGTATGACAAACATGGACGCATAAATAATTGAAAATTCCATTTTGATCAATTCGTCTCTAACTTCAAAGGATTCTTGAACGTATTCCTAGGCCTGTTGAAGCACACTTTTAGCTACAAAAGTGCTCGCCAAATTTATTAAAACAATTCTTTGTTATTCTAGTGTTATTCTTGATGGGGAAATGTTTCGCACATTGTCGCATATTAGTTTGCTTTCGTCGCTTTGATGGGAAATTTCTTGAAGGGGAGAGGAGAGATTACACTTAGAGGGCAGAGGTGGGGAAGAAAAACCATGCAGCAGCAGTAAAGCACTCACGAAAATTTGAAAATTTTTGTTGGGCCGCCATATTTGTTTATTTGTATTTCTATGGTTATTTCAATTACAAAACATGGGACGGTTCTTCTAAGACAAGGAAAAAGTCTGGCAATCAATTTCAACTACTTTGTTATATTCAGGTATTGTTCTGTATACTTCCGTATACCCCATCTGCATATATGTAGTAAATTTCGCTAAAGAACCCGTCCACAAACGTTAAATTGCCCCAAATATTTTTATTCTTATTCCAAATATTTTATAGCCACAGTACTTCCATAAATTACATTGCAGGTCATGTAAATGTAGTATTAGTCATTGCGCCAGATCCCTCCACAGCAACGGCGACGCAAATTTCGATTCCGTAGACGGTCGGACACCTCCAAGATGGCCGACCACCTTATTGATCTCGTTTTTAAGCCTATATGTCTGATAAAACTAATAGATTTTTCTTTTTAAATTTTAATAATCCAATCCCTGACCCAAACCCTAAACCTAACCCTTACTAAAATCGTATAAAAGTAAAAAAATATAAGGAAAATGTTTGACGAACTTTAAAAATAAAAAAAAGTTCGGATGGGATTCGAACCCCTGCCTATAATCTATTTGAAATCGCACGCCTAGACGACTGAGTTAACTACGATCTCGCTGGAAACCGTCGAAAACTTCATCTATATAAGCCAGAGCAGTCTGGCAACGTCGACGGCGACGCATTTGCGTGCTTCGCATTTTAGACCCTTGCCACAACGGCAAATCGGTTTGAATCCTAGCCCACGTTTTCCAATATCCTATAAAAACAAGCTGTAAGTTTATCTGTGAAATAGTTCATGAAGAAAACACAAAATAAATACATCATTTCTAAACTTCACGAATCAAAACTATTATTGATCCAGAAAAAGTCTTTGAGGAAATAATTCCAAGCACAAATAAATAAGTTAAGCTAGCCAGTTACAGGCGAGGAATCATTCGCTATTTATGAGAAAATCGCAGCTAAAATTCCAGGGGCCGGTTGTTCAAAAGTCAGTTAGCTTGAAACTGGATTCTCGTGAAGTCTGGGTTAGCTTCAATTTCAGAACAGCTTAATGTTTGTAAACTTGGAAACATTTTACACAGTGGCGCCGCCTGAGGGGGCATTCCCCCCCCCCCCCCTCAATTCGTTTCCTGTTACGATATTTTGCAGTTTCCCTGAGTTTCATTAAAATTATGGCCTATCTATTGACTATCTTTAGGCTCTAAAACAATCCTGCCCCTCAAACATTCCTTGACCCTCAAATTGCCCTCTCTCCCTAGTCAGTTCAGCCAGGCGCCGCCGCCGTTTTAACGCAAATCTTGCCTGGATCATAGTAGTTTTGGTTTCTGAAGTTTTCAAAAAAAAAACGGAGGCTTGGAAAAACAGAAATTAAAACAAGCTTAATGGCCCTAAACAAGGCTTGAGTTCTCCACGCCAGAGAAAGCTTCAGCAAATTTTAGTCCTATGCAAGGTAGAGGTTACATTCATCCGTACCGAACCAAAACACCTGTCGATTTCCTTGAGGTATTTTTGACAACGAACGAAGGAGAAGATCCTATCCTATATGTTTATAAAAATTTGCCCCCTGACAAAAACCTACGGCTGGGTTTGTGACAAGGGCAGGAATTGACCCAAAGCTCGTCCACTGGAGACATTTTACATTCGCCAATAGATTATATGTTTGCTATCACATGCTTGCAAGTTACTTTAAATTGTTTAAGCAGGGTTTTCTTTAGCCTACAATTAATCCTTAAAAATAGCGAAAACGAAAACAATTCGATTCAGAGTGAGGGAATTATAACTGAACTGTGTTGTCGAATTACACCACTTTGTCTTGACCACCAAACTCAGTTGGCTATTACACTCGTCCAATTAATTTGGCTTAAGTTATTTATGAGCTACAAAAAAACCACGTTGGAAGGATGTGGTAGTTAACATAGTCTAGTGCTCAAGACAATATGTGCTAATCAGCATCACTCACTTAGCCTGGGACCAATACCTGCCTTTGCAAAAAATTGTTTTGCCTTTGCTCAATTTTAAGAATTAACCCTAAGCCTAAGCCTAAGACTAAGCCTAAGCCTATCCCTAAGCCTAACTCTAAGCCTAAGCCTAAGCCTAAGCCTAAGCCTAAGCCTAAGCCTAAGCCTAAGCCTAAGCCTAAGCCTAAGCCTAAGCCTAAGCCTAAGCCTAAGCCTAAGCCTAAGCCTAAGCCTAAGCCTAAGCCTAAGCCTAAGCCTAAGCCTAAGCCTAAGCCTAAGCCTAAGCCTAAGCCTAAGCCTAAGCCTAAGCCTAAGCCTAAGCCTAAGCCTAAGCCTAAGCCTAAGCCTAAGCCTAAGCCTAAGCCTAAGCCTAAGCCTAAGCCTAAGCCTAAGCCTAAGCCTAAGCCTAAGCCTAAGCCTAAGCCTAAGCCTAAGCCTAAGCCTAAGCCTAAGCCTAAGCCTAAGCCTAAGCCTAAGCCTAAGCCTAAGCCTAAGCCTAAGCCTAAGCCTAAGCCTAAGCCTAAGCCTAAGCCTAAGCCTAAGCCTAAGCCTAAGCCTAAGCCTAAGCCTAAGCCTAAGCCTAAGCCTAAGCCTAAGCCTAAGCCTAAGCCTAAGCCTAAGCCTAAGCCTAAGCCTAAGCCTAAGCCTAAGCCTAAGCCTAAGCCTAAGCCTAAGCCTAAGCCTAAGCCTAAGCCTAAGCCTAAGCCTAAGCCTAAGCCTAAGCCTAAGCCTAAGCCTAAGCCTAAGCCTAAGCCTAAGCCTAAGCCTAAGCCTAAGCCTAAGCCTAAGCCTAAGCCTAAGCCTAAGCCTAAGCCTAAGCCTAAGCCTAAGCCTAAGCCTAAGCCTAAGCCTAAGCCTAAGCCTAAGCCTAAGCCTAAGCCTAAGCCTAAGCCTAAGCCTAAGCCTAAGCCTAAGCCTAAGCCTAAGCCTAACCCTAACCCTAACCCTAACCCTAACCCTAACCCTAACCCTAACCCTAACCCCAACCCAATTCTAACCTTAACCCAAGCGTTAAATACCCAGCTTAAACAATTAGACAACTTAAACAACCTTGCTAAAGCGTTATAAACAACGTAGTCTAGTGGTCAAGACAATATGTATTAATGTATTATTCAATACCGACCACTGAGGCTGGGATCCATACCTTGCCTTTGCTCAAAACTGTTTTGGCTTTGTTCAATTTTAAGAATTAAGTACCCGGCTTAAACGCTTATTTCTAGATGAGCACCTAACCGAGAACGCATTCTGGGCAATATCGACTGCCGTGGGAAAAATCCAAAATGTCATGCTTGTTGAAGGAATTGGAAAATGAATGCATTTTGTGAAAAAGTGCAGGTCGGAGCAGCGGTAACTTTTTAGATTTGGACTAAACATGTTTTAAAAGGTTGGATGTCTAGGGCAACAATCGAGTCCCCATTCTTGCTTCGTTCTTCTTCAACTTTTTTCTCCTTTTTTTTTAAGTTTTTTTCTTAAATTATCTTGCGATTGCGACGTGTTCATGTTCATGTTTATTATTGGGTTTTTTCCTTCTTTATTTGTAAATAATGGAAAAAATATATGTATGTTATTTCGACGCCAATCTTTTGTCTCCTTTTGCTGGATGTCAGAGTGCAGGTGCTCTTGATCTGAGCTGTAACGCTACTTATTGGAAAAACGTCAAGTAGCACTAGTTATAATTAACCGCTATTCAATCAATCACAGGAAAATTATTGGGGGGGGGGGGGAAGGCTCCCGCCTCCCCCCTTCTCCGTGGTCCCTGTTCAAATGGCCTCTGGCAAACGGCCCATCCCGGCCATCGGGTGGAGAAAATATCATATGCTCACAACCGCGCGAACATTCTCTTGTTGGAGACTGGAACTGAAAATACAAAAACACTATCCGCCATTTTGTAATGTGAATACGAAGTTCGTAAAGTTAAAATTGCCGTTTAAGTCATGAAATGAAACACATTCCAGCCGAATATTCGTATTTATATTTGAGATTTTGAATCTACGATAAAATGAATCGCACAGCTGGCATTTTGTCTGGCACTTAAAAAACGGCAATGAACAACAACGAAGCCACAGCTCGTGTCAACGTGGTATCACCTTTGCCATTTTCGACAATGACAAATGGGATTGATTTAGGCTCAAATAATTTATTTCCATCTTTATCACATGTAAATAATGACGTTCATACAGGAATGGATACCTTCCCTACAAGTGTTTGCGATCAGGAACAAAATTTAGTGGCAGTTCGCATGTGAGTATATTTGATATTTATATCTATTCAGAGCATTTTATATTCAGCCACATTGTGTATATTTATGTATTCGTTCAAGCAATTGTGGTGCAATGTGCCCAACAGCGCCGTAATTAATTTTTTTTACTTGCCTGTAATCGTCACAGGGGAAGCTCTGGACCTTTCCCTCTTTTACACTGCTTTATCAATTATTGCACGGGGTTGAGCAAAATATTGTGATTTGTCAGGGCGAGAAGATTTGTCATCTGCAAGCCATCGAAAAATCACAATATTTTGCGAGAACCTAGTTGAGTAGTTGATTTATCATTCTCGTACATAATTTCTCTTAAGACTTGGAACAACAAGCTTTTCACACAAACCTTTTGAATGTTCCGCAAAGTGAGCAGCCAGACTGCAGAGTATGTGTGTTCCCGAGATTTTTTATCGAAAAAAAAATTAGCGCATCTACCTTCCTTTTTCCAGATTCATCTGTCCCAAAAGCTCTAATTTTTATTGTTTTTAACACATATTTTGTTACTTTTTGCTCCTTAACTCACTCATGATCCGCACTTGGCAACTAAGATTTGTGCCTTCTTCGCACCCAAGATCTCATCGAAAACTGTCATACTCTGCAGTCTGGTCAAGCAGCCATTATTTGTCAAATTGAAAGCAATGCGGATGCTTAAAGTGTTATTTGTAGCTCAGCCATGTTTTTAACAAATGCGCATGCTCAAAGCAGGGCTGCAAATTGGTGTCGGTCATCAGACAATGACCCACCAAATTTGGCTTCTTGCCCGATGACATTGTTCCATGACCTGACATGGGACCGATGGAACCATTGTCTACTTTACAGTGTAGACTTACTGCATCTGAAAAAATGGCCAACAAGTATTACAATGAGGATCAACTTCAGGCAAAAGTTTACAAGTGCATTGCCTTACGGTCTTGCTTCAAACTGAAAGTTGAAAACTCATTTACGTTAGTTTCAACACAAACCAAAATACACAAATTAATTGTGTTTTTTGGTTTGTGTTGAAAATACACAAATTAATTGTGTATTTTGGTTTGTGTTGAAACTAACGTAAGTGAGTTTTCAACTTTCAGTTTGAAGCAAGACCGTAAGGCAATGCACTTGTAAACGTTTGCCTGAAGTTGATCCTCGTTGGTTCGAAAGTGCATTATTATTATTTCAAGTATTACAAAATGTCCGACCAATCTCTGTTTTGGCTGGGGACTTGTCTTCACAAATTATTGCAGTTCTGTCAGCATGTTATTTACAGCATTTGTACATGTAGTTATATGGAGGTAAATTAACCGGTCAGAACTGAGGTTACATGTAAAGAGAATGATAATAAAAAATATTAATCATTTAATGATTATTTTGTTCCAGTTTATAGTACTTCTATATACATAGCCATTACTTTTTGGTTTGTGAAAGCCAATTGATGATTGGCTGTTGAACTCGACATAGCCAATCAAATGATAGATTTACAGACCGGTTCATAAATTCCAAAGGGAATTTTTTAACTTCACAATGAATTTGTGAACTTTCCGATGACGTCTTAAATGTTACTGTGAAAAGTTAGCTGAAATCAACAGCATCAATGATCAATTATATGGTACTTTTGAACCTTTTGTGGTTATCCAGTGATTGCATTTCTTTGGGGTCACATCCATTATTCTGAATATTGATGATGAGCAATTCCTAGGTAATGCAGAATTTTCTTGCACAAATTGCTCTTCACTTTTTTCTGAATCATAAGCAGGGAAGTTTTCTTGGAATTAATGGTGCATGGGCCTAAGTATCACTCATTAAAATTCTTATCACCACATTTCAACACTGTTACATTGAGCCATTTAAGACAGACATCACTCAAATTCTACAAACCATTTCATCACCGGTTTAATTTTATTATCAATTTTTCTTTCTCAAGGTACAATAACAATAGTGTTGTGATACAAGTCAAATTAACTATTTTTTTATAAAATTTTGACCTAACACTAGTTTAACAGAGGTACCCCAGTACCTCACCCTTGTTAAAACCTATATGTGGGCTATGAAATGTCCACTTCAGCATTAGTGTCTTCTATGTGTGTGTAAAAGAGTTGATAAACTTTTGCAAATCATTCTCCTCTACTGAGGGCTTATAAGTGATAGAAAGGGAAGGAAACACTCTAACATCGTGAGCCATAATTTGCTGTTCAAAGGCATGTTAAAATATTTGCTCACTTTTAATGCATCTAAGTTCACATGGAATGTGCCTGTACAAGAAATAACATTGTTCTACGTAAATATGGCATCCCTATATGAATTTTGAATGATTTTGTTATGATATCTTTGTATTGGGTTGGCATTGCCCTGATCTTGCAAAATGCATGGCCGATTAAAACTATATTGTGTAACAAACACCATTGCCACGTTGAGCACCAGTGTCTGAGAAAGATTGACCCAGTGTGATACTGTGGATGTTTTGGTTTTGACTGTAAGATGCAACTGACTCTTTATCAATCATCTTTGTGGTAAAGAATTATGAATTAAGAAGGAACATGACTGCATGGGACAAGAGTGCATGGGTCAAAATGAGCAATAATCAGTTTTGTGGCAGAGGTATTTTTGTCATATTTTTGAATGGCTATAAGAACTTCTTTTCAGTTGGGTGTTTAAGGTATAACCCAACATTTTAGTTTCTGCACTTCTACACATCTGCTTATTTAAAAACTTCAGAAACTAGAACTTCTAATGATCCAGACTTAATCTCTGAAGAAATTTTTCCAAGTCAGTGTATGAGAATAATAAGAATATTAGTTAAGCTAATTGGCTTTTGAACAACTGGTCCTAGATATTAATCTAGCATAGCTACTTAATTAACGATGCTGGTGAACTAACAACACAAAAGCCAAAACAGCTTATTTCAGACATCAATGGCCTTATTAGTTTTCTTTTTATAGACAAATCGTTTTTATAAACAAATCAAATATGGCCACAGGCAGAGCTCGTTTTTGAGAGCATGTGACATATATATTAAATACATGATATATTTTGAATTTTGCCGTCATATCCATGAGTTCATTAATGTGCACCGCAAGTAATAGTGGATCTCTAAATGGAAGGAACATATATGCTATACTTCTAATGTACTCTATTTTAGTGAATATATATATTAGTTTTGGTGTGAATTGATATAAATGAAAAATGAATAATTTACGTTATTTTAAATAATAGGGATAAACGTCAAATAAAATTCCTTGTTGTTTTTGATACTTTTTTCTCATAAATGTTTGTAAAATCATTATAAAAAATAAATTTTGCAGCCTGACAAACTATATTCGTCTGATGATGATTTTGTAATAAAATCGAAGTATTACTTACTCAATTTTCTTGCTTAACTCATATTTTGGGTTTCAAGATGCTAATCTTCGGATTATGTTTTGTATTTATGTTTGTCTTTTTAAACTATATTCATCAGCAGTTTTTTTAAGCGATTCATCTCTGCCCTTCAGGAACAACACTGAGCGTTGAAAAATCAACGCCACCTTTTAAAATTATTGATAAACCTGTACCCTGATACATACCATGGGTATTATCTGGTGGTTTTAGTATTAACCTTTTAGTATTACCATCCACCAAATCCTAGTTCAATTTGATAAACCGTTCCTTGTTTTCTCGTTTCAGGAACCAAACGAGGCAAGACGAGAGGACTTCCAAAGCTGCCACTGAATCCACAAAGGTACTAGTTTGGTGGCTTTGTTACTCTTTAGGGTAACTGTATTCGTGTGACCAAGTTCACTCAGTTTTTGATTAACGTTTAGACGTTAAGGCCTTATTACCAAGTCATTTTTTGCAGCTGAATATACACACTTGTTATAATTTTGCATTGTCAAATATCCTTGATAAAGTTCCCACAAGCATTTGAAATCCAAAATGTTATTGAATTAAAAAAAATTGAAAAGTTCTTGAAATTTTATAAAAGCTCTTGAAAGTCCTGAAACCTTCCCTCAAGTTATGTTGATAATACTTTAGACTAATAATTACCAAATTTGTTTTAAGTTGCATTATATGTTAATGTGTATTTAGTGTGCAAGTGGGATTTACATGTTATTTATGCAGATAAAGTACATCATTCATCAACATTTTCCCAGTGATAGCAGTTTTGCATTGTAAGATACTTTTCAGTCTTTCTCTCGTTTTGCCTTCGGAAAACAATGTAATAAAATTGATGGAGTATTGAAAATGTGATAAAAATTGGTGGAGTATTGTAATCCTAAATGATCGTGAATTTCAAAATATTAATGCCAAATTGGCGTTTCTTCCACAAACAGAAAACACCCAGACACCTTCAACATACCAAGGAGACGAACCGTAAATACAAGAAAAAATATCGACGTCTAAAGAAACTTGCAAAAAGACTGATATTTGTAAGTATACTGCCGTG
Organism: Muricea muricata; assembly: GCA_963855995.1. Taxonomy (NCBI): domain Eukaryota; kingdom Metazoa; phylum Cnidaria; class Anthozoa; order Malacalcyonacea; family Plexauridae; genus Muricea; species Muricea muricata. Next base: position 27,129,421 of record OY979718.1, on the reverse strand, counting down.
AATGTCTTTGGCCTTGTCATGCAAAAGATCAGTCTGGACAACCTTAATGTTATTATATACAGTATTGAATGTAAATTAAAGGATTGATATTACTGTAAAATTTTCATATAATTTGTTAATTAGTCCTGGGAAACTGTGGCAGTCTGGATTATAACGATTTCTCTTTGATCTGACAAATGTCTGACCAACAAGACAATTGCTTGGACATTGGCAAAGTGTTCGGCCAATATCTTCACGATATTGTCTTGCGTGCTGGGTGAAAAATTTAGGCGAATAGACGTACGATTCTCAGTACTAAGGAAATAAGTGTAGCAGAGACTACAAGTAAAATTTTTAGAAAAAGTTTTGAAAAAAGTTACAGACAGTATATTTATAAGTAATTTTGGCCTCCTAATGACAATTTGATAGCAACGGTAGGTAAAAGTTACGCTTGACCCTGCTTGTGCGTGATAATGCATTCATGTAGCAAATAATACGATATAGCAACACCTTGCTAGTTCATGATGATTTTAATTAAAATATCATGAGAACTAAAACAACGTTAGAAGGAAGCGGAAAATAGCTTTCTACATGATTCTAAAAATTCTTTCAAAGACAAATATTGCCATATTCCATGAAGCAGTACGCCCAGTACTATTTAATTATTTAATCTGATCGCACCATATGCTGTGAAAAAAAATTTAGACTTTTTATCCGCATATATTAACTGGTTTGTGGTAAAAAGAACGAAATTAACTGTAGATAGCGTGAACTTGCGACATTAACAATTTGTCCTTTAGCTTTTTCATGTTTATATATATTATCGCAAAATTTTCGATCCGTAAGCTCGGATCTTCGTCAGTGCTAATAAATCTACGTGGTGTTTCTATTAAATTAAAGTGATCCATATATTCACTATCCAAAGTTACAAGGTACATATTTATGTATTTGTATGCAAACACGTATAAAAAAGTTGCTTGAATGCATTGTTTAAGTTAATTGTGTTGTTTTGTTTATTGTAATTTTTATTCCAGGAAAATGCTGCTGTAGCAGATGAAATTGTTCGAACGGACGCAAAGTTTCAACGTGCGAAAGTAGAGCGAAAGTAAGTTAAAATTTGGTGAAAAAGAGGAAAAATTCTAAAAAATAATTTAACCACTTATCTACATCGTAGTTACACTGACACCATAATACGTTGGGGCGATATCTAGACACTTACATAAAGTTCACCATCGTCATGGTATGTGTGATAACGTTTTGCCGTGTGTTACTTTGATGTAGGTTTTTGCTCAAACAATTACTCGAGTGTCAGTCTGTACCTCGTGAGCCGCTTCCACCTCCGAGTCTTTTTATACCTCCACCACCCCCACCACCACCGGAGGTCATGGTTGATCCTCCCGCAGAAGTCAAATTGCCTTCCGTTAATCCAGCGCGAACGAAATCGAAACCGATCAAGGTGCGGATCAAAAAGGTCGCGCCGCCAGCAAAATTGAAGAAAGAACCTGAAAGCACCAGTTTTGCGAAAGGGGTAGTCGAAGAGACGAAATCTGATGAAGGTAAATATTGGTAGTAGTTCTAGCGACGTAGCTGTTAGTTAAACCAAGTGTGGCTTTTAGTCTGCTATTTAGGAGGAAAGTTGTAGCTTTTGGGGTAAAGAACTAAATTTGACACATAGAAGCATGAACACCTGATAGAAACTATTACATTGGCTATGGACCCAAACAAGACCGCTTATGCTGTACCATGGAATTATAGAGGGAGGTAAAAAAAACACTGGTTTAAACTGAAACTCATCAGTTCTTTTTTATCGATCAAGTTTTTCACATTATGACACTGTGGTTAGCGTATTATTTCCGTGCGTGGAATATGTGCATATCTCAGTTTGTATGGTTATGGGGTTTTTCTAATTCTTTGTTATTGTTACTAGGCGCGACAGACTTTGTCAGGGTCTCGGGCCATGTTTACACCCTCTACAAATATAAGTAATAAATGAAAGTTAACGTCATGGCTATTCTAGCAAGATAATAGCGGCAGAAATATGGGGGCTCTTTATATACGACAACTTGAATTCCAGGCTCAACGTTATTCAATACAAAATTTACGTGCATCGTTACTATTTGCGTGTTTGAATTTTCAGCAAATACCCAAGCCCAGGACGGCAAGGGCGATGCTCCAGTTAAACCAAAGCGCAAAAAACCGGGAACTGCAATCAAAAGAAAAGTTCAACCGATCCCAGTTGATGCCAAGGGTGAGACATCTGTACCACGACCTATGTAACCTAAAAGGCGATATTTCGATATTACCGATATATTACGCGTTAATTTTACTCGTGATTCTCGTGTCGAATGTTATCTTTTGTGGTGTTTTTTTCCGTAGGTAAACCAGTTTTTCCAATTGTGTTGGGAGGACTGACAGTTCATAGTCTGGGCGATGTAAGTTAAGTGAAACTTCTATAGCAGGCTACTCTATGGTAACATTCACTTTAGAACCGCATTCGTTTTAACAAAGCTGGCCTTTTAGCTTTTCACTATCAGCCTGTTCAAAGCTCATAGTAATGTTTCTGTCATATATAATAGCAAGATTTTTTGAATTTGAATTGTATATACAGTAAGATTGCAATCTGTCTATGCTTGTGCTAAAATCGTGCTGCTAAATCGCGACAGTATTTTCCATATATTTGGTCTTAATTATATGATGCATAAAAGTTGCATTAAGTGCACTAGTCAGTTTACTCAGGCATGTGATACAAGCTATTTTTGTCACCGCAACTGTAAAATCAAGGAATTTAAAAACCTTTTCATCACATTGGTTAGCTTTCAACAACGAATCCTTATTAGAAAATATGAAGACAGCAGGTTAATTGAATTGACTTTAGTTATAGATCCAATAATTCGAGCATCATGCTTAGATAGTCAAGTATATACAGTGGCCACATCAACAGTCGTAATGTCCAGACAAATTTCGATATTATTCGTCCCTTGTGGTGCTTGGCTGATACAGTTACTGTAGATTTTTTTTCTTTTCAACATTCGGAATGATCTATTTTCCGCCGCCGACGATTGCCACATTGCCATTTTTTTCAGATTGTTTGGGATCGACCCGGCTTTCACTCGGAGAGGTACATTTGGCCGGTCGGATTTTGTAGTTCTCGTTATTACCCCAGCATGAAGACACCTGATATGAAATGTATCTATACGTGTAAGATATTGGATGGTGGATATGGCCCCACGGTATGTTGGACTAAATTTTGATCCATACAATATGACCAGAGTCTTCCATCATATATGAAAAGAGCGTCTTTAAATTAGTAAAATTGCGAAGGTTTCTGCAGGCGAAATGTTGTGAAAAACGGAAAATACAGCCCTACGAAGTTTGTCAATTCTGTATATATTTGTATTCAGCACGAAACTATGTTTAATGGCCTTGATACACGAGGGAAAGTTTCCGAAACAAGTTTGTGGAACGAATGGTGTACTTGGTTGGAAAAAGTACAAAAATTAAGTTCCAACCAAATTTACGATCAAAAATGAACAAATATTTTCCTATGGACATCTTTACAGCCATTCCAGCGGTTCCAAATAGATCATATCTTGAAATGCTTTCTTGACCATGCAGGAGATTAAGTTTTGAAAACTTGTTTCAAAATTAGAACAGTGCTCTAATCAGGAAAACTTGTTTCCGAAACAATTAAACTGCTGTTTCAGAAATCTTGTTTCGGAGACCTTTCCTGGTGTGTCTGGGCTTTAACAATTCTTCGCCGAAGGCGAAGTGATTATTGAGGCGGATGTAGTAATAATCACCGAGGCGGATAATTGTTTTATTATAATATCTTTATAAAAGTATATCTTTATATAGTGTAGTATAATATCTATATAAAATGCATATCTATATAAAATATGTTCGTCTTTTACGTTCATATTTAACAAGAAAATACGTCGTTGGAAAGGGTTAGATGATAGACTTGATAATATTCTTAAAATTTCTGACGGGTTTAGTGGTTATTTAAATGGTGAAAAAGTAATTGATAAGTTATTTGCAGACGGTCTGTTACCTTCACATGGGTAACATCAAAGTTTGTTATATTTCTTAACTTTGTATTAATGCAAATTTTCTCCATTTGTTAAGTATGGCGAAAGTATAAAACATCAAAGCCACTTAAATTGGCGGCCATTTTGAAAACATGTCATGTAGTCAATAATACCTCGTATTTACTAGTCATTATGTACTAAAGAAGTTATACTAAATATATTACGATTATATAAATTAAATTGCTGTTATAAATAGCTGTTCTCCATCGCATATTTTAGTTTGTTATGTCTCCCGAGGACGACTCTGAAAATTCTATCGAAGCTTCTTCGGCTACAGCTTGTCATTGTGTTGTATTGAAAGCGATAAATAAAGCAAGGTACGAATATTTTCTGGAGTTTCTGCGATTGCAGCCACATTTTCGAATAACAAGCGACGCAAAATAAGAGTTGAAGAGCAACAGGAGACCAAATCAATGCGCTAGTAATCATGAGACTTTTTCCTTCAAATTTTTTTCCATAAACACTTGGCACTTTTCCAACACCACACAGAAAATGTCTGTAAAAAGACTTGAGACTTTCGTTGCAATTTGTACTGCTTTTGTAAGTGTAAACAGGCCTTGAGTATTCGCGTTAGGAGGAAGCCTGAATGACCAATGTGATTTATCATTCTTTCACAACCCAGTTGACAAGGTAATTCGAGGGTTAGTGAACTTGGTACAAGGTTGTTGTAACAATGTTAATGAGACTACAATCATTTTCAACATTAGCATTAGCATTTTTTATGAAAAATCAAAGTACAGCGTTGATATATCTATAAAATCCATATTTTTCCCTCCTCGCCTCCCCAATCAATGTTGCTTTCCCAACCTCAACACCCCGACGCATAATATGTTATGCTAGGTGGGTCACAACATTGAGAAGGGGGCGCGGGGGAATGAGTTATTTGTAAAAAATGAGAAATTTCCTCAAGTGTCCCAACACTTTTGAAAATGATTGTAGGTTTTAAAGAAATTGATGTATCATGATTATATCAGCCTTGTTGGAACAACCTTGCGACAAGTTGTGTCAACTGCTAAGCTTGGTTCAAACCAGTTATTGACAACTTCGGACAAGCAGTGTGAACACAATTTGTTGACGGCTTTTTTGCAAACTCGCTACAAGATGTGAGATTTTTACGCGTGCACATACTTCAGCATTATTTGTTTACCTTGCCCTTAGGGATTTTAACATGCCTTGCGCACACCGCGCGAAAAGATGGGTTCTCAACCGGCAAGTGATGTTTTGAGATAAAGCTGGCAAACTGCAGTTTAAAATGAAGTATTCGAATCATTATTAAAGTATAGAGTAGCTGTCTAAGCTCTTCATTTTGGTTCAAGGGGTAAAGAAGCAACCAACACTGGCTCAGGCCCGGAGTTCTTTGGCTTTTCCCATCCAACGATTCAGTACCTCCTACAGAGTTTGCCAAATGCTCGCAAATGCACCAAGTACCAGTGGGTAAAGTTTGAGCTACCGAAAGGGAAAGCATCAGGTAACGTTAGCTAGGGGAATAAGCCGTGTTTAATATGTACTTGCAAAAATACGCTTGGTTGTCCGTGTGAAAGACGGTTAAATACGCTGTGCTTCTGATGTTGCGTGTGTGAATGACAAATAAACAGTTTTTGAGTGTTAGATTGTCAAAATCTATATTTAGAACCTGTGCAGTATAAGACCTCTACCAGCAGACAATTTAATAAAATATAAGAAAAAACATACTCCGAAGAACAACATCTTGTAGACTCAAAATTTGAGCTGTTAACAGGAAGAGTCGAAATATCACCGCAAAACTGTTGTCTTGTTGTTGATCTTGAGTTTACAAGATGTTGTTCTTCGGAGTATGTTTTTTCCTATAAGACCTCTACTTTGGGCAGAATGTTATGTGACGTATCGCAAGCGGTTAACTCGTTGTGCAACGGTGTCATCTCAAACGGTATCCAGTTCATCTCATTGATAACAAACGAGAGCATTTTTGTACCATAAACTATGCGCCATAGATTTTTGTACTATAAATTACCGTAGATGTCGCGTTGCCTTCCTACAGCTTAAGTTCCCTATTATACTTTCAATGATAAAGCGATTTAATCCTTATCACATATTATTACACATATAATCATCATTGGCATCTATCATTTGTCAGTTCACCGGTTAGAAAGCAAAGAAGTAGCACACCGTAAGATAACAAATGAAATCCACCTTGTCAAGATAGCCTCGCTTGTTCTAAAGAGTAATGTTCCTCTTACTTTAGGTAAACTAAGCTCTTGTAGCGCTCCAAGCGACGATTCCCTGCCTAGCAGTGAACAGCAAGGGCATACACAGACAAGTTTTCACGCTGAAGAAATCTTTAACGGTATGTAGCAGCTGCTTATTGAACTGCTCTTACTCTTTCTCGCTATACATTTTCCCCACAAAATGGCCGGTTTATGTAATGGATTTGTCATTTGGACTTGTTTCAGGTTCCAAGAAGAGATAGCTTTGCGCGGTTTCGGGGAATCATGGTTTAAAAAATAGGGCATGTGTTCATGATATTTTTACACAAAAAAATTTAAAAATTTGTGAAAAGAAATTATTCGACATACTGAAGCATTTTCATTAAGGACTATTTCCATCATTTTAACCAGCATTGTAGACTGAATTTATCGAAATACTCATGTTTAATAGCTCTAGATTTTTTGCAGGCCCAATGAACATTGACAATCTTGCCGCGGTGCTACCCTTTTGTAACGCAATATGTACATTTTTTAGAGACTTCGATGGAGGAGTCGTCTTCCAGCACGATGCGAAACCTGACGTTGACTAGTGCTGCTTCTAACATTTCTGAGGTTCCTTCGCCCGGATTCGACAGCGAAATGCTTGGATACCAGCTGAAGTCAACCAGTGGCGATCCCAGTTTGGATTTAGGTATAAATACTGTGGATTTTCACCATATTCCTCATTCAGGGCCATGTTAGACGAGGCACCCTTTCATCCAACATGCAAAGGAGTTCTGACAATGGTCGATGTTATTTTAAATATTTGTCAGTGTTGTTTACATTCTACTTTATTGTCGCTACATTACATTCTACTTTATTCCCTCGTACACATGCACTTTTTCTCAAGAGATGAATTATAAGAAATATGATTGATGTGGTTACTTACGACTGGTATTTTCAGATCACATTGACCTGCTGTAAGCCAGGATTATGTCGCGAGTTGCAGTAAGAATTACGTCATGTAAAACGGCCCTTATTTGTTCGGTAGTTATTGGGCGGTCGCCTGGCTTTCATTACTTGTTACTTTCATTACAATTTATTGGTTACGAAATAGTTGCTAACTGTACAATAAAGCTCAATGTACGTGTGTTGTGTGGAACTAGGGAGATCTTGGCGCAAGCGGCTAGCACGTTGTGCGTGACTCTCACCACTGAAAAAACCTAAGCTAAGGCTGGTGAGGCTATCACACGTGAGAGAGTTTCCGTGGTTGATCTTTCCTTTGCGTCGTAGAAAGTCGTTCCTTTGTCGTCTAAAATCAACACTTACAGGACATTAATAGGGATGCATATCCTGTTTCTTTCCCCAGTCACACCTGTTTGTTTACAGACATTCAAGGGCCACTGGATTATCATTGTCCGACATAATGACATGTATTAGCTGTCATGAAATGAACACTCTACCTAGAGGTCTATCTTTCGCGTACCTTACCTTTCCTTGAAGAGTTATGGGAACTACTGAGTATTTTGGTAAAATGCAAAACAATATATCAAATTATGCACAGATTATATACAGATTTCAGAAACAAATGTTTAAAATGTTGTCTATTTTCGGAACATTTATTGTTTTGTGTCTTAAAGAATTAATTGATTGTATATTTTGCTTTGTTAGGCACACCAATCTCGCCTCCTCAGAGTAGCCTTTCATCGCCACTACAGCTCTCTCCAAAGATGAACACCAATTCGATGTCCCCGTCAGCTACTTCCCAACCGTCCTTTATCATTCCGCCAAGTTCGCCGTTGTTTCATTTTGATGACGAGGGATTACCAGATTAACCATGTGGATAGCAGGTTTGGTTCACGTTTCTCTTTGAATATTGTTTAGAAGATTGCGATCATTCTAAACGCTGCAATGCCTTGCATTTATAATAATACAATTATTAATAGAAATAAAACGGTACGCAATCGAATTGCGAAAACGTTCTAACCTTTCTTGCCTGATTTAACGTTATATCAGGCGTGCACGCCAAAAATAGTATATACTAGGATATCAGAAAGTTAGACATGTGTGCTATAGTATTTAAACTCATAAGGAAATGTCTGTATGGTGTCTCCCTACACTGGAAATTTAAGTCCTTTACACGCCAAAGGTACAGCCAAATCTCTGCGAAATCTCAACTTTGCCAGATAAACACCCCATTTGGGAACATTTTGTAATTCATACAAAATGTGCGTTACATGTAATTCCAACTATTTTACTACATGATAGCAAAATCTCTTTCTTACTTTCAGAAAAGTCATTTATTAAAATTCCTGCTTTTTTCCATAAATTTTTATTTTTTTGGAAAAAAGAAAGGAAAACCTTTTCTCGAGATGATGGGCCATTTTACGGGAAGTTTCTGTAAATTGAAAAACAATTTACAACGCTTTCAAAAGATGGATAAAATTGTGTGTAAAATTTCAACTTTTTCTCATTACAAACAAAAATGTGGAAAATGTCTGTAAAATATCCACGTTAGAGAAAAAGCTATTTGTAAGCATATAAAGATTGTCGTTTTTTGAGGCGGTCATTGCGGCTAAAATGTTTTTTATGCTCAGACAGAGCCAGCTTAAATATTGATATGCCATTTAATAAAGTTTTCACGCGGTGTGTTTAAAACCGAGCAAGCATTGTTATAACAAAATCTAAAATTGGCATAAAAGTGAAACCATATGTAGTGCATGCGTTGAAGCACCTTGTTATGCCATGTACACTTTAACTGAGGAACTTGTTCATCTACGAATTGTTACAAACCAGTTCAATGTCATTAGATCGGCAACTGCTGGTATTTTTGTCTTTGGTTCAGTACATATGTCAACAAAAAATCCTCGTGTAGAAGCAAATCTCAATGGTGTTTGCATATGTTGAATAGTTGTACGTTTTGAGCGCCTTCTTTCTTCTGTTCCTTCTATCGGTTGCTTTCCATGGTAACAGTTCAAAGGTGTTGTTGCTACAGTGAGCAATAAACATATCAAGTGGGCTTCTGAAATTTGGGGCTGGACATTAAAGTGTAAGATGGTTGTCAGGATAATGAATAAATTCATGAAGCGACAGCAGCTGTTCGGACCATCCAGACAGCAAGTATTTAAATTTTGCTTCTTTGTTGAGGCACAATAAAAAATGCTGGCATAAGTTGGCAGCCTTCATTCCCTCCACTTTTCCACAATTCTAACAGCAGTAGCATAGTAGTTTTGCAGTTTGTCAATCAAGGCGTCCGTCAGTTTTAGTTTCCTACCAATTGCTTTGTTCTCCTTTTTTCAGATTCCGGAAAGTTGTTCCAACTCGCTTTTGCACATACCCAACACATTTTTTATCACATGAACATTGGCATACAGTAGAAATGCTCAATTTCAGAGTAAGTTTTGCCGTCGCCATCACCAAAATACTCTGTGTATTGTAATTGCCTGGTTGTTTTACGTTGTATCTTCATCGCTAGCGAGGATCCCTTGCCGTTTGCCTGGCATACGTGTCATTCCAGCAAACTAGCGGTCTTTTGAATAATCATTTTCGGGCAATCATTTTTGGGCAATTCTTTGACAACCATCGCAGACTTTGGCGAGTACTTTCGCATTCACATTTTGGGTACCAATGGACAAGATTAATATCCACCGTATTAATTCGTAAAAAACTGTAGTTTCTACTTGTTTAATGACATTTGAATTAAATACTATATAACCTTTAAAAACTTTATCTAAGTTTATGTGTTGTACTTATGACCAAGAAAGGCTCCCAAAACACTTTGTTCCTTTTTTGCGATCGACAAACTTTCAGCCGCCATCTTGTTTTCACGACTAGTAGGATATGAGCTAATGTTCTGCTACTAGAGAGCCCATCAGATTACAAAACACTTGATATCCGATGACAGTCTGTATAATAAAACTAAATATCTACACTTTACATAAAACAGGACGTGAAAACTACAACAAGAAACAACGTATTAAAATTAACAACGCAAATAACATCCATCACACTCGCGATGATTCAGTAAGGAAAAAAGGAAAATATTTGTTTGCTGAAACAGTATGTGGTTCGTAGTCAATTTCAAGCCAAAACAAATCGGTAGTTATATGCTCAGTACTAATAGTTATATGCTCAGGCATGATATCGTTGCATGCAAGGTTGAAATATACTTCTCAATTTTTACATTATACTGTCATTGGCCTAACCAAAATGATTAGTTTTGAAGAAAGCTATCGGTCACTGGGGCAGCCAAAGGGGGCGAGGGGGGGGGGGGGGGGCGGGAGAAATCGTATGGCGCTGCTGGGCCATGTGCGATTTTGATTTTGTTTTGATTTTGTTCCTCCCTGATTTTTAATTTCATCTTGGGTTTTTTTCATTTGTTTAAAAAATATATTTAAAATAAAACTTAATTGGATGAAAATAAAAGAAAAGCTTATAGCGCTGCTTGGCCACCATAGTACTATTATAGACTTACTCATCATGACTAGGTTCATCCTCCATGGCAAATATGGGAGAATAATCACCCAGATGGGGCCTACTCTGTTTCTCCATAGGCGTTGAATGGCACGGACCTGAAAGTAATCAGGAACAAAACATAAACAATTTACCCTGACATATAAACTATTCGGATAAACCGAACAATGTGCAATGTTCTTCAGAATATATTTGGAACTCACCGACTGCTGAAGGTGAAGTTTCACCTCTTTGTTCGTCGCTTGTACAAAGCTAGTAATCACAAGTTTGCTTTCCGACCAAAGTTGCACGATACGAAGTGCAATTTCCACTTAATTATATCCATTTTGAAATCTACAAGCGGCAACATCGTTTACAAAAAACACGCCTCAACTTGCCTAGCTTTGTAACCCCAACGAAAGAAAACGGAGCTCAAACGGTTGACATGTTTTGGTAAAGTACGACAAAACTTGAGTGCAACCGACTCAGCTGTACACTTCTCTTAACCCCATGCACTTCAGTGGCCTTTTGGGTTATGTTGCCGAATGCTACCGTATCTGGCTTTAGCAGGGATTATTTGTCCATCAATTGAATGAAATTCTCCTCGTTCGACCTTCAAACAGTTTTGTCAACCTCTCTCTACAACATGCGTGACTGTGTATAAACTGTCATCTCTTTTGCCGGAATCATTTTTCTTATCATTCACGTGTAGGAACTGTCACAATTTTTGTATCTTTCCAGGGGCTGGTACAATTTACTCATAGCGTGTCCTACTGTCCCAATAAGGTTCATACTTCGGCATTTTGATAAAACCATCTTTACTTGAATGCCAAGTAGCTCTTCCACTTCATCTGTTATGATGCCTTGCTCTTGGACACTGTATATCAATGTTTTCAGTAATACTATCATCGCAAAACTGTTTGAAATAGGAAAGGGGTGTTAGTTTGTCAATATTTTCTGGTAGTGTGAAACCTGAACCCAAGAATGATATGTTTACGACTGCCATAGAGTATTTTGATAAAACACAAAACTACCCATACTCCGTAAAATATTAACATTTTTATTCTAAACGTTTCGACATGTAGTACAATTCATCTTCAGTAGAATAGTTGTTAATTTAAAAGTTGCGCTATTAATATGCATGCGAGTTCCAAAGTTTGCTTGCGTGTTTCAGTTGACCTAACGAAAAATAGTTCGTTCTTTTGATGCACGTGCGCCATGATTCAGCGGTGGATCAGAACGACGAATGTGGTAGGCTTCTTTAAATAGCAATAAGGACCAGTTATTTGAACGATCGATGATGTAACAATTATTGAAAATTATATCAATTAACTATACTATTACGATACTTAAAATCTAACAAATTAGACAGTAAATTTAATAAAGAATGTCACAGTCACTTTTCTTGTTTTCTACTGGCAAATTGAGCCAATAATGTGTCATCACTGTCATTAGACTCATCATTATGAGCAAATCTGGCCAACGGATAGTCAGTCAGTCATCTTCATCGTCAAAGTCGTCTTCATGATCATGTGATGATGATGATGATGATGAAGATGAAGGGTCAAAGTCAAGTGGATCCACATCATTAAATATGCCACTGGCATAAGGGCATTCCACTTCCTTTGCTGCCAACTTAGCTTGCCTTCTTTTCCTCCTTCTTTCACTTTCGCTGCTGCCTGTCTTACTGAATCACCATCCTCGTGTTACCTTTTACAGAACATCCCTCGAAGGTAAATTGACCACCTGGAATGTTAGCTGCCTTGCGGCTGCACCAGCATTGAAGGACATGACAGCAATTTCCACAACATGAGCCCCTTTGTACCTGTGTTTACGAGTACGGTTCCAAATAAGGATGTTGAAGCTTTCATTTGCATTCTGTGAATACCCAGGAAGACAGCGGAGCAACAGGGAATACTCACTGAGGCGTTGGAACTCAGGTGGAGGGACATCTAGAAAAAAGTATCTAAGTTGCAATCTTTCCTCTTGATAGTACCTCTCCTATATTTCTCCTTGAGAGTATCTCTCCTATGCGTGCACCAGCTATCTGGTCCTGGTGCACAGTATTTATGTCTCTCTTTGTTGTTACCAATCTCACAAGTGTGGTAGAGAACTGCCAGTATAGCCTTTTCCATAACTTCAATTTGCTCCTTTTGCTCTTGTGGAGTTAATGTCCCTGGCTTGACATTTGCCCTGATGGCATTTTCATAATATGTTTCTAAATTATCTAAATTTTTGTCCGTCAGTCGATGTTTACTTCCCTTTACTGACTTCCCATCCTTCAGCTTAGGCTGCTTTTTTCTTAGTTCATGCAAGTACCAATGCAATCCAGCTTTGAGACCCTTGCACACTCAGCCTTTCCGCTTTCATGAGATTCTTTCCACACCTCATAAGTAGTATTACCCCGCACGTATGGCGGAAAATTTATTCAAGATGGCAACGTATAGCGGGAAATTTATTCAAGATGGCGGCCGAATGCTGACGTCATCGATAAGGCGTGTGCACGGTGTGCGCACAAAAGTCGGACGTCTGCGAAAGCATAGTGTACTGAAATCTGATTGGTTTTCAGTTATACTCACTATAAAATGAGAATATTGAGTTGACGAGAGCATAGTGTTTACAACTTTCACAGAGATAAGATTGACGCCATGCCATCGTACACGACGAATGTGTGCAAGATTTGAAGTACATACTGTCGATCTTATCTAAGGATGATTTCTACCTGGAGTGCCGGTATCTGGGATGCGGTTGCATTTGGACGAACATTTAAGAACATTTTAGATATTGAACATTTTAAAGACAATTTATCTAAGTATTTATGCTTGCTGAAGTTATTTATGTTTTGTTTCCATGTTTGCCTTTGATTGACTTGTACCGTAGAATCTCGAGAGAAAGTGTCCCAAGGGAGCACCTACATTCGAAATTCTCTAGCATGTGTTAAAGAGGGGGTTACTTTCCAGCACCACTTGGTTTTGAGATTCTACGGTATTCAAGTATATATTTATGTTAGACCTTCACCTATTTGATGACCGAGTGTGAACTTTGTGAAGTTACCGTTAAAGTAGAGGAATATTATTTATCGACGAAGGATTTTGCTAACGAATTAAACCAACGGGATTTTATTTTCTTTAAACCTACGAGATGTATGGATAAAGTTTTTCTAGTTCACTTGAGTGTGTTTGTGTATTGAACTGTGCACATTATAAGTATTGGAATAGGAGATAATGAATAACAGAGAGTTGTAAAACAGTTTGTTTATCTAAAAGGGCCTCTTGGGTACAACATATAAGTTCAGCGTTTTAAAAGTTTTATTCGGCACCATTAACCAGTCTGGCAAAAAGATCGCCCATATCCTCAGGCTGAGGCAACCATGACAGATCGGCTGTTGTTATATCATCAAAAATATTGTACTCCGTTTCTGTCTGCGAGGAGCTGTTTGTTGTTTGAGTTGTTGTTGTTTGTTGTGGAGGTACATATTCGTTTTCCCCTCATCGTATCCGGTCTCGAACTCGTCGAGGATTGGTTTGTGGTTGTCACACAAAAACTGGTGTAGACATCTGAGCTTGAGCAGCTCGTTTTTCTTTTTCAAACGTAATTTTCTGTGCCTTTCGGCCTCTTTTGCTTTTTGCTCTTCACCAATGTTCATGTTTGAAAAAGAAAAAAATATATTGAAGGTTCGCACCTTTTTTGTTTACAGTAGTGTTTCCACTTTTTATTTCAACGTTTCCGCTTTTAGAAATGAAATTTCCGTATTCTACACTACGCAGATGAAGGGTTTAAAATTAAGAGATAGCCTTCTCATTACAAGCATTTACTTAGGGCAATAGTTTATCTATGGTGTTTGGATTCACTCTTGTGGAAAACGTCCTTGATCATCTAAAAGCCGTTTCAACAAAAACTTTCTTTTCTTTACGGCCGCTGCTATAGCTTCATCTTGCTCAAACATATTGTTGTTCGCATAATCGTCTCGGGTCGCCATGATCTTTTTGTGGATGGGATTTTTTCTCAATGCTTTCATCCATGCCAGATTGCTCATGTAGACATCATCCAATTCCTTTTGAAAAACAGGTAGAATTTTTTCAAAAGCTTCCTCTTTCGCTGGTCACTGACCATGAATTTGTAATGTAAGTTACTATCCGTATCTGCCCCAGATCTTTTTGGTTATTGAGCACTCCATCGAACCACTTGATCCAGTATGGGTTTGGGTGCACTCATCTTTATTCACCCCGTACCAAATGGCATACTCAGCAGAATCTTCACCAAGATCCTTCTTTGCCGATGTACACTCTGAGCACAGCTTCGACTCAAGCACTTCGCCAGTTTCAACCGAGATGACAAAACCAACCCCAAAATTAGCTGTGTATCCTCGTTTGGACCATGTACGATCATAGCTTACTGCGATCTCTGCGACATCTGTTTCATCCGAGCAATGAAGTGAAAACACTTTGTCTCTCGCCTTCAGTAACTGCTCGCAAAAGTTTTCTTGTGGGCCACATACAGTGCAGCAACATGTTGGTCCTAAACTTTATGATGGCAAGGGGGAGGCATATTGAAAATGTCACACATGTTTTCGAACAGTGAAAGAAAATGTGATCTAGAATAGCTGGTCTAGACCAGGCCTTAATTTGTAACCAGTCCCTTAGGTTGTGGATTTACATAATCAGCGAAAAAATATTCAAACAACCAAGAAACAAGGCATAACAAACAATAAACACAAACCCGTTTCCATGGCAACGTGGAAGATGGTTGCCTACCCTCTCAAAAAGATGGAATTCTGTGAGAAAGCAAAGTTCTACCAGGCCTATTTTTCCACCCGCCGTCACCGTCCTCCCGAATATTACTAGTCGGTACTCTTTGCTATGGTTATGTCGAACTTGTATCAACTTTGATGTGTGATTTGATTTTCCCTTTGTGATTTTGATTTGATTGTCCCTGATGTAGCGAAGAAGGATTGATCAAACTGCTATCAACTCTTTTGTTTACCATTCCTTCAAATAATTCTATTTTACCTTTTCCTTCAAATAATTATATTTAAATACCCAATTAAATGCTTCACCTGTCATTTTTGTGTTAATAAATAAAGGCTTTTCTGTGACAGCATGCCCACATGTACCCATGGTGCTTGTGTTTTTGGACAACGATGCCAACTTTTATTGTGTTTCTGAGTAGCACCAAGAGCACATCGTTTTAGTAGAGTGGTCTCACTGAGGACCATGATTGTTGGTTTCAAAACATTTAAAAATCTCAAGGCAAGATGCACCTCGAGGGCGAAAGCGGTGCTTTTTAACAAGAGATGCGCCTTGGTGGTGATCACACAGATGAGGTGTTGCTTTAACGATGCCAAGCCCATCATCCCTGTATAAACCAAAGCCGTCTCCATGCTTCATTTTGATTTGATGGAGAAGGAAAGAACCAACTAATTTGCAAGATTCAGCACCATCAAAGCTTCCCATTGTCACGTCGAAGTGATTTGCCGTTTCCTTCTTACCCCAGTGCTCATTCAGGTGGTACAAGTACAACTTTTTCGCGTGAATGATTATGTCGCGTTCCTCGTCTGTGATGTTGTCGTAGTTGGACGCAAAATTCAGGACTATCGGGCTTCCTGTCCTCGCCGTGCCATGCTCAGTTCATCTTACACTTTAAAGCATGATCTGCTTTTAATTCTTCAATTTCTCAACTGTCTTTGCCTTCAAAATTCTTGTACAGGTGTGACACACTTTGCCGAGAGGCTCCACATCAAAAATTTTACCGGTCGACATGGAGATTGCTGTGACACAACCATTTAATGAGGAGAATCCTCGCCTTTGCCAAGTACCGTCACACGAAATAGCTGTTTTTAGAACTCCATTCTCATCAACCTCATCACTTTTTAGGTTGTGGAGTTCTTCAACAGCATCTTTTATGGTCGATTCAGGTACATCCTTCGTAGCACGCAAGGTGGCTTTTGTGAGGAAACTGTAAGCTCTTGGACTAATGGGCTGGGGCATGTCCATTGTTGAACAGAATTTTTTCATCCT
Source organism: Muricea muricata (assembly GCA_963855995.1). Taxonomy (NCBI): domain Eukaryota; kingdom Metazoa; phylum Cnidaria; class Anthozoa; order Malacalcyonacea; family Plexauridae; genus Muricea; species Muricea muricata. The sequence goes on along the minus strand of OY979718.1, from coordinate 27,112,723 downwards.
AGATAAGCCACCACCAATTGACCTCCATAAGTCAATCTCCTGTTTACTTCAAAACAATGACTAACTCTTTTTGAAGTATAGAACTAATCAGAGTGGCCACACGAGCTACAGTGAAGAGAAAGGCACGAAGCTCTACCCATTCGCGTAACATCATCTTCAACAAGTTCCAACTTGCACTGCAAACATTCCTTACATGGCATGGATTTAAAGATCTTCCCCAAAATATCAGCGTCGATAATTCGAAAACTATTCAAATTACATTCACTCATCAAAGGAGCACTTGCTTTATCAACTAAACCAATTTTTCTGGCTGAAGCTGACATACTCATGTTTGTGTTTTGTTTATCTGATTGTGATTTAGACACGCTTTCGTCGCTCGTACTTGCGGTGTATGTTTCGCACGTTTTCAAACATTTCGAGCTAACAGAGAACTGATTTCTACTAAATTTACGCTTCGTTGAATAACCAGAACGTTGTCTACCCATTTTCATGGACGAAAAGCACAATAAAAACCAAGAAAATCTTCAAAAATTTAAAATACAATATGGCGTTGTGGTAAAGACTTCCAGTTGAAGATTCGAAGAAAATAGGCAGAGTTCTTCATATTAGACATGTTAAACTGGCCTCATATAGAAGGTAACATGGGAGGGGTATGCGAGTAAAAGTATAGATTACTTTGGTCAGAAATTTCGAGCCAATAGCATCGATTTAATCCCAGCATTCGGTTGCTAAGGTGGTTGCTATGGGCTTATTTTAATATTTGCCATCATTGATTGAAAAATTTACCCCCTATGGAACTCAGATAATGACAAAATTATTATGCTGGCATCGAAATATATATAATAAAGGCCCAAAGTTGATAAATGTCAAAAAAGTGATTTTTTTGAAAACAAAACGTACAAGACCACGCGCATTTAAAGAAACAATAATACAACTTATTTTTTTATTTGTGCACGACTAGAGTTATTTTGTGATTTCCTGCAATTTGATTGGCTGCACGAGCGGGCGGCTTTTTACGATATCTTGGCCCGCGGGCCGAAAGAGTTATTTTTTTAAAACAGACCAAGGAGTGGAGCTGATTGTTGAACTTGAATAAAAGTGTCTAAAAGCCAAAAAACAATCTAACAAAATTAAAGATAGGAAATAGACTGAATTGACTTCAGCAGATGTCTTTTGAAGATTAAAGCTTACTTGAAACAACGAAAAAAACGGCAGAATCTATAACAAAATTTTACAAACAAAGTCGAGCAAAGCCGTACATGTAAAAGCCGGCGTGCATATTATACACGGTACTCATCCAAAAGTAAAAAGCACACATTGAAATAAACAGTGAAACATACAAAAACCCAAAAATAATACTGTTTAGTAACACTTTGACAACTAACCTGCAGTTTAAAGTTGTTTCCTGGACTTAAAATTTTATTATTAAATGTTGTCAAAAACTAAATCTGATTTTCGCTAATCGAAAATCAAACTTTCAGAGTCAAAACGCATATTTCAACCCTGTTTGTTTCGTAAAACGAACGATAAAATAAAAAATCGTATTAACTCACCTTTTTCATTGCCGTATTGAGTATAAAAACATCAGTAGCACAGAAAGTATAGTCTTCGTTTTAGCTGTTTGTCAGCCATGCTTGAATAAATATTGAAGTAAAGTAACAAACTAGCTGATCTCAAAGCATGTTCGCAACACTGGATTTTCGTTAGGGTTTAATCATGCATCACGCAGAAAAAAATAAAAACGTTATTTACCGTTTAGGTCGGTCCGTACTGAAAAATATTTTGTCTCGGTCTCAAAAACGTCCTTCGGCCTCGGGCCGTTTTTGAGACCTCGACAAAATATTTTTCCAGTACGGACCTCCCATCCGGTAAATAACATATATATACTCACGGTTTTCTGCATGAATGTTAGCATTTAGAGCACCTTCAATACTTGAATAATGAAAATTAAGCGTATGACAGTTTTCTTTTTGTTAAAATAGCAAAAGAACTAATCAAGCGCCGCCTTCCCCGTTTTCTATATTCATAATCAAGCACCACAACAAAAGGTAGGTTTTGAAGGATAAACAATATCCTAACAACAGCAGGATAAGACCAGGTTAATATTGATAGTAAAAAATGTTCCAACAACAGCAGGAGGATAAGACGAGGTTAAGGTGGGTTATACCTATTTGACACCTTTTTCCCAAATAGTTTCCTGTTCCACGTGGGTGGTTTTTGGACATCGATCCGAAATTAGCCCATTGAGACATTCGTTGACGTTCTGAATCAAGCCATGACTGCATTTTTGTAGAAGGTCAAGGTTGCTCAGATCATTGAACACTGGCTCAATAACTTCAACAATGTACTTGGGGTGTCATTTTTGTGTTTATAGGACTCCATGTCTCTCTTGTATCTACACCAACTGTCATTTCCGTCTGGGCAAAGGGGATGTTGTGGATCGGAATCAGTTGATGCAACATGTTGTACCACTGATTCGATGGCTGTTGCCATTTTGTTTACATCATCCAAGTTCCCTCTTACTGCCAGGCCATAATAATTCTGCAACAAATCAATCTTCCCATCTGTTAATCTTCCCTTACCACCTAAACCTTTCCCATGCATCACTTAGCTTCACCCCTTTCGACGCATTGCTCAGCTCTCGCAATCTACTGTCGACTCTCTTTTGTACATGTTCTATGCACTCAAACTGGTTAGGAATACACTTCTCACCATAGGGCTTGCTCTCTACCATATTATTGTATGTAGAAGAGTCACCGTCACGGAGCATGTTCTTGTGTTTAAGTCCCCGCGATAACAAAGATCGTTCGAAATTCCGCAGAGCACCGGCTGCCTCCATGCTGTTTACACTCAACAACTGCTACAAGCCCATCTGCCTTCTTTGCTCATTTCTTTCTCGGAATTTAGTGGTGCTTGGTGCAAACAATTTGCTGAGATGGTACCTGTGTAGTTAAATCCACGTTTCTTCAATTTGGCTGCCATAGCAAAATTTGTAAAAAAGTTGTCGACAAAAATCTTGAATGGTTTTTTGTGTGGTAAAGCTTCAGTTAACTGTAAGACAACATTACCACCCAAAACACATCCATCTGTATCTTCTTCACCTAAGCCAGTTCCTTTCCCTTGGTAATATCCATACCCTGTCAAGCTTGGTTTCGTCTGAAGTCGTGTTGCTGTCAACAAAGTAGATGGTACGGTGTATTAGTCGAAACCGATTACGTGACCTCTTCTCAGCAATTTGAGCATAACGAAGGTGATTCCTCCAGCAATCATCTATCTTGGGGAGCCGAACAATACCCACCGTCCAAAATTCCAAAGAGGTTTGAATTTCTGCTTTGATAAAGTTGGGACACCAGCCTGTTTTTTTCAGTGGCATGCTAATTGGATTCTGCCCCCAAGTTTTCAAGCATGCCATCTTTAATAAACATATTGGCATAATCTGCAGGGATGCGGTGGTCATCTGGCACTGGACTTTCTGGATCGGGAATAAAAAGGGGTAATTGAGGTGGTATAAATGGTCTGCGTGTTTCAAATTTGTATTGCTTTAGCTTCTTTTTCTTTTGCCTGGCTAGAGGAACATCATCAGTGTAACTGCCATCACTATCGTTGTTACTATCATTGTTATCACCATCATGGTTGTCACCAACGTCATCAGCATGATTTGAATCAACCTCCGCTCCTATCTCCCACAAATCATCGTCATCACTGATTCATCTGAAGAAAACACCTCGCATTCACTGTCAGAAGCTGTTACAGCATTCAAAATATCTGTAGACAGGATAAATTCCTACGCCTGTAAAGTCGAAATATATAACATTGAATAAAATTTCACCAAAAAATCAGTAACAAAGCAGTGGCTCGATAGTCAAAATAGGGGTATATTGATTGCACTATTTATGATTGTACAAATGCTATTCTGATAATTTAATTTGAATAAATAAATACAATGGTCACAAAGCTTCAACCTACAAAAAAAATTATGTCCATATCTACAATGGCTAAGGAGCCACACCCCACCCACCCTATTTTTAGAGATTCCAAACTGTTGGTCACGCCAACAGTGATTTCTCCTAAACAAAAAGTGCTAGGGTTCTGAAATTCTCTAAGTGATATACAATAGCAAAGCTGTGCAATGACGTTTTATTTTGCAGATAGTTCAATGCTTTCATATATTCTGGCCTTTTTCAAAATTGACAAGAAAAAATCTCAAAAAACATGTTTTCGAAAGGCTCTAAATATTGTTTGAGGGGGTCAAACATGAAAATAATACGTCGTTGCACAGATCATGTTTATATGAATCCACATTCAAAATTTCATGCTTATATGTAAAATACTTTTCAAGATATTGCAAATATTGGCTCTCGGAACACTCAAATTCTAAATTATGAGAAAAAACACATTAAAGTTTGATTTGAATGTTAAACACTGAACTAAAGTTAAAGTTACCAATTAAAATGCACCAGCCTCATACTGGGGTCCCTCTGTATCCTCTTGGGTTTCATTGTAACCCTTTTTCTTTTGTCTGATCTCTCTCCGGCGCTTTTTGGATGCGTCAGTGCTCTTTCGTCACGAGTGTCGAATCCGGTCTTTGTCAATCTTCTTGCAAGCATTTGTTGCATGGACTCCTGGGTCAAGACCAAGATTTTCCAACACAGATAAAATTGTTCTGGGTCCATCATTGAAGTGATCCACTGTACTATGTTGCTAATTGGACAGTTGGAAGGCTCGAATGCGTCTCCTTGGTAGCACGCTGCCAAATCAACGCATTGAAAGCTTCATTTTGGTTTTCATTTTGGACCAACTCCTCTGTAGTCAAATACTGGAGCCTCAAATACTGGATAAATGGCAGATGCCACAGCTTTAGGAATAGGATTTTTGTGTGTGTTTGTTTTTGTTTTCTTTGCAACATCTCTTTGAAAACCACACCAGGAATCTTCACCAATAGTACACCGACTGTGGTCTGGATTCTGATCGGTAGATTGCATATGGTACCAGATAGCCCAAATAGCATCTTGCATTGCCTTGACAGAATGGGTGTTATTTCTGATGGCTTTACCATAATACACTTGCATGCTGTCAATTACATTGTCCGTCAGTCTCCCTCGTCCCCCAATTGCCTTACCATCATCAAGATGAGTCTTGCCCGAGCGTTTCTGCAATGATCGAAGTCGCGATCCCACGCGTTTCTGAACATGACCATCTTCCTCTGTTATTTTATGGAAGGCTTTGCCGTCCCCATCCCCAAAAAACTAAGTATAACGCAAGCTATACGGCTCAATAGATCCAAAAAAATAGCGACACATCCAGCAGCATCCATTGCTCCTGACGACCCTTCAAAATTTGAATGACATTGGTGTTGATGCCTTTCCCACCATTCCTGAAACTCATTTGTCCCCTCCTTTCTTTTGCATGCCATTCATTCTCTACACTCTTTTGACATCACTTCGACATCCAAAATCTTTCCAGTTACTAATGATATCCCAGACACCACACCATATGGAGATGAAAATCCTCTGCGTCTCCATGTCCCATCAGCCGAAATGCCAATATCAAAGTTCCCATCCTCTTCCACTTCATAAAACTGTTTTGTTTCTTCACTGGCTTTATTCATGCTCTCCTTACAAACTACTTCAGCGGCAGCATTCATAGAAACATTCAAAAATGAACATGCAACTCTCAAAAAACATGCAACTCTCACTTGGCATCTCGGTAACTTCACTTACATCGGTCGAACTATCAGCCACTGTAGCCATAGATTGTTGAGAATCTGGCTGCTGTGTATACATATTTCCAGTAAATTTCATTTTCTTGCTTCTTACACTTCTAAATTTCTTCTTAGGCGGCATTATTCAACCAAATTAGATCGTTTTATATAATACTTTCTGACTCACGTGCAGATTGTGCCAAAACAAGTCAGATTTTTTCTTGCTTTGTAACCGCTCCTTCAGCATTTGTAAACTAGTTAACAGGCCTTTATCAACTCTTCCATTTAAGGGGGCTAGTTAACGTTTTTAGGAGTTATTAGATGCAAAAATACAGCATTCTTTAGCCCCAAAACACGAGAAAACAAATATGGTTACCATAGCAACGGCATCCTAAATTCACAACCTAATGTACTAGATGGTCAATTTTGAGGAAAATATGCAATGTATCCAAATAAAACTTTTTTAAAGCAAAAGTAGAAAGGTCCCACATGCAAAATTTCATGTTTGCAAAAAATTGGGGGGGGGGGGGGGTTTGAGCAAATTTGACTATCAAGCCACCTTAAAAACAAAGAGGAAAAATTGTCCTCGCCTTACATAACTGGTTCTAACATTAATGAAATTAGCAAATAGCTAACAGAAAAATAGTAGAGAATACGTCTAGTAAAGAATTAATGAAAAGAGGGCACAAATGTTGTGCTCATGTTGCACTCAGAAGCCATTGTTGCTCACAAGCAACACGCTTAGTATTTCTCGGTAATATCTATCTTTAGATTATTAACTTAAAGATTATCTTAGAGTAACAAACATTCATATTCATATTCATACTTAGAAATACAAATACAAAGAAATCCAGAATAAACCAGAAATTTTTAGGATTATATCTTACGTTTCGTGTGTTGCGCTCCTTCCTTGTCGAAGCACGTATTTTGAAAATTTCCTGGTCATGTGATATGTACCCGAAAAGCATTCTGTGGCTGGAAACTAGCTTTATTTGTTTCTTAGCAACAACAAGGCTTTAGATAGAGAAAATGAAATATTCACGACCGAGGGAGGAGCTTTAAATTTAATGTTGCTTCTGAGCAACGATGCCCCCTAGAGGTTAATATTGATAGTGTAAAATGGTCTAGCAGCAGCAGCAGCTGCAGGATAAGACGTGGTTAATATTAATAGTAAAAATGTTCCAACAGCAGCAGCAGGATAAGACGAGGTTAATATTGATGGTAAAAAATGTCCGAACAACGACATATAGTAAATAATGTTACAATGCTTCATACATTACTTCTTATAAAGTTATTTACTTTTTTCATTATTTCTTACTGTCCCCATCTTTGGAGGTGTCCAAAAATTGCATTCTCGTAGGATTTTGCGTGGCAAAAGTGTCAATAACTTCTTCAACACTCACCTCTGTATCATTATTGATATGGATCTGTGCCAGCCCCTTCAACTTTTCATTAGTCATGGTATTACGCAACCATGTTTCCATTCTGCGAAGAGCAGAAATCGATCGTTCTCATTCGCAAGTGGTGACGAGTGCAACAGCCGAGATCTTCCACGCAGTAAAAAGTTTGGAAATGCAAGTTCATTGCAGTTCCGCAGGGTGTCAGCAACTGAGTCGTAAACAATTTCTTCCAAACCTTTCCTACAGCTAGTTTCCCAAAGGCCCAGTCCGGCGTGAATGGCTCGATAGGTAGGCATGTCCTCTCTGTATGCCTCCACAAACTTCATGAACACGGTTTTCCACTCCAGATCTTTGCAATTAAGGAATGCGCCAGGGACAACGTAGAATCCTCGGTACAGGTCGCACAACTTTGACGGAAATCGAAATTCAACTTGTTCGATGAGATAATGGAGGAGAGGAATGGTCAATTTTACTCGGTATTAATCACGAGTAGTGGAAACTCGTAATTTACACGCATAGTTTGCGTCTTGCATCGGGCGAGCTGTTCAACTTCTTTAACTCCGACTAAACGGCACAACTCCAAGCCTACCGATCATGAAAATGATCCACTGATTCCCGCAGCTCATTCAATCGTGCCTTTGAAAGATTGATCTGCTTTATCGACTCGAGGATATCAATCTTTTTTCTTTGCAATTCTTCCGTCAATGAATACGTATAATGCAAGATGTTAGACGTGATGACCAGTGAAATAATGAACTCAAAAGATTTAACAGCACCAAGATAGATTTTGGCGTCACTCGTTGAGCTATCGAAATCCCCGATCACATTAGCCGCTGTATGCTTCAGAGAATCGCAGGTAGCTTCGAACGCTTCGACGATGCCATCGAGTGCGGCAATTCGTTCAACCCAGCGTGTCGTGGAAGGAGCAATTAACTTTTTTCGCTTTTGAATTATAACTTTTGTCTTAAAGCATGCATGTGCTCAGGCGAAGGACTAAAGAAGGTAGTAATTTCTGTGCCAATCCTGACATTTGTATCACGGGCGTTAGCTTACAGGCCTTAGCCACGATAAGATTGAGATGGTGACTAAAGGTGAAAACATAAGTATAATGCATTCCCAGAACTCTAAACTATTTTTTGTCATAAACAATGTGTCATTTGGTCATTTCTGCCAGTTTCAAAGAATTTCGTCACAGTTTCCACATTTTCAAAATTTTAGGTACAAGGTAACAATGAGGAAAAAAGTTACAGCAAATGGTGTCTCCCACTAAGCTTTTCCAACCATACCGACACATGTCCAATGTTAGTTTATTCAAAAGAGACCAGTAGTACAGTGATGCATGCAAAATTTCAACTGATTTCGATGCAAAATGCGAGGGTTCTGAATCAAGACATGTAGCATATAGAAAGAGCCATTGGGAGACCAAATGGGTAAAAGATACGTCCAGCAACTCCTACCGTATTACTGAGCATCCCACTAGCACCATCGTATCTTTGACCACGATAGTTTTCAAGAGGTAGAATTATTTCCTTCAAGGTATCCTCTATACTCTAGGCTAGCGCTTCGCCGTTAATCCCTACCCATCGCGCAAATTTAATAAAACGTTTCTTAGAATCCACGTAACGTAAAACAATTGCCATTTCCTCAATGGTCCCACAGTCGGTTGCTTCATCAGCAAAAACAGAATAAACTGGAGAGCTGCTATTATTGATTTGGGAGACAATCTTCTCTTTGATCTGGCTGCCGCAGATGTTGACCAACTTATTCCGAATCGTCTTCGAACTGTAGGTGGCATTCTTCGTCGCTGTTGCAAAATGCTGCTGTATCTTGGTATCACCTCCACCTGCTCTGTTATTTAAAGTGCTTATGAAACGAAATTTTCTGCGACAATTTTCTTATTGCATTAGAAAGATCAGTTAAAATCACTGTATAACTTCTTTGATAGAATTTTTGTAACTGCCTTACTTTTCGAGATATTCAATTTTATTTGATTTGAAAATTACCTAACCAGTGACGTCATACTGCATAATGAGCGACTGTTAGATTGCTTATTTTGTAGCATGTAATAGTGGAAAATAACTAAAACTACACTTACATGTGTGTAGGCTATGTTTAACATCCAGACCTGGGTATTTAGGTGTTATATCTTCAGTACTTTTTAAATTAATTCAGCTTTTTTGAAAAGTGATTATGCAGTATGACGTCACTGGTTAGGTAATTTTTAAATCAAATAAAATTTAATATCCCGAAAAGTAAGGCAGTTACAAAAATTCTATCAAAGAAGTTATACAGTGATTTTAACTGATCTTTCCAATGCAATAAGAAAATTGTTGGAGAAAACTTCGTTTCATAAGCACTTTAAAAAAGCTTGAAAGTGTCTTGGGCTACTAGACGGTAATGCTGCGAATCATCACGATGTCCTCTTCATGGAACATTTTGCTTGCCTGCTAAAATTTCGGTGTCAACTATCGTTTTCAAAATGCACCTGTTATATTGAATACGAGCACTTCTTATACGATCTACTTGCTCATCTATGCCTTTAGTGTTACCAGTCATCGCGTTTTTGAATTCCACCGTAGATAACATAGAATCGCGATGAATATCTGAATGCTTTTGATGATACTCTAGTTTTGTTACTGCACTTTGCCAATTAGTTAAAAGGCTCTTTGTATAATTTTAAAAATTTTGAACCATCATGCCCTTTCTGGTATGGAATTTCTCAGGAAGTAACACGAATCTTCCTTGCCACATAATAATTTTGAGCAGGCTCTATAGAGGCAATTGCCATCACCACGAGTTCTATAATAACAATTATTATATGTGTGAAACATAGATACAATAATTGTGTTAAATTTCAAGCTGTGAAATTTATTAAAGTACTAGTCAATGGTTAAATTTAACAAATTATCAACAAGGAGAACTCCTCCATCCCCTCCTACTACCATAGACCACTCATTTAATTACCATCCACGATACATAAATATATCGGCCAAAAGAAGTAAATAAGACAACTGCAAAAGGTAAATAATCAGGATCATCGCTTGTAAGGTACTCCCAGGTCTCCAATCCGCCCCGTCCATGCAGCTTACCCAATATTGCTATTTGTTCATTAGTATTATTATAGTATTTCATCGATAATCCTACAAATACAGTGTCTGGCAATTTAAATATCAGAAATTTAATCTCACAATGTTGAATATAAAGCCTAGCACATTAAAATATAACTAGCACTGTAAGCTTTTATATAAAATGAATGAAACTTACTTTAGAGCTCTTAGTTCGCCACTTTGCCATTTTGCCGTAAGGTGTTCAAGAATCAACAAAAGCAAGATCTCTCCCCTTCCTGCCCTTTGCGAACGGATTCCAAGGTTTTGCTTTCGATACATAATCAACAATTTTGCCTTCACATTGCCGTTTTATCTGGCTGATTTGAGAGGTATTTCCTTCTCAAAATGAGGGCTCGCGGACAATATTTGTGTTGCTTGACCTGGCTTCCAGATGAAACATTATGGTGAAGAGTGGCAATTATGTTCTTTTTCATCTGATACACTGCCACACTAATTTCTTGTTCTGATGGTGAAGGCTTGGAAATGGTGTTCTGGCGAATAGCGAGGCCATAATACTTACTGTTGTAATACTGTAGTTTTTTTATCTTCACTTCTGTAAGGCGACCTTTTACACCAAATGTCTTTTTATCATCCAACTTTCCCTTTGCGCTAGCGTTCAGGTTGAGTAGGTGTTTTCCCAGACGTTTCTGCACATGACCCACACAGTCTAGCTTTTCCACTTTGCATTCTCCATACACATTTTCCACCGAGCTATGTGCTTTGCTGTCACCATCGGAAACCATCCATCGATATCTTAAGTTGTGGCGACTTACCGATCGCTCCCAGAGAACTAATGCCTTTTCTGCGTCCATGGCTGGTGAGCTTCCACAAAGTTAATGCCACACTCATTCTTTGCTTCATGTTCCATTTTCTATTGTTCAAAAATGTTATCATCCTTACAATTGTGACCTTTTCAAGGTGCACTTCTGGCAGGCTTTCGAGAGAACATGGTAATCCAACACTTCACCAGTGTCTACACAGATGACAAACACCACGCCAGTCAACGAAGCAAAGCCTTGCTTGACCCATGTTCGATCAAAACTAACAGCAATATCTGCTGGCTGACCAACATCTAATTCAGCATTCTCTATTAAAACCATTTTACGAACCTTGTCACCCACCCTTTTGTTATGTTTTCCTTTATTTCTTCCTACGCGAGGTAGGGGATCGTTATAGTATATGTATATTTATGCTGTACAGTTTACTATGTCTTCTTTTGTTGTCTTGTTGTTTGTGAGTAGAGTTTTCGCTCACTCTTTTGGCTACTCTGCAGCTACTGTCGACATTCAGCTGTGGCGGTCCTTTTATACTAACGGATCATCACGGATCATAACGGATCTACATAGAGAATACAAGAATCTGTCTCATATTTAAGCTTTTGGCTTGAAAAGGAATAATTAAATCATTGTAACAAGATTGGGAGACCCTTGACTGTCCTGGGGAGAGAGAAATATATTATATCTTACAAAGTATACGCACATTGAAAAAATTGATCGCTATGAAATTTGAAATCTGACTCAGCTGAATATATACATGCATGCCCTATCCTACGGGAACATGAAATATTGCATGCTGGATTGTCCTTAGTAAATTTTGATTTAGCGAATATACCGTTTTTGCCTCTAGTAACAAACGTACGCACATAATATGACCGCTACTTTACAAATACACTAAACAAATTCCAAAAATTTAACATTATATTAATAGATACCGTTCGTCATAGATTTAACGTGTCCGTGTCCATGCTATATCCTTTGTGTCCGTAATGACCCACCCTTTTGACAATGTATGTCGTCACTCAAAGTGGCTTCCATACGCTTCTGGGGATACAGTTAAATCTGTAACAAGATAAATGGGCTTTCGTAATATAATTGCAAAGTCGTAATGTCCGTGGCGTAACGTAATCGATCACTGAATGACTCCGGTATGAACTGCAACACTGAGCAGAGATAACAGTCAAAACGCTCATGAAGATCCAAAAGATCATCTCGTATCTCAATCACCACTGTAACGAATTATATTTTCAACGCCGTACCTCCACTGTTATGGGTTCCTTTATTTCTTTCTACGCGAGTTAGTGGATCTTTATAGTATATATATATTTATGCTGTACAGTTCACTAGGTCATCTTCTTTTGTTGTCTTGTTGTTTGTGAGTAGAGTTTTTGCTCTCTTTTGGCTACTATGCAGCTACAGTCGAGATTCAGCTGTGGCGGTCCTTTTATACTAACGGATCACAAAAAAAGGGCTTTAAAAATGTATAATATAAAATCACTTTTGTCGCTACAAGTAATCTCACTACATGTCTCTCGTGACGTATCGTCTCCATCTCTCTAGCTCTAAGGTTACGGTTATACTATATAGGTAGTTCTTATCCAGTCTCTTGCTGTCGTCAATCATAAAAGTACTTAAGTATTGATATACATAATTATGTGATTATATCGTCTATAGGACCTGTCTCCGACACTCTTTCTAAGACCAGGAGAATGGTCCCGAATTGCTTATAATACGCGGTTTTTGACATACACGGCATGTTCATAATACTGCATAGTGTAGCCAGTCCTTCGTAGCCGCCACCCATTTCAATAGAGTTGTATACAAGTCGTCGATTAACGTCAAAAGATGTTCCCCTTTGTGACACACTGGTAGATGTATCCAACACCTCTACATTATTGCATGTGCTACATCTGCACTGTCAACTTTGACATTAACCCCTGTATTTTGTCATCTTCTTTGTCGAGCTTCAAATGTCCTATATCAAAGTTTCACAGTTAATAAATACAAAAGCTGGAAACTAATAAACTATAAACTTGTATACCAAAACCTATGACATAAACGTGCAGAATATTATTATGGGCTACAATAAATATATAAGTGTTACCTGCCCTACAAAAATCTGTAGTGATTAGAAATAAATACAGTGACAATTAATAGCAAGAACAAGTCACAGTATGTATCTACCTTGTTCACATCTAGGATGTCAGAAAAAGCAGATCATGTCTTCCGGTACCTTTTTCCGCTTTTTGTACTTGTCCCTTCTTGTCCCACTGTATTACTCAGCTTTTTTAATTGCGGTAGCGATCTACTTCATTTACGCCTGCAAGACAAAAGGACCCTGGTTGGATCCTAAGAGCTTCAAGCACTTTAATGGTTGCTTGGTTTCCAATGTTAAAATGTGTCACAGCATCGTACTGTTATAAATGTGTTTTCCCCGAGCCGCAGCGCGGAGGGTTACTAATCCTGAGATGCGAAAGTCATCCGCCATTATGTGTTGGTTTGGTTTGGTTTGGACGTTCGACCTTTTAGCTGGCGTCATTGAATTCCGAGGGTTTTTTAAGATAAATGTCATGAAATCTGTAGGGAAACAAATCGAAATCATTAAAAAACAATAAAAATAAATAAAAAATACGGAAAAGATGACGAAAGAACGCGCCAACAGAAGGAAACAAGAACGGAAACGTGCATAAAAGGTGGCCGTATTCAGACTATTCAGTAGCCGTAATGATTCCACATTTTAATTTCGAAGTTTACGTTTCTTTGTTTTGTAAAAGCAAGACTGTAGTTTTATTGTAAGTGTGAAAATAATTTACAGGTGAAAAATACGACCGTAGCGTAAATAGAGATTACTTCATGGTTGGTGAGTGCGTACGATTTTTATTCACGAGTTGTGAAAGATCGTTAAACGAACGAGTGAGCGCAGCGAACGAGTGAGTTTAGCGATCCTTCACAACGAGTGAATAATAAAAATCGTACAAACGAACCAAACATGAAGTAAATTGTTTATTATATGAGCGGTGTAAAGATGAGTATAGAGATACCAAATATTTGATATACTGACGGACAACAAAATACAAGCGAAATATAAAAACAAAATTTCTTACCATTTAACGATTTGTTTTCGTGCAGAAAACACAACCATGAGGTTTATTTCACGTTAATGAAACCACAAATGTATTTCTTCATGATCTTTCGAGATTTTTTGCAGACAAAATATTATAAATCTCTCTCCTCAGTAAGTTGACAAAATCGGACTCCATGTTTACATTAGCCTGCGAACAGGCGTTGGATTTTTGGGTAAGAAAATGTCAGCCAATCAAAACGCTCATACGACTTTTTTCACATGTGAAAAATGTCGTACAACCAATCAAAACGCTCATACGACTTTTTTCACATGTGAAAAATATAGTATGCAGTGAAATACGAGTTTTATTTCAGCCGAATACTACGCGTAAATCTCCATACTCATACAATAATAAATTGTATTTTACACCGTACTAAAGTTCACACTACGCATAATGACATACGGACCACAGACTTTTAAAAAATTAAGTCTTTTGTCATTACAACTGGTAATTCTTTCATTATTTTCACAGTTATTTAAAAATATAGAACGCATTATTAAAAACTGCCGTGTCGGCGTTTTGCTATGACAACAATCCTGAGAATACTTCATGTTCCGAAAATTTAGTTGCATCTTTGATACATTAAGGCGAGTAGTTTTCATGTATGCATGTATTTCTAGTATTGAATGTATACGCGAGGTAGTGGAATCTTTACAGGTATTTATTCTACAGTTCACTAGTCTCCTTCTAAGTTCGTTGGTATGTCTTGCCTTTTTCTGTCCGTTCGTTTGAGTAGAGTTTTCACTTGTTCGGCTACTCAACAACTACAACTGAAATTCAGCTGGGGCGATCCTTTTATAGTAATAGTTGTAGCATTTATCGTACACGTAAACAAAAAGGTGGGCTGATGTCGAATTAGCCAATCAGGTTTAAGGTCGTGGATTTCTAAACTCTCGTACCAGCTCTTTTCCTTTGTTTGTTTAAGGCGTTGTCGCACTGTGCATGTTTCGGTCGGTTCAATGCTCCGTCAATATTATTTAAAAATGTTCAAAACTTAGCTTACTTTGTTCACTTCTTTAGTAAAATGTTACTTCAATTTCAATGTTTGACTTTTACTTTAACACAATTTTACAATACCATGTTTTTATGACGTTACACTTTTATTACCTGACCGCGTGAAATATGCCTGGATAACATTGACGTTAATATCTCAAACCCAGTGGCGGATCTAGCGTAAGTCAAAATAAATTACCACTGGTCATTCTAGGATATATTTACATTTTAAAATACCTTCAAAGCAACTTCATTGGTTAGATTTTATTCTTTTGAAATTCCTAACCTATGACATTGTTATAAAGTTATTTTGAATTTAAAATTATGCTGCTATAATTTATTTTGACTTACCCTGGATCCGCCACTGCTCAAACCTGCACACGTGCAGGTAGCTGCATGTGGAATTTTCCTTATCTACATGAATCCGACCAGGTTGTATGGTTTTTTTAATGCTCAAATATACTTAGTTATCCTGTGATCCCAAATGGAAATGATAATTGGCATGTTTGTGCAGGATACAAACTTTTTACTTTCTCTTTTCTCGCCGCAGAACTAAGCCTATTATCTTTCCCACTGACCACATATTGTTTATCTTGCTTGGATAACTTAACTTGGCTATTTTTATATTAATAGACAGTTTCCTAACAGTACACTCCCAACTGGAATGCATCACTTCCAACTTAGATGGTTTCGGGAACTCGCTGCCAAATCATGCTATTGAAAATATTTTGATTTTTATCTTTCTATTGAGACACATTCTTAAAAGTTCCTTGTCGCCTGAATCTGGCATACACTAGTTTCATTTGTAAAGAAACTTTCCATGACAAGCCCTTGCCATGCTTGTGGGTGCTTGTCTTGTTTGCTTTGTCACGCTTGTCACATCAACTTTCCTTGCCATCTGGACAATGCATATGCAGTGGCTTCTTATCGTTTGATGTACAGTTCCATAAACTTGCGTGAACATCATTTTCCATGGCTTTCAGTTTGCCACTGTTGTTTGTCACATAATAGTTTTGCAGTTAGTTTGTCATGTTATCAATTAGTTTACATTTTTTCTCAAGACCTTTTATTTTTTCAATTTCTTTAGTAGCTGTACGGAGTCCTTTATGGACAAGCCCAGACAAGCCCTATTCTAACTGGCAATCAAAACACTCTTTGCACGGCAACATTTGAAAATGGTACTTAATATAGCTATATCAATGAAACGGCGACCATTTAACTCATCTTGTCTCTGTAGGTTGGGAGACATCACCATTTTTTCTTGTCGAGGCTGATTTTGTTGAATTCCCCAAGGTTTCTTTCTCACCGTAGCCGTGTGGCGCATTTGCTTCACCGCGATTTTCAGTAGCAATTCGTTTGAATTTATTTGTTGTTGAATCAGCATCTTGATTCCCGAAGAATTTACGTTTCTTTCTTTATTTTCTTACCATTTTAGAACAAGGAATTTTTAAAAATATCTTGCAAATGAAGCATGCAAAATTCAAGTTGTATATACACTGTAAACTTTGTCGTCAAACAGATATTAAAATTCTTCTTGTCAGCCTAGTTCCATGGCCTTCCACTCGCGGGCCAGAAAATATCCGAAACGAAAAATTGTGAAAAACTTGCTCTTAGCCTCCCTCAGTCTACCTCGTCTCTAAGCACGCCCCGTGAATATTCAAGGAAAAGCGGAAATGCCATTTAACTGGGCTGCTTCTTGTAACAAGACACACTCCAAAAAATGCGAATTAGAACGGTTCATTCGCTTGAATAAAAACAATAGCATTTCGTTGCTATTATATGGCTGTTGCTCAGGAAGAAACGAATGCTTAACCTGTTTCTTTTTAATATTTTGCCCGTTTTTGTGTATTCAATAAATATATATATATACGAAATGAAAGATCTTTGAATATGTAAAAAATCGTATTTTGAAAATTGTTTTTCTACCCGACATATCCTACATCCGCCTCCGTTTATTTGTTGCAAAAATCGCGGTTATTTTACAGACATTTCACCATCTTTGTAAAACGTTTGTAATATTTGGATTTACAAATATTTTACTGACATTGTAAATGGTTATACCATGAATATTATTCAACAAGAAATTTTCATTGTGAAACTGCTCATATTTTTGACAAGGTTATTTTGACAAAAGAAGATACTATTGTTAATTAGCTTTTCCTACGCAATGCGACTGGGCTTAGATGACGCGACAAGATGATTGAATTAGGCAAATTTTCTTTGATCACAACAAATTAGAACTACATTTATGGTGTTTTAGAAAACCAGTGCATGACTGCAGCTCTTTGTGTAAAGTTTCAGCACGAAATTTTTGCAATTCGATCTAAGAATAATCGCCAAAAACAATTATTTTGGCACCTAAATATGGCAGATTTTAAGGCCTATTTGCGCATGGCATGAAAAAGGCTAATTCTTGATATTTCTATGGTAACATGAAGGATTTCGGCTATTTATAGACAAGTGTCTTATCAATATTACCTTAAGTACCAATTTTAGAGAATAGTAAGATTTCCTAGTTCCATTTTTCTTATTCTTTAAAGGGGCAGTGTCATGAGAAAAATTGTTTGTCTACTTTTAATCTCTATCAACGATAATTTGAAAATAAACCATGACACCGCTTTCAGTTTCTCAATATATCGTCTTGTTGTGAAGATATTAACAGCAAACTAAAACTAATTTGTGACGTCATCTACTTGCGCATTCGAAATGAGATTTACTAAATAAAGAATTTCTCTAACACAAACGGACAGAATTTATCAAACTTTCATACGATTTTTCACCTACAACATTACCATCCTTTTATAAAGTTTGAAGACATTCTACTTCTTGTTTCGAAAATATTTCTAGTTTGTTGAATCTGCTTGGTAATTAGTATGCGTGAGTAGATGGTATCACAAGCTGTTTGCATGTTTTAAAACAGTGAGTAGCTGGAGAACGAGACAATTTATTCAAAAATTAAAAACGCCGTGTTAGTGTACTTTGACATTATGTTTGATTGAAATCAAGAATAGACAAACGATTTTTCAGGACACTGCCCTTTTAAAAGTAATACATTGGCGTATTGTGTGCAAAAAGCACAAACCTTTACCGAAGAAATCTTTGTCTATAAAGGTTTAACGAACTTGAAATGATTGATGATTCTTTTGTCTTATTTTGATTTTAAAAACTGCAGAGAGGCTCCTGAAGTCTGTAAAGGATTTATTTTTGACAGTGTATCATTATGTCAAGCTATAGTCGTTTCCAAGCAACTATAGTTGGAATCCTAGTATACGTGCACCACAGTTGCATGCATGTGGACGTTTTGAAAACCTGTAATGATTATGATTATGTTTGTGTAAATGTATTCGAATAAGTTTTTATATTTCCACAGAAGCAAATAGACAAACGCGCAGGGGTTTTTTTCTCTCAATTATTGGCAATGGGCGACTTGCCCCTGAGCCGCGATTCCTCTGTCATTTCTCTAGCTAAGGTTAATTTATATTTGACTCGGTTTTTCTTGATGTACTTCGTTATATATCCAGGTTATATACGTTGAATAAATAACTATAATTGAAAGAAATCCTTTTAAATAAATTATATTCAGCAATTAATACCTCGAAAGTCGAGATTTGTGTCATGTTAAACATGACATAATCCCCTCTTCGGTATTTGACCTACACTTTGCACCTGGTATCGGAAGGCTGTTTTCCTCCTGGCAGATTTTTCTGCACTGGGGAAAATCTTTCTTTGTTTTGTACTCTAATAAAGTGAAACCATAGACAAGGAATGAAATGGATACGCTAGCTGAAGCACTGTCGCTGCTGCGACGTCCGTGATATACCCTGTTACGCTTTAACTTGGGACCCTGTAACTTAATTCACTTTTAATTTATTTCACGAATGTGTATTAAACTTTCGGCTTAAAGCTTTCTGGTTGTAAAAAAGCTGAAAAACTAACGCTGAATGTTCGTCTTCTTTTTGAGTGGTTAGAGATAATTATTGCCTCTGATGTTGTTAAAAGGCTTTAGGGAAAAGATGGTTTAAAAGTCGAGACATTACTTGGGTTTTTTAAATATATAAATACGAAGTTCTGCATGAAATATATTTATAGCGAAATGTCATTGGCGGCTTAGCTCGCGTGTGCAGTCCATTCCGAATGCCACTTTTCGCTTCAGCTAGTAAAAGAAACTACATCTTTCGTGTGCTATTAACTGTCTACCTACACTGGCAACGTTTGTGACAATTAATAAAGAATAATTATCATTTATAGACTCGGAGCGAGGGTGATTCGGGAAAATATTAACCCGAAGTGATGATATTTCTCGAGGGCTTTAAAGGGGGAATATCATCCCTGAGGGGTGATATTTTGCCAAATCACCCTCGCTCCGAGTCTATAAATGATATATTATACCGAAGATTAGAGCATGCGATACTAGTTTGAGCAACCTGAGTCAGAAATTAAAAAAAAAAACAAATCAACGACAGCTGCTTTAAATACCGTGGTGCTATACTCAAACGACTTGTCGCTGACAATATCGATACCCCTAAGTCCATGTCGTATTGTTAGAAGAACGGTAGCTTTGTGTTTTCTGCCATCTTGCTTTTTTGCATTTGCAAAAAACTTTGCTAAGTTTTTATCCAGGCTCTCTTCATCCTTTTCTGCCTTTTTGACGTCGCCAACTGCCCAGTAGAACACACGAACTGCGTTTTTTGTTGCACGTTTTATATTTTTGGAGTCTTTTTTTAACAAAATACGAACAATTTCTTCGTCGGAGTCGCTATCGCAAAACATACTCTCAGCTCCTGCCATTTTCCATTGCTTTTACATGGTGCGTGTAGCTCTCGCGGGACGTCGCGTGAGATAAATTTAATATCACAGTTTGATAGATTTAATATCACACCTTCGGCTAGAAAACCGGGGACTGCGCATGCGACACCACGAAAAATCACATTGTCACGTGGTACAAATAGGGTTTTTGATTGGACAATTTAAATTTGAGGTATAATATTGTAATATACTGCATTCAAGTTATTACATACTATATAGCTACGTTCACTTTTATTTCAACACGCTACCCTTGGTGGACACATTTAATGACCATTTACAGAAAGGACGTGTTGCTCGATTAAACCAATGCTCATTCATGTATAGTGTTCTACTCGATACGAAAATTCCCAATACATTATATATTCCATATTATGGTCATATAACATTTATATGTTGGATCATATATCATATATATGATCCAAACTTACATAAACCTTTCTGACATATTATATTGGCGTAGCAAGTTCCAACTGTCTAACCCTGCTAGACTAACCCAACTTCCGAAGAGAACTGAGGAAGAAATATTAACTTGCTGTGGACGGTTATGGGATGATGTTCCTCAACCTTACCGTGGTACGGCTCACAACCTGTACAGCAAACGGCTTTTTAAGCGTCATAACCATCTTATCTATTCCAAAGCTGACGGAAAGTAATGGTGCAGCAGATCAGGTCCGCGCCTTGCCACCATATTGTGTTATAATAAAATTACGAATTCAATATACTGAGAAGCATCCTACAACGAGAAGCCGTGTTTGGAGGGGTTTTCTGCTGTGGCTCCTGTTTCCGTGCTCGTCGAGAATCGGCACACATATTGGGAGGATCAGGAGTTGATCAGCGTATTGTTAAATTACCGCCAAGTCTGCAAGAGTGGGCATCGCGAGATTTTTTCTAAACACTGCCGTTACACTCGCCTTAAGTTTACTTGAAGATCTTCAAGACTTTGCGCATTGGTGATGCGTGTTTTGGCCTCGTCTTGTGCCAATTGGTTCTCAGGACAAACTTGGAATTGGTCGTCTTAATTTACAAGGCCCGATGGCGCGCATTGTACACAGCAAAAAACGCGCAACCTGTTCTGGCCTGATGAAAACAGGATTGAACAATGTTGTGCTGCCCACATTGTTCAAGGTTGTCAACAATACTGAACAAGTTGATGAGCCTGAATTAGCCTGCAATCAGGTATAACAATGTTGAACAATATTGTTGACAACCTTGAACAATGTGGGCAGCACAACATTGTTCAATGCTGTTTTCATCAGGCCAGAACAGGTTGTGCGTTTTTTGCTGTGTACATTACGAACCACAATGTATACATTGTTACTGTTATCAACTTCATGTAAATAACAGTGACTATGTTCGCGTTGTGGGATTGTTTGCAACCTTTATATATATAGTACATGGACAGCGACTTGGGATGTTCATGTACGTGTTGAATATATTGGATGAAAATTATAATGAAAAGCAGATACAGTTGCTATATTACGCTAAACGACGATATGAATCAGGATGCATCATGGGATGCATGCTTGATCGTTATCATGGCATCGTTATCGCATCATGGGATGCATGCTCGAACGTTGATCGTTAAATTCGAATTCGATTTCGTGAGGTGAAAATATTTTTTTGGGACCAATTGTGCGCCAACCCTAAATTCAAGTGTAACCAAGTGTTTTAGTTTCTGTGTTTCTTCACATCCCCATTTCAAAACTTCAGAAAGCAAGACTACTATTGATCCAAACACGATTTGCGTAAAAACATTTCTATGCTTACGAACAAGATGCTCTGAAATCACCTTCAAACTTGTGCTAACCTGGGTTAGCTTGCTTACCGAGTTTTGAACAACCAGCCCGTGACCGTAAAGGCAAGAAGTCTGTGCCGTTTTCGGTCACAATTTGTGATAAGTACGGTGGACATCCGATTATCTCTTGCAGATCCGAGTCATCTAAACCTGGGGTATGCCTCCTATAAAATTCATTTGTTGTTTCAAAACTGCGTTTTGGGGTGAGCATTCTCGCACAAAAGAACTTCTGGCATGCATTTCGGAAGGATACATTCTAAAACTCATTAATAATTCATGAAGGAAATTCAAAAGAAATACATATTTAATTAGTGTTTTGAAACTAGAAGAAAAGTGTCTTAAAAGCAGGTGGCGGATTTGAAATGTCTCAGGGGACAGCAGGGCTGATTAAGTATTCGTTTTCAAACTACTAGTAGCATGAAATTTTTCAAGATACTAGTACTTTGAATTGCTTAATTGATGAGTTTGAGTCCCTTCGGTCACTTCGCCTCGGACTGGAACGAACTCCTCGTACTTGAAATCCCAGTAAGGTCCTCTGTCTCGTATTTGAACTATTACGTAAAGGGCGTCGGTGCATTAGTTTTTTCTCGAATAGGGTGCGGTATAGGGCCCACAGCAGCAACGTGGCTGAGGTCCCGACTAAAAGTAGTGACAAACAATATAAAAGCTTGTTATAATAATTTTTTAGGAAATATGAAAATTTAATTTCTGCCAGCGATTTTAGTGATTTTATGTATAATTAGCTGCTGACCTGGCATGTTGAGTGGTGATTTTGTTGGAAAATATTGTAGTAAGGCAATGTTTTGGTTCTAATAACCACCGTATAAGCGACCCTTCTAAATATTGTAGGCACTTCAGAAAGGCTGATGCTTGCATTATTGGTCTGAAGTTAGAGCTATGTCGACACTGCCGTTTCAGGGCGGGGTCATTTTGAGGACTTTCGTCCCGGATTAGCGTTTTGGCACTTATGCTATGTTGACCGCCATGATCATTTTACCCTAAAGCAGTTGAGATTATCTCTGGTAAATGAAACACATACTATATATCTTTTGTTGATTCCAGGGCCCCCATTGATACCAGTGTTGTTACATTGAATGGGCTACCCTGTTGAAATAAAATTCTATCTATCTATCGGTTTTAAAATGAAAACACGATGAAAAATTGATTTGTTGTTTTAAAACTGCGTTTTTGGGTGAGCATTTTCGCACAAAAGTGAAACGATAGACAAGGAATGGAATAGATACGCTAGCTGAAGCACTGTCGCTTATGCCGGCCCGCTTGTAGCAATATTCAATCCAGTGAAATACTTGTTCAATTCAATACACAACACAATAAATACTATGCCAGTATTAATTTAATCCCACACTAGTTTTATCAATGTAAACCATAAATTATTTATTCAATCCAATCCACAAAATATTTGATCCAATCTAAAAAGAATTGATTCAATCCAATCTAAAAAAATGATTTTATCCAAACTAAAAAAAATGATTCAATCCAATGTAAAAAAACTTGATTCAATCCAGTCCACAAAATATTTATTTAATCTTCCTGGGCCGAGCGCGGCTGAAAATCAAAATTCCTGCAACATGGCTGACTCAGAAGACAGTGATCTCAAAACCTTTCTCGAGGATGTATTGAATAAGACAGAAAGTCTCATCCACCAAGGAGATATATACAGAGAGTTCACTCAGGGGTACAAAGTGTGCTGAAATGTCAGCCGACTTCCGGTTTGGCCGCTATGTTGAAAGCAACCAAAACATCAGAAACTAATATGTCGGAATACGAAAGAAACCCACTAAAAGCGCTCTAACTTTTTCTTTTTTAACACCAAACTCATGATATTTTGAAATGTTATAAAGAAACGGCTGTTCTATGATTCAATTGTCAAAAAGAGGAGGAGAAGTTAATTTATTCGTGGAATTTGTTGTTATTTCCTATTGTTACACATCCGGCATAAGCTCCTCATCTGAATTTACTATATCAGTAAATTGCTAAAAGCCTCTAAATTTACTATATGATAAATTTACGACAAGAACCCTAAACCTAATCCTCTTACTCGCCCTTCGGGCTCGCGCTTTAGCTAAATTTGGTGAAGTAGATACAGTCCCAGTGAGTGAGAATAGTTTTAATAACAATTAGTTAAAATAAAATAAAATAAAAAAACAAATATAAAATAAAAAAATTAAAAATCCCACCTTCCACCCCCGTCCACCCACCCCTTGTTGTTACGGTGTACTAACGTTGTCGCGAATTTATAGTCAGGGAGGCAAAGGTCATTTTACCTACCTTCTCGAGGGACAAATCCATTTTACTCTTAAAGTGTCCGATACATGCCTAATATAACAATTCTGAATGTTGTTTGGCCCAATTTATCTTGTGGGCTTCGATCAACACGTTTTTCTTCAGTTTTATTATAAAACTATTATGTGGTCAAAAATAGCAAACTTTCAAGTTCATTCATTTGAAAAATGACTTGTATCATCAGAAAGCTTATAAAAAACAACATATAAGACATCATTACGGACACCCTGGTTTTTTAAGCTGTTTTCGTGTTATTGCTGCTTCAAAACGGGAAAATGTCCTAAAATGACGCTAATTTCCTGGGCACTAGTCTGAAAATAGGTTTTCGAACGCTCATAACTCAACAAAAATGTGGAAAATAAAAGTAACCATAATAATGTGTTATATGTAGTTTTTTATTACCTTTTTGATAACGTAAGTGGTTTTTCCTAGAAACAAGTCCGAAATTTCGCTTTTTTTGACAATAATATAGTTTTATAGAAAATTTAAGAAAAAACGTGTTGGCTGGAGCCCACAAGAAAAACTGGGCCAAACAACATTCAGAATAGTTATATTAGGCATGTAACGGACAATTTAAGAGCAAAATGAAATTGTCCCTCGATATGGTAAGTAGACATGTATTTTTGTACCTCTGCCTCCCTGACTATTACTATATGAGCAAATTTAGAGGCGTTCAAGAATTTACTGATATAGTAAATTCAGAGGAGGAGCTCAAGTTGGAAAATCAACACGAGTTACACGACCAACCAGTTCAGCGCCTGGTACCGAGTCTAGCCGCGCTCCGCTTAGGAAGATTAAATAAATATTTTGTGGATTGGATTGAATAAATTTTTTTTGCTTGGATTGAATCAATTTTTTTAGATTGGATTGAATCAATTTTTTTAGATTGGATTGAATCAAATTTTTTTTAGATTGGATTGAATCAAGTCCTTTTAGATTGGATTAAATAATTTGTGGATTGGATTGAATAAATAATTTGTGGTTTACATTGATAAAATTAATGTGGGATTAAATTAGTATAGTAAACAATTATTGGATGAGGTTTTTGTGATATGCGGAATTATCAATGTCGAGGTAAGAGTTGTTATGTTGTGTATTGAATTGAACAAATATTTCACTGGATTGAATATTGCTACAAACGGGCCGGCATAGTCGCTGCTGAGACATCCGTGTATTTCAGGAATGCAAACTAACGTTAACTGTTTGTCTTCTTTTTGAGTGTCTACTTTTCGTTTACTTTGGTAACGTTTGTGATAATTACTAAAGCATAATGAAATATTCTGCATCTAAGTTATTACATACTATATACGTTCACTTTTATTTCAACACGCTACCCTCAGGAGACAAATTTAACGATCATTTACAGAAAGGACGTGATTCGATTCTAAGAAAGCGTATTCTTAAATTACCGCCAGGTCGGCAAGAGTGGGCATCGCGAGATTTTTTCCAAACACAGCCGTTACACTGGCCTTAATTTTACTTGAAGATATACAAGACTTGCCTCGTCTTGTGCCAGTTGCTCCCCAGGACAAACGTGGAATTGGTCGTCTTAATTTACAAGGCCCGATGGCGCGTATTGTTCTCTAAAAATATGCTGCCTCCTTACCTGGATCTTCTTTGTGAAGACGTACATTCTTACGAACCACAATGTATGCATTGTTACTGTTATCAACTTCACGTTAATAACAGTGACAATGTTCGCGTTGTGGGATTGTTTGCAACCAAGTACATGGATAGCGACCTAGGATGTTCATGTACGTGTTGAATGGAATTATTAATTGGAAATTGTAATGAAAAACAAATATAGGCGCTATATTATGCTAAACGACGATATGAATCAGGATGCATCATGGGATGCATGCTTACTTCAGAAATCGACACTATAGATCGAACGTCGATCGTGAAATTCGAATTCGATTTTGTGAGGTGAAAATATTGTTTTGGGACCAATTGTGCGTCAACCCTAAATTCAAGTGTAACCCAGAGTTTTAGTTTCTGCGTTTTATGACATTCCCATTTCAAAACTTCAGAAAGCAAGACTACTATCAACTATTGATCCAAACAGGTTTTGTGTAAAAAACATTTCTACGCACACAAACAAGATGCTCTGAAATCACCTTCAAACTTGCGTTAAGCTGGGTTAGCTAGCTTACCGAGTTTTGAACAATCAGGTACGTGCCGTTTTCGGTCACAATCTGTTATACGTACGGTGGACATCCGATTATCTCTTGCAGGTCAGAGTCATCTGAACTTAGAGTACACTGTATGCCTCCTATAAAATTCATTTGTTGTTTCAAGACTGCGTTTTTGGATGAACATTTTCGCACAAAAGAACTTCTGGCGTGCATTTCGGAAGGATAAGGTAAAGGGCGTCGGGGCATTAGTTTGTTCTCGGATAGGGTGCGGTATGGGGCGCACAGCAGCAACGTGGAGTGACGTACTCACCAGGAACGATGCCCAATTTTTCTGACACTAACAAAGTGGCTGAGGTTCCGACTACAAGTGGTGGTATGGACTCAGGATGACAGGAACTAAGTTTCATCGCGGAATCCGCCTAAAAACAATGTAAAAGCTTGTTGGCTCCAACCATAAAAAGATAAGCGCGCACGCAATTACAGTGCAAAAATAACAGCCGCAGAGCCAAAAAAAGAAACACAGTACCAAAAGGGAACCATTTATCAAGTTCTAAATCAAATGTATTTTCGTGCACGCACATGTATCGTATAAGGTAAATTTGTTTCAGATAATTTATTATGTATATTATTAATAAGTAACACTTGAGTTGTTCAAACTATTAAAGGAAATAAATTGTACTCGTCGTTCGGACTCGTACAATGTTGCCAGACTGTTCGAGATTTTACTTGAAAATATTTTATATATACGAAGATAAGTAAAAATCTCTAGGTCCACAAAGTATAACGCAATTCGAAATCTGTCTCAGCGGCCAAGATGAGAGAGATTTTGATGACACGCCCAATATAGAAACATCACGAAATATCAGAACGAAAAATTTGATTGGTCGTCGTATAAAAACGAACATTTTGCTTGGTCGTCCTTATTTGCTGAATGTATGGATGTCATGGAATTGCAGCCGAGAGGCGAGAACGAGTTACGTGCGAATAACTAAACTCACAACTGGATTGTAGGTTGTACTTAACACAAAAAAAACATCTTTGTCAAGCGGAAAAAATTTGCAACCCCAAGGGCACAAGGTGTTTATGATGCAATAGGCATTTCCCGACCACAAACTTATTAAAAAATTTATTGGAAACATTTCAGGCATCCACTTATATTGTTACTTGAACACTTAGGATGTGTTTTTGCGGCTAACCCTGCTTTGGACATCACCGTTAACGAGATCAAATTAAACCTAAGATGACGGACAGCCCAGTTTATTCAGAAAACAATTTACAGGAGAAAATATGTGCGAGATGTGATAGTTCTATAAAGCAGATTATTCGTATGTGATGGTAATATCTCAATCCATAAAAATCAATCAGTTCTTAATGCCATACCCCTTTTAGCGGAGCAAAATAATTCCAGCTTCGATATATACGTGAATTAGGTTAAGCGAAATGCTTATTTAATATATCGGTCGGCATCTCTTTCAGCAAAGGAACCGCAATAAACGTGATGATTATCCCGTGGGCGTATGACACCCGATATTGTCGCAAGTAGCGACACCATCACAAAGTCACCGAAGGTCTGAGTATAAGATTGGAGGGGGTGAATATGTGTTCTACCCTACATTACATATTTCATACGACATCGCTCATTTTTATGGTCTGTGAACCTGTGAATATACAACTCTTCCCCCACCCCTAATTATAAACGCCACTGCCGTATACAAATTGAAGAATATTTGCCCTTAAAAATTCGCCATAATAATGAACTGGAAGGAAGGCTTATTTTGTTGAAGTAATGAAAAAATATTGGGAGTGGGCGATTAATCAGCTTTAAAATTCACATACAGGTCTTAAGAAAGAAAAAAACCCTTATAAGTCCGCCATTTTGTATTGAAAAGACCAGTCAATATTTTTCCTTGACAAGGTGTTATGACCTGCAAACTGGAGAGACACAAGTTTCAATCGCGAATAACTTGTTTTCTTTGCAGTGTAAGTTGACGTCAAACTTTGCCTTCTTCCCCGTGGTTAAGCTGAATTGAAATGAAAAATTGTTTTGTGTCAGAAGTTTAATTAGTTTCTTCGTTGCAATGTGCCGGTCCTTTGATATTTGAATTACAGTTATAACAAAATGAAAAGCTTTTCTAATCTGTATAGTTTAAGACAGACATGCTAATTTAGTTGTGCGCGCTAGAATTTTTTGTGTGTGCGTGGTTAAGATATAGATGTCAGTTTTTCGGGTGAATGTTACTCGAGTTAATATAATACGGAACTAGATTAAAACTTGGCTCCCTAAAAAATAAACCGCCTTTAGTAAGTAGCCTCACCTCTGACCCTTTTGACGTCAAAGATTTGAATTGCACAAAAAGTTTTAATTACTCGTTTCCTGTTATTACTGATATCACGTTTTACTGACGCCAATTTTGAGCTACATTGTCAGAAATCTGATTGTCGCTAGAAAACAAAGCAGTTTTATGAACGTGTGGCTAGTTATCGTACGTTTCCTTTGGCTTGCAATGCCGCATTTTATGATTTCGATGTCGCGGTAACTAAAATGAAACGAGTTTTTTTAGTAACACTTGAACTGTTTCCAGATTGAAACAAAAGCGAAATTTTAGTGTAAGTTGGCAATATCATTGCACTCGTCATTTTTCGTGATTCGTTTTTTTTTTGTTCCTCTCAGACAGATGTCTTGTATTATCAATAGAACAAATGAGATTTTAACATTTAGGACTTTAGCTTTAACTCAAACAATGCTAAATGCATTGGTAAATTTGTCTTAAGGCTGCTTGCCACTTGCGTTTTCCAACGTGCGTCTGCGCGCGCAAAAGTGAAAATCTTTCTAAATTCTATCCAAGTACGAATTAACAACAGAATACATATTAAAACATTCATAAACATGTATGCAGTCCTTCTATCCAATAATTAACTTCGGGGAGCGAGCACGCTACCAAAAATGCGGTTGGGTAAAGAATGTGCAATTAGAATTATGCGATGAAATAAGGTTGAAGTGTTTTGAGCAAGCATGTTAATTGAATGCAGTTTACTGATGTTACAACAGTGATAACGGATCACATGCATGTATGTATACATATATATACATTCAGAAATTATCTTGCGTCACAAAATCTTACTATTGATTTCTTTTAAGTCCGCCCGTGAAAATACACTGACACTGTGTTTTGTCAGCTACTCGGACTCCGTATCTCAGTATTAGAGCATTGCATCGCGAAGACGTCGGGTTCGATTCTTGCTGAAGGACCTATATAGTTGATGAACTCGCCCGGCTTGCATTTTGACATGTGCATGATTTCCACTCAAAAACTGAGTGAGACACATTTATCTTCTAGAAATTATGCAGTATCAATGGGGAAGTTCCAGAAATTCATATTTTTTTTATTTTTTAACTCAACATAGTCTGCGTATTAAAAAATGTTTTCATGTAAAACTCAGTGTTCGTGCTATGCTAAACATGACATTCACTAATTTATGACAGAACATCTCATTTTAGAAAATGATTCTTTTTCTGGTTTCTGTTTCCATGCGTGGGTTTTTGACGGTAAAATTAGCTTGCAATTAAAAGTGATAATTAAGTTTGGCTTTTTTATCATTTGATCAAATTAGGACGCTCAGTGTACAAGTGACTTAATTCAAGACAAAAATTCTGTTGAAATCTGAATTCTAATTAAATTGGAATTTAAAGTGTAAAGAAGGTCCAAGGACAGAAAAAGTCACCCTGTATTGATCACACTAAAAATATAACTAGGAGTAGGATTCTCTATAACACGTACATATGCTAAACCATGCAACATAAATCCATAAACCATGCATACTGATATTAACTACTTGTTTAACTCTTGTATCGTCTTAAGAGGGTCGCTGACCCCAATTTTTTATATTACGTTTTTTTCTATATGTTTTACATGTCGCAAAATAAGCAATAAAATCACTTTTATTTAAAATGGTGTTATAAAAGAATTGATAAAACAAGAAGTTGGCAATATGCCGCCTAGCCTCCCTGTACATGCATGCATATCTGTAGACTAGAGGGAACGTTTTTATTTATGCTTCAAAATTTGATTTTGCAACTTATATTAGTTTTCTACGTTCCGCCAAAAGAAGATATATATGGCTGTTTGAAAAGATGGAAAAGACATTTCATGCTTGGACCATGGCAATGCGCATTTAATAAGAAGATGAATATTTCTATTAAGTTTCTTGTGAAAAAAGTTCATCTCCGTTCATTAAATTGTGATCTTGAAAGTTCGCGATGACCCCCACAGTACAATTTAGGTTTAATGTAGCACGTTGAATGATGGAAACTTAGCTGCAATTGGACGAGAGACCGGAGCGAGTCCAATTTGGCAAAATTGTACTAGCAACATTGCATGAGTATATATCACTATATGTTAATTATTGTCATGACACCCTTTAACTTTAATCAATTTTAATACATTACATTTCATTCTTAAAAACAAAGATCTCCTGAAGCCAAAGTTTCGTAGTTCTCTTTCGTGTATTGCATCGCATTACTTTTGTCCTAATAAGATCTCAGACTCAGGTTCAGTTTAAAATACCTTTCCGCCATTGATCTGAAGAAATCTTTTCATTCCTATACAGAAGACCATGCATGAGAATTAATTTTCTTTAAATTTTACATTAACCAAGGGTTAAGCTGTACCGACCATGGCTTTAATAAACGTATGTTTGAATTCATACTACACTGAGTAAGTTACAAATTGACCATGCAATTAAGATATGATTAAGTTATCAAGGTTAAGTACAGGATGGACTGTTTAAGGAATCTTATCACTTTCTTAACATTTCAGACGAGATATACTCCGGAAGTGTTAAGTTGCTAATATAACCTTCAGCTCTGCTAGGTTTAAGTGTTTGCAAAGCTTAGACGTGACCGTATGAGCGAATAAGAAGTTCAGTGACTACTGGTATATAATCTTCCTTCCCATTTTGTAACCAAATTTCGATGCTTAAATATACGAACAGTCTGGCTAGTTTTAACCAAAGCCTTCTCGTAAAACAGTACATCATGAGTAATTCAAAATGTTCATTAAATTATACAGGGACATTTATAGGAAAATATTTGGTTACTGAGATATTGATTGAAATCATCTCAAACATAATGTAACCGATTCAGTATTTTTAACTTAAACTGTTAATTTTTTGGACGTATTGTAAAGACTGGACTGGACTTTGAATTGGACTATGCATGCACGGACTTTGGACTGAACTTTTTACTTTCCATTCTGTACGGCATTTCTCGCCCGTTAAAATATTTACAATAAATTCAATTCACAATAACATAGTAAACTACAAATTTATTACTGTGAATATTTTAAAGGACGAGAGATGCGTCGCAGGACGGGAAGTCCAGTGCAGCATAGTCCAGTCCTTAACGGAACTCGCCGAAACTTTGTAATAGTGCATAGAAAATAGTAAGTAAATATAGTGCATAGCAAAAAAATGTGGGCTAGAAGTGAAGTTTATCGAAATAAGAATCGAAACTAATATTGATCTCGACAAGATTTCTGAGAAATGTTTTTAATCTTATAAGCAAGATCCTGGGAAATTGTCTAAATTTTACCTTAAGCAGTAACCGGCCTTTGAAAAACCCACCGTCACTTTAAAGGTGTTTGAATTCATACCACAAGTTATCAAAGACAAAGTTAAGTGCAGGACTGGTTAGTGAATGTGATGGATCGTACTGTTTTATCACATTCCTAACATTTCGTAATATTAACGTGATATACAAAAAATTCGGAAGTGTTAAGTTGCTAATATGAGCTTTAGCTCTGCTAGATTTACATGTAAATGACTACCGGCGCATATTGATGTCGCATGTCGGTATGATCTTACTTCCAATTTTGCAACAGATGCCCAAATTTGTGAACATACTGGCTAGTTATCACTGAAGCCTTGCAGTAAAAAAGTACAGCATTGAGATTGGATTATTTCTGGGAAAATTATTCGTTACTGCGATTTTGAATGAAATCGTCTCAAACGTTTGCTTTACCGGACAGCTCAGGGGCTTTTTGTCATGAACTTAATAGATCGAACTTTCATTTTTTCCCAGTCGGGAAGACCATTAAATACTGCGTAAAAAGCTCTAAAATTTTGTTTAAGAAAAATATGATGTTGACATTCAAAATTGTCTTCCACAAAAGCTAGACAAAGCGCGTTGAAAACTTTTTAAACGTTAAACATTTGAGATTTGCAATTTTTTCATGGTACTTCGGTAAAATTTTCAAACAATAATTGTACTCGTGATCGCATGATTACGTATACGAATAAGATGCATCAATTTTACTGCCTGTGAAGTAAAAGTTTCTCAATTTTAATTCCCAACAAATTTTTTGATAAATTCCAAACGGTGGAGAAATGCGATCCCGACGGACAATTTTTATCTGATTCGTATTTACAAAGATAATGAGTCTCAAAAGCCAAAATCCTGGTCTTTCCAACTGCGAAAGAATTATTTCCGTGCATTAGATATTGAGCGACCTGCGGCACTCCAAAATTGCGTTTTTGATGCATCCAGTATATATATGTTATTTACCGGATAGGAGGTCCGTATGGGGAGAAACTGTGCCCGAGCTCTTGAAAACCGCCCGAGCCCGCCGGGGGCGAGAGCATTTTTCAAGAGCAAGGGCACAGTTTCTCCCCATCCGGACCGACGCTGCGGGTAAATAACAGATTTATTTTCTCACTCAAAACAATAAAACTCGAAGCAATGCCGCTTTGCCATTTCAATTTTTTATTGAAAACATTTTTAAATTAAAACTATTTGTACACGCGATTCAATTTTGCACACGCGAGATTTGAAACAAAGTTGCCATAAATGGTAAAAAACAAACCATATATGGTAAGCGCTAGGGAAAACCGTTAGCGGTCCGGTTGAGCGGTCCGTATACGGAAAAACCGGACCTCTCGTCAGCCAATCAGATTCAGTGGGAAACCGGACCGGGAAAAAATATAGTGAGATAATAATACATTTTCAATGTTGTGGTAAGGTGAAATGAAAAATACCAGCATGGTAGCATCACACGGACGGGCGGGTCTTACTTTTAATTGTTTTGTTCAATATAAGACAATTTACATATCTGAGTGTATCAAATTTGCCGACGTTTGATATGCTCTCCGATGAATCAGGATGTCCAATGTGTGTGGGTATGAGCATGAAAAGCATTTCAAGTATTAAACTGTTTCAAACCACAAGAAGACATATTTTTATATTTTTTATTCATGGTGATTCGGAATCTGTGAAACATCTATGGCTTCTACGTAAGATTTTATACTGTTTTGTCGAACTGGTAAAGTCTTGCTAAAATGATATTATTACCCCAGTACACTGATTGATTTGGAAACATCGTCCAAGCGATCCAACTTACACAACATGAGCTCTTCCTCTGAATTTACTATATCAGTAAATTCTTAAACGCTTCTAAATTTACTAATATAGTAAATTCACGACAACGTTAGTGCACCGTAACAATGAGACATTAACCAAACATTATAAAAGTAGGATTCACTTTAAGGGGCGGGAGGTCCGCGACGGCAGGTAAGGTGAACACAGGACTAGGCGTGGGGTTAGGGTTAGGGTTAGGGTTGTCGTAAACCCACCATATAAGTAAATTTAGACGCTTTTAGCAATTTGCTGATATAGTAAATTCGGATGAGGAGCTCATGCTGAACTTACACCGATCGAACAACGCCGCTATCAAATAATCGAAAATGATCAATGTGACTCGAACCCAAATAGTTAACCTCTCCCCCATATAGCGAGGGAAGTAATTAGTACGCACCATTCAAGGTGGGAAGTACTTAGTATTCTGGGAGTGCTGGAGGAGGATTTGACGTCATGGAGGTTGCGGCACGACAATTTGTCGCGCGACAATTCGGCATACTGCATAACCCGAACTCGGATGGATCCGGACTCGGACCCGGACTCGAAATCAAAAGTATAGAAAACCGCGATCACTGTATTATGGAAAAACATACTAGTTAGGCTTGCAGCCTTAAGTTAAGGCTTTACTGGAATGCATACAGCCTTAAATTTTCTTTTTAACTTCTTCTTAAAAACGCACACTTCATATTTCTGCTATACTGATATGCTTGATGTTTCAGCACCAAATCTCATATCCGACTAAAATCATTCTAATGCAGGCATATAAATATTTAAGCTTTCTGAACGGTACTTGGTCCACTGGCAAAGCAATTACACACTAGCTATTTCTGCACTCTAAATAAAATAAATATGACTAGGACTGTCGAACGTTGGCTTGCCATCGACAAGTGGAAAGAAAGCCAAATCGTCGATGTCAGCCAGAAAAGCCAAAAGGGAAGGCAAACACAGTCTCCAAAGCAGCGCCATGCGACAAAGTCGTCAGTCGATTTGCAAGCTCCCCGAAACCAGACCGACCCTTGCTAGCTTTTGGCACATTTTTAATTTGAAATCTTCGGTTTTTGGACCCGAAAGTCTCCACCTGTTACGGTTGTAGACAGCCGCTGAAACCAGAAGAAACCATACCACGCGAGCCTGAAGATCTGGGAATCGTTGGAGGAGCAAGGAGAGAGCATTGGAAAGATGGAATAAAAGTCACCTTGAGCGAATTCCGCATGATTTGAAACCATTCCTGAAGGAATCACATAGGCCAGAACTGAAGGCGAAACTAAACCTAAACGTTTCTACATTTATTGAATAATCATAGCTTTGCATAGCTTTGCATTGTTTCAGTTTCGTATTATATGACAAATACTGCAGACATGTTCGTTTATTTAAAGTGCCTATATCAGGGTTGTGGAGCTTGCATATCTCGAAAGTTTAGGGCTCTAAACTTTTTAGTTTCTTGTTGCCAATAAACGTTCAACATATGCAAGCTCCACAATCCTGATATACACGCAGTTTGAAATCACATTCTTGATTCTTATTGGTTTGGTGGACCCAGAGCCGTTCCTATGCTTGTATTAGAATGATTTTAGTCGGATTTGAGATTTAGTGTTGAAACCTCAGACATACCTCAGAAATATAAAGTGTGCGTTTTTAGAAGAAGTTAGAAAGAAAACTTAAAGTTGCATGCATTTCAGTTAAGCATTTTTCTATATGTGTTTGTTCACAGAAAGTCTAAATCCATTTTAGAAAGGACAGAATTTATGTCTTTCCATAATACAGTGGTCGCGGTTTCTTATACATTTGATTTCGAGTCCGGTCCGAGTCCGGGTTATGCAGTTTGCCGGACAATTCAGGGCGCTATAAAACAAATTTAAACGTCGAATTTTCGTACGAGCTTGCCATGTACGAACTTTGTGAATACATTTGCATCTTCACGGGACGGCACTTTGGGTTGTTTCACATAGTTGTACTGCAACATGATTCCAAGATTAACATATTTCAAATATTCAAAATATTAACACTTTTTTTACAAAATATGTCACGCGATAGTACATTTATTCCGGGAAAGGTAAATTTATTTGTGATGTCACTAAGCCTAAGGTCGTAAATTTGTTCCTAGGCATGGGATATAGTTTGTCTACTCCTTCCATGCAGTGAAGGAAACATAGAGACCTCAGTCCATAAGTTCTTGCTCTTCTGTGTAAATTTTACCTTGCATAAACTGAGTCGTTAAACAAAATCTACACAAAGGTTAATTAAATGTTGACTGCAGAGGCGCCAACTTATAAACATATTCTTTACATAATGTGGTCAACTTACACAATCTATGTTTACCTAATACACATCACTTTTCCTAACATAATATCAAAGTTTACTAATACTTCTGAAGAGCCATTGATTCGACAAGACTTTTGTAGGAAAAGACGCCATGATGAGATGATGAGTGGCGATGGTGCTGGAGCAAGTATATATCGCGCATATGGAGACGCTCCGCGGGGATAGTCGAAAAGAAACGTCCATGCAGAGCTTAATTTAGATAAGTAGCATAATTTAGATTTAATTTAGATATTACCCTATTTTAAACCTAAACAAGCCGAGGGTTTATAGAAGCTTCGTATACAAGTCATATACTCGAAGCAGATGCTTGGTTAGAAAATAACGTTACTAATGTGAATGAAACAACACTAGGTCTTAACCGCAATTTTTGAAGAAAAAACTCGGTGGAAAGATAATCGGATAGCTGTGTTGCAACTTCTGACATATATGCTATCTACCGACTTCTCTAATGCCTGATATTCTGACGCAAGTGATAGAAGAAGATCCTTGTATTTTAAAAACGTGTTAAATTAACACCCTGCTACTCGAGTATAATAAATGCAAGTTTGCACTCATTATTAAAAGTGCTATAGCTTTGAAAACTTTACGTTCAAATATTTATATGATAGTCACTATAAGCGTTCGTGCATAATTAATCACTTGGCATGATATCAACTCAATCTATAGTTCTTATTTTTTTTCTTGACGCTGAAACTTGGCTTGTATGATCTGTGCTTTTTCTGTAGCAAGTTTGCTAAGATTCCCCGGCATCTGTTGACTGAAATCTGTCACATTATGACTTCTGGTTTCTGTCGTGTAATTCGCATACATCGATTCATCTGCTCCAACCTTTATTTCAAGTTTTTTCCAATATTCCATTACCTTACCAACATCTTCATACGTGCATGCCAGTACTGTTGTGTGTTGGACTTGACGTCTGCCATATACAATTCACGTTTCTTTGCAACCAATTTTTTGCCTTTTTTCTCCCATGATAGTCCATTAAAAATACAAGAACATTCTCTTTTTGGATTTGGATAGTTTTAACTACAAGCGTCACCATCATCCCACTCCGCATAACAATGTTTACCACTGATTGTTTCACAATAACAGAACGAACAACATCGGGGAATATAACCCACTTGTCACTGTACCTCGCCTCCGTTCGCCAATAAGGTGACTTATCATCAAGTATAAATTCGCAAAAAGCGACATTTTCAACTTGAGGTGACATTTAAATCAAGTACTAACCACAAGAAACCTGATCCAAGTTTATGATGTGTTGTGGTTTTACCCAAGAAAGGCTGCTAAAATACACAAAACAAATTTTTTGCGATCAAAAAACTCCCTGGCGCCATCTTGTTTTCTCTGCTAGTAAGATACGAGCTAATATCCTACTAGTACAGGAGCCAATCAGATTACAGAATACTTGATATCCGCGATGACAGTCTATATATGTTTGTTTTTAGTTTTCAAGGTTGGTGTGATAATGATAATTCAGATAAAACTCAAAAAGGATAAAAAATCTCAACAGGTATATGCTTCAGCGTTTGAAAATACATGTACGAAGTTCAACAGTCAACAGTGTTCTTAAAACTCAAATGGTCACCCGTGTTTTCTTTTCGGGGTTCTTTTAAACTTTTGAAAGACATTTTTTGGCAAGTAATTCTTATCGATATTTATACAATCACCTTTCCCCTGTACTGTATATAATCAACGTAATAATTCACATAACTTCTGTTTTTGAGACTAAGGTCAATTTTGTAAGACGTTAGTCAGTCGCATCGCTTCATAGCGAAAATGTTCAGTCATGCAAATGCTTCGGAAATTCTAGGTGTTTCAGCTTTCATAAGAAAACTGTCATGTTTAATTTACAAAATTATGACCGTTTTGGTATCATAATACACATGCAACTATTATGTAGCACCATGTCTTTATTTCAGTTTTTCAAAAGGACTGTATAGCTAAATTTGCAGTGTAAATTTGGCTGCAGACAATTTTTATCACAAACTTTATACGCACTCTGACGCTCAACTACTTGTCAAATTCGGCAATATGGCGCATTTAAAAGGCGCACTTGCAAGAAAAATTGGCCACATGATTCGTGACATGGTACGGTTTCTATAATTATTTCTGTGAAAACAACTTATGGTCTAAGGTCTCTATGTTTCCTTCACTCAGCCACTGTGTAAACAAACACTTGAGTTAACAACAGTCGCCACCGACCCTTTCCTCAAGTTGATGTTTGCTTCCTTCTTGGTCAATGATTCACATGCCGTTGCGCTTGAGGCGTTTTTTATCCGCCAAGGATAGTGGTCTTGATGTTTTATACGTTTTATACAAAGCCAAAGAATATAAACAAGCTTTGATGTTAAACTATCATAAGGTGATAGATCGTCTGCAAATAATTTATTAAATACAATATACTAAAACAATTATTCGCCTCTACTTCGTCCCGGTGAATTTTCACCAGTAATCACTAAGCAATAATAATCAATAATCACAGAATTGTTAAGTATCAGTAAATGGAACTAGGAATTTAATGTTGAAGGATTAGTGCCACACCCAGTATCACGGGCTCGATATTATTGTTTACATTTGGATATCGCTTTTAGTGCTCTGATTTGGCAGTAGAAATCATTCAAATCAACTTCAACCATAATAAATAACTCAATATTACCATGTTTTCGAGAACAAAAATCATTCTTTCACTGTCCGAATACTGTGTGCGTTGTCCGGGAGGCAGAACTGAAAAATTAAATAAGCACAGCGAATGTGTATTTTGATATTTTAATACGAGTTCGTCAAAAGGTCATCAAATCTTCCTAAAGCAAAAAACTAACTATGTTTTATTTAATATACGTTTCTTAGGGGATTAAATTTTGGAATAGTATAGAAGAAACTTTTCATAAGTTTTAAAAAAGGCTAAAGGAGAACTATTTTGATAATTCTTGGGTTTGCACATGACGTCATTTCGTGTCATTGGGCGCCATCTTGGTTGACTCTGCAGATTACTTCAGCTGTTTACAGCGAAGTACTTGGGTCAATTTACTATTTCAACGTTAGTTTTAGCGTATTATGAATGATACTTTAAAGATGTATGGCTCGATAGGATCAGAAATAACGAATAAATACTTTGTGGTTGCCATCTGTTTCAAACATCAACCAAGATGGCGTCGATTGCAAACGATCAATACCTAATACATCAGGGACCGGTTGTTCGAAAGGTGGGTTGTGCTATCCACCGGGTAATGATTTTTTCAACTGCCGCAGAAAGGCATGAAAAATAATGACGCCAGCAAAATTGAACTCGCAAGAAATAAATAGTGCCTTAACTTGAAACTAGTGAACTTTAATATTGTTTTTACGTTATTGGAAATGCTTAGAGAGTTTTAAGCCTATCACCTTTTGTACAACCCATCCCAGGAACATATCTAATATAGTAACATTATCGACATTAATTTCTATTGATTGTCTTTTACTTGTAAGGTCTATGGTCTTTAATTATTAAACTTACTGTAACTTTAATTGCATTGTTTATGTGTGTGTGAGCATGTGTGTGTATTCGGATGTTTTCAAACCGCAATTTACATAATTGTGATTGTATCTTTTCATATATACAAACTGTTTTTCGACTTCTAAACGCTTTGAATGATAAATCTTTTGCAAATCAGGCTTCGGGACGTTTTTAGCCAAATAAGGTTATTTCACGAATCCAGTGCCTTTTGGTACAATATTCATTTCTATTTGTACATCTTACAGTATGTAAATTGTTTTAAGGTACAATAAATTTTTGTTGTTGTGTTGTTGTTAAAATTTCATCGTTCAAATCCGCTTCTCAAATTTATAAGACGAAATTTTTATATATATTTTTTATCGCAGAATCTCACAGTGCTTTGTGCAGGGATCATCATGGTGCGATTTATTTCTGCAAGACAGAATGCTATAGCGTCTGAAAACATGGACGGGTTGAAAAACTGTCCCATGCCTGAGAACGAACTTACAATCTCATAGTGACCACCTAGTATCGAGTGACACATTTTAGAAACAAAACATTAAATTCAGGTTTGATACAATATGTAAAGAAAATGCACGGTATCCAGGCAATGTTTATAACATTGTGCAGTTGTTACTAAGGCTTTCAAACGATGTGGAAGAGAACCTTGGCCCAACCATTAATAATATTGACAGTCGATTGCGGATTGCTCTTACGCAATTCATACCAGCTCTAATCAAGGCAATGATATATTTAGATAATTAAATTGCTGGAAAACTGTCTGTATAGCTATGTCCTTAAAGTGCAATTATTTACAAAAAATCAAATCAGTTAATATCTGGCACCAAATCACCCTAAACAAAGTTATGGCATTACTAGTGTACTTCATTATACCCAAACTAAGAGACGATCTATTCGTACAATTTGCAGCTACACAGCTATTCACCATTTTTTATTCTTCGAAAACGCGCGCAGTGTGAATGACTAACAGTCAGTATAAAGTGAATTTGCATTTAAAGCCTATTTTCGCGAGTACCTTGGATGACGTCACAAAATAGGCTCGTTCCAGACTTCTCGTAACAACGGACAAGGTTCATCAGAAAGGGCACTTTTGCCCACTTTAAACGGCCATAAAACACGAACGATTTGTCCAAAACAAAAAAATTTTGTACAGGTACGATAGAAATCATGCGTAAATTTAATATTATTAAAATTTGCTCGATTAACTATGTCCAACGTATACGCTTACTAGCTAGCGCACGTTTTGTCGGGAGAGTTGTGCGACCTGTGTGCATTGTGCATTGGTTCATTGTTGTCTATCTTAACTACAAGAACTTTAATTCCTTATTTACGTGGAGTTTTTTAACGAAACTAATAGCGTGCACCTGTTTCAAAAAAGTCCTTTTGTGTACTTCAAAGAAAGCATTTCAGTTAGCCTGGGTTTGAGCATAACTTGCAAAATTGCGATAAAACGTAGTCACAATGCTTTAGAGATTTACCGATTATCATTTTCAGTCTCTTTGCTTACTTTGCTGCAGCTCAGGGCTCCCTGAATACTAATTACGTCCCAGCTTGAAAAGTGCATACAAATTACTTCCCTGGTTGAATGGAAAGGCTTACATTCTTATTACTTCCCTCGCTGTATGGGGTGGGAGTTTACTTGTTAACTCGGTCTAAATATGCAAAAGGAGTATGAATGAACGCTCTGCCGATAGTCTTGTGTTTCCTCCGGATAGTCCGATTTTCTCTTGACACTGGACTGGATGGGTAGGTAATATTGGCACATGTTGCACGTTGTGGCCACCCTCCCCTTTTGGCATGGGTAATAAAATTAAACACAATGAGCTGCGAAAGAATTTGAAGAAGGCACTTACAAGAGGGGAGCTTTCCTATTTCATGCACGTTTTGCGTCATTAAAGCCACCCTCACCTACCCAAACTGGTTTTTATTCAAGTCATCACCGGTTTCCTTTGGTTTGGTTTATTGGCTCACAGTTGACTTACATGCAGTTGACTTACATGCAGTTGACTTACATGCAGTTGACTTACAGTTACTGTAATTGTCGTTACTATCGCTGTAAAGTCTCGAACTATGGCTCCTGCTTTCCGATTCTGGCAGAACTCTCTGTCGCCCACAACTGAGTTATCACGACTCAAGACGATGAAGTGGCAGAAGTGCCAAAGCGATTGCTATTTGTCCGTGCTAATAATGCTTTCAGTTCATTGACATGCACAAAGATTGGAAGTCTTTTTGAGATAATAGTTTGGGAAACATCAATTAAACCCCTGATACTGTAAATACGTACACATAAACAATGCGACGTAAAAGATAAAAGTACTTTACAGTACGTTAACAACAAGAATCAACGGGTTATACCGTAGATATAATATCACAACAATATGCTGATATGGCAGTATTGTCATTGTTTACGAGCAAAAAGCTTCCTTAAAACGTTCGGGGTCAGTGAATTCATCTTCTACATTCTTGTCATTTTAAGAAGTAGAAGGCGACCTATAACCAACCCTGTTCCCTACCCCTAGTTCCGCCGCCCCCTGAATAGCATATAGTCTATTTCCCTTTCAGATCGCAGTTTATTTCGTCTTTGCTTTTCGACTAGAAGTATTTCATGTTATGCTTCTCAAAGAAACGTTTTCACACCGATACTGTTTTTCACAGTTTGAAGAGAAACGCCAATGACGATGGCAGTGGCGGGTCCGCCAGGTCGTAATTCGAAAAAGTTGATATGTCTTGAAGGATTCGTAAGACGCGAGATCATCGGCAATCTAGACACGAGAACCTAGAGATTAGCCTAGAATTGACGTGCTATCTTTGTGCATCATTATTCTCATTGATGGGTATTGTATTACACTGTTTTTGTCTCATTACTGCAGGAGGCCAATACTAAATCCTTGCTTCGAGTGTGTGTAATGTCGCCCGCACGACATTACTAAGAGCCGCTGCATACGATCAACAACTGAGTTTCGGGAGAGAAACAGAAACGGAATGAAGGAAAAAGATTATTTGACCAAATTCGTGAAATAATCCATGTAGATAAGATCGTAATGAAAGATTAGTTTAGTGAAAATAGCAACAGCGTCATTCATTGGGCCCATCGCGACTTACATGCATGGTAATTGGTAAATGTCTTTAATTTGCGAATCTTTTCCGCCCAGAGTAATATCGATTGATACAGCCAAGCGTGGGTCGATTCAATCAGCTCGGCTCCTATGTGTTATCTTGTATTTGTGATAATCAAACGGATCAGTTGTTACCAGGCTGCGCACATATATATTCCGCAGATTAAAATCAACAGGAAGAATCGAACAAGTGGCACTAGTCTGGATATTCAGTTGACAAAGAGAAAGCTGTTGATTTATTATATACTTTCAATTAAACGAGGATTATTTTCGTGCATTTAAGCCGATATCGTGATTTCCCCATCTCCAATTCTGTCATATTGACCGCTTTTGCAACCTATCCTAAAGCACGTCAAATTCAACTTAATCATATCATTCATGTTTATTGTAATTTTGACAAAATGTCTATTATTAATGGTCTATTTTCCATGTTTGTGTGGTTAAAGCACGATTTACGCCGTCACAGTTTCAGTGGTCAAATTCGGGAGCAGTCAAAGAGCAATTTTGAATTGCCAATTGTTTTCAAAATATCGGCTCGATCACCGAAGTACTGACATTCAGTTTCCAGCTTGACAGGCGTGGACGAAGCTTACGTCCACCATATTTCATTATTTTACAC
Organism: Muricea muricata; assembly: GCA_963855995.1. NCBI lineage: Eukaryota > Metazoa > Cnidaria > Anthozoa > Malacalcyonacea > Plexauridae > Muricea > Muricea muricata. Next base: position 27,069,617 of record OY979718.1, on the reverse strand, counting down.
AAAAGAAAGTGTTTCCCTTTGGCTACGAGCATAATCAAAAGTGTATCCTAAACATTATTGTCACTTTGGCGGAAATTGGAAGTGAAACAAATACAGTCGAGTGCGTATTTTAATCAATTTTTGAACAAAGGCTATAATACAATTCGAGTCTAATATCGTCAGACTTGACTTCTTGATCCCGATTTAATTTGTTACAACTTCAGTATTTTCATATAGATTATAGGATCTTAAATGTACGATCGGAAGCCACATTTTTTTTCTCTATATTGTTCGCCAGGCCTATGTATATATAGTATAATTACTATAGTGCTGCAATTCACTCAGCTCAGACTGGGAAACGTATTGTTTGTTACTTTGTTGCAACTGTTAAACAATCCAGTTCATGAACATATATATGACATACGACGGTATGTGTGATAGCTTGATATTTTAATATGATATTTTAAATTTGTGATTTCTGCGAGGCATATCAAAAGGATTTCAACTAACTAAAAACCGTTTTTGACATCTTTGGGAACACTGACGACAGCTGCCAATATTAGAGGTATTATGTTGTTTACTGATGACGTCAGGCGCGGGATTGGTAGCAATCATATACAAAGAACATTGTTGTATAACACACAAAAATATTTTGTTCTCACGAAACGTTTTCCTACGACAACAGTTACGCAAGGCTACGTAAAATAACCACGTGTGAATGATGAAATTAAACATCCTGCACAAGACGAATACGTCATTGAAGTGTCTTTTACGTATTTGGGCGATTCCCCATCATACAGCACTATCATTTTGCAATATCGCCTTAATAAAACATTGCGAAAAATTAAAATACACACACGCATGATGATTATAAGGTATCATGGTGTTATGTACTCAGGTGAAAATGATGTTTCTGATGTTACTAGTACTTTCAGTTTGCATAAGTTTACGTAAACCCAGGATAACACCACAAACATTTTGTATATACACGTGATTCGAACAAACAGGAACTCGAATATGGGCCATCGCTGGGAATTCGAATATGGGCCATGGGTATACGCATCCATCAACCCTTTCATCATGAGAATTACCTAAATATACACGTGTCAACATGTAAATTAATCTTTCGGGTAATTTTCCTAAACTGCTCGATACCATTTATAGATAAAGAAAAAAAGTAGATTTAATACAAGTACACGGTGTTAACATACAGTTTCAATCGTTTCTTAACAAATGTTGCACGATTCTTTTGTTATCCTTATACAATTTTTGATCCGTCAAATTACCCATCCCTCATCCGCCTGTTTCAATTTTTTTGAGAAGACCAATTTGAGCGCCTGGCGTAGGGACCGTGGGACTATACCTATATAGCGTGGTGAGACATCCGAGGTCCGATAACATGATGATTCAAAGATTCGAAAGTTTTACTTAAGAGGGTTGGTTGTGGAAGAGTATCGGTATTTTTTTGCATGGCTGAACTAAAATGGAACAGTTTTGGCCTTATGCACCCACCCACAGCTGGTTTTCATCGTGCTTTTCCTGTGGGCAGTAGGCTGTTATTAAAAACCAGTTGAAAAAATCTAATTTTAAAAGCAAACAATAGCTGTATGGAACAAGTTTGACTGTAGGAGACATCTTTTCCCTTTTCCCCAAGGGTCACCAACCACCACATAGTCAATCAAGTTAAATTAAACACATATAAAGTAAACATTGCCGTTTTAAGAGTAAAAGAATCAAACTAACTCGAATATGATGGCACTTTAAAGTTTCTCGGCGTTTAAAAAAAAGGATTGCTCCAAGTATGGCTGTATGCGCCTTATATTAGCACCCTTTTGTCTGAGCACGTTCCAGTGAGGCCGGCCACAACGACTACGCATTTTATAGATCCGGCATGTTGCCATAACCAGACGACATTCAGATGCTAAAAGTTTCCGGCCACAAACTAAATTAAGAAAGAGACTTTGATAAGAATCGTGTAGAGGAGGTCGAAAAGATCATGATTTTGGCGACATGCTGGTCCACTTTGCCACAATAACACAGCCCTAATAATAATTATTCAGCGGTGTTGAAAAACGCGATGATGAAATTTTTCAAAATTTACACGAAATACGGACATATAGCGTACGACCCTAAAAATAAAGTCAAATATACGCAAATTTCTATTGTAAGGAAAAATGTTACATATTTGCCAGCGTACTATATTTTTGCCCAAGTCGTCTGGTTCGAATTACGAAATGAATTAAATAGCGAAGTGTTAACCTAATTAACAGGTCATGTTTTTTGCATTTCGCTACTGTGTACTGTCATCTTGCAGACTGCAGAGCGACTTATCGTTACCTGAAGGCAAAGTTGTTTTTTATTCGGAAGGATTATTTTCCATAATCTATTCTAAGCCATATTTTGCGCAGATCAATCAATGCCGTGGCCGTCGTTGGAATAAAAATATCATTGACGTTGCTTTAGGCGACGGTGTAATATACTTGGTAATGGGACTTTGTATTTTACTGTCACAAATCTGCTTTTTCATTCGGCATGAGGTATTAAAGCTTCGGGGGAAGTTTATTGTTCAGTCAGAAACATACATACATTGCAACGAGTACGTTTACATCAACCGTGACTTATCAGGAAACGCAAAACAATGGTATATGTTTCAATAACCAGCCTTTCCCACTTTTGCTATTGTGGTTAGGCAGAGTAACAGTCCCGAGAGGCAAGTTGCGTAAAGTTGCGTTGGCAGAGTGGAGTGTGTCAACAGTGTTTGAGAAAGCCGCTTGAGCAATAAGTATATGCTATACTTCTGGTGTTTGTCATTATTGGTACGATACCAAAAGGTATTCCAATTTCCCGTCACAAAATCTCAGTAGGTCCGTATGAATAAATCCGCGATTAAATCGTTGTGGGCAAATGCTCAATCGACAATAAAACAGCTGGACCTAGAAACCCAGCATTGACAAACTATAAGACTTTTTCGTGTTAATCATTTTAATCGTAATGCAACTGAATTTTAGCATAAATCATAATGACATTCGAGAACGTACTACCTCATTCCCGACAGCACAATAACATGATCATGCGTATGCAAAGCTACACGAACGATCAGTCATGACGTTCGCTACTTCGCACTTAAACAGCATGAATTGCCGAGAATCGTCCTAACACGCACGCCCAACTGGTCAAAACTAAGGACAAATATCGCTTCGTGGCGACTTAAAAACAACAACGCTAGAGTCAATTTTAATTGAAATTCTAATAAGTGTCCTTTGCCACTGAGCTGCTTGTCTTTGGGATTTCAATTAGTTGTATTGAATTACAGCAGGCGAGCAACGATTGGTAGACTTCATAATCATTCGATTTGAATTACCAGTCACTTGTCGCCTGTGTCACTGTTAGATGAAGCGACCAATCACGTCGCACGAGCGACTGACGTATTTGGGTGTGTTTTGCGTGGGCGCGCACGGATTGTTCATTTGAGTAAAGACGTGTTGCTCGCCTGTGATTCGTCGAGCGCCACAACTGACAATGGACTGTCAGGCACTTAATGTATCTGTCAATCTTAGTCCCGCCCACTTCCGATGAGTAATTATCTTATCCACTAGCTGAGAAGGCCGTATAAATTGTTTCTACAACTATTGCTGGTTTAGTAATTGTCAAAGGAAGTCAGGTTCTCGAATACGGGAAGACACCCGAGCTACAACCACGCGATATCACATCGCCTGACGTCGAAAAAGAAAATAACATCGAAAGAATTCCAATACCTCGAAGTCCGTAACAATCGTTTTCCATTCTCATTTGAATTAATCATTAGTCATACACACACATTCCATCACTCGCTGTGCCCAAAGAGTGTCGTACAAAGTTAACTGTTCACTTCGCTATTGTCAGCTGATAAGACCGTCCGCTGGGAAAACATCGAAACTCAGAAATACTCGTCAGGATCTATCTCGTTTTTACTCGGTAAGTTCGCTTACTTTCACTTCACGAATCGAATATCAAGAAAATACGAGTGTGCTATTCCTGTCGCGCAATGAAGTTTCGCGCACGCACTCAGTGTGCTAAGTACTGACAAGTGATATATACCTGTGTAGTAATATAACATTTTTATCCTTGTAGTTTTGTTGTCTATGATGTATATGAATGAGGCGCAAAGCGTACCAGTCGTGCCAGACGCATCCCTCTATCCACACGTAAGTATACTTGCCCTTATTTTGGTCGAAGTTTGTATTGTTATTTCACCCCGCATTTTCAAGCGGCCGCGTTGAATTCGTCACGAGCGCGCTTAGCTTTACTGAGCCCAATACCACATCGAAATATATAGTGTATACAGATACAGATTATATCGACAACAGAATAGCCACTAGAAATTTTGCGCGTTTCGCAAGGTTACTCAATCTCGGGCAGAAGGAAAACAAAATTAAAATCCTTTCGCAATCTGATAGTTCACTGACATGGGCCTTTTGACATATCAGGTTTGACATCTTGGCAGCTTTGAAGAAATATAAGCTCGCTTTACATGTTAAGGCATTTAAATTTGAAAGAAATTTCAACAACGAAGCTCGATCGATTACCAGTATTCCATTTTTATCTCTCGATATATTGACGCGACCTTGAGTTTGAATTTTGGGGTTGTTTGAAAGGAGACAAAATGTCTCCTTCGATTTGTGCTTGGTGAAGTTGACGCGAAATAAGATACGCATCATTTCATATTCAATAACCGACCCGTTGTTTGGTTAGCGTTGACGTTCTACCAAAACTTCGAACAAACAATCTTCCGTGATTCATCGCAGTGTATTTAGGATTACTGCTTTACAAAAGACGATATTTAATTTTAGCAACGCTTTCATTAAACCAATACGAGTGCGTAATCTGTTGTGTCGATGTGTTTGAACTCTGAAAACAAAGTGGCAATTAGTAACTCGCTTGTGTATAGGAATGACTCTTCTGTGAATTATTATTCAAATATGTTTGCGGTTTTATTCAGCAGTTCGTGTGAAACATCGTAAGCGCTTATGAAAATTGACTGTATTGAAAATCGACTTGATCGCTTAACTTTATAGAACAAAATAGTATGCATACATACAACCCCAATATTTCCAAACCTTAAGCGCAATATTACTGGTATTTCTAAACCTTACTTTAACCCAATCTCAGTACATATGTTGAATTTAAAGTATATTATAGGCTATTCGTAAATGTATTCACGTATCAGTTAACAAAATAGGCTTACTAAATAACTATAAACATTTACACCGCACGAAATGGTGTCGGAGTCTTTTGGTTTAGTAAAGTCGTCAAAAAGTAAGTTTAAGCTCTAGAAATGTTTTTGAAATGCGCTTATATTGAATTTTTGTTAATTAGGATGCTCTAATATCTGACGAACAGTCGTTGTTTGACTCGAACTACGAGCCATTCAAGCCGACGAAATCACAGAAAGTTGATAATGGTTCGTGGGGAAGCAACAAGCGTTCTTTGGACAGCACCGACCGCGATGCGCCAAGTCCAAAGCGCGCATTCACCGCACCAAGCAGTGAATTTCTCGATCGAAGTTCACCAGCACCAGTCGTTCCAAATGGTCAAGATTTTGACAAACGTGTCATCGTTCCTGCAGGTATAAATTCCGCTCCTTTCGCGCGTTAAACTCTAAACAACTTGCGGTAATGTCTTGAACTTTATCCGCAAACATTGGGGTTCTCACAGTTTGTTGTTTCCTAATGTTTCATGTATTTCAAGTATGTTATCTAAGACATGATTATTTTTCAAGTACGTGAGCGAGGATGTTTTTGTGCGTGGTTTACATCATAAATTCGAACAAATGCTTTAGTTTTAAGTTTCGTGCTGTTCAAAAGGAATAAGCTTCATGGTGATCTTATTCTGGCGAAATCAAATTACACAATGGTCAACAGACACCCAACCAAGGCACGGTGTTTGGCAAAGATTTTAATTATCTTTCCATTATGCTTAGCTACAAAAACGCACCTCGTCCAAGCCGCATGTGGGATAACCGTTTATGGTTCGAAACTTATCAAACTTTCTCTTCCCATTGGGTTATTCGTGCCAAAACTTTTAAACTCAAATTAGTAACCTTCTGAGAAGACTACCAATATTTTTCAAACATCTAATTTTACAGACAATTATTTATGCATTGAATGAATGTTGTAAAAAAATGCTGGTTTCCCTACAGAATAAGTTAAAAAGATTTTAAAAAGCTTATATTAAAAGCATCAACATCAATATTCAGATTAACATTACCCTTCCCTGACCTATAGTTTAAAGACAGTGAAGAGAACAGCGAAAGTTACCTAAATCAATGAATGATCCAAATGTGTTTCATTTTCAATATCAATATTTATATATTTTATATATATATATATATATATATTATATATATATTATATATATATTATATATATATTATATATATATATATATATATATATATATATATATAAATATATATATATATATATATATATATATATATATATATATATATATATATATATATATATATATATATATATATATATATATATATAGATATATATATAGATATATATATAGATATATAGATAGATATAGATATATTAAATATATATATTTACTGACGGTATATATGTTTTTCCAAAGATCCTATGTGCTGGACTAAAGAACATGTGAAGCAATGGATTCAATGGGCAATCAAAGAATTCAGTCTTCGAGACATTGATGTCGACTGCTTCGACATGACCGGGAAAGAACTGTGCAAACTAACAAGAGAGGACTTTTTGAAATTAGCACCAGCTTACAATGGCGACATTTTGATGGCCCATCTCTGCGTTTTGCGAAGAAGTAAGCTCATTAAATAATTATTTGCACCCTTATGCCTTTTTTGTGTAGCAAGGCACTTGATAGTTCTGTTTCAGTGGAGAAAGTAAAAATAAAATAATTACGTGGGCTACTTTGATGATCGCAAATCCGATCCCATTTTGATCCAAAACATTCCAAAAGGGGAAAATTTAATCAAGGTTTATGTTATTCCTGAGAAATATGAGCCGTCTAGAGAGGAGCACCAACAGCGGACCAGTCACACAATCCAACAGTTGCTTTCAATTCACATGCAAGTCTTTGTGCCAGTTAAATCCTATGGAATTATCTATAAACATTATTTTCACAACACAAACATGAATCAGGGCAGAAAAGGGTCTGAAAACCAAATTGTACAATCTTGAATTTTCACTGTGTTATATTCACTGTTGTTGATGGACTCCTGTTGTGTCTACCCATGGAGTGGCGACAAGATAATATAAACACCTGGCAAAGGCTATTTTAAGATTTTATTTTGAATTCCTGTGTTTTTTGACACGCAACTGAATTTTGGCATGCTCTTTTTTTCTGAAAGCCCTAACACCCCTAAGATAATTAAGCATTTGTGTTTTTCATTCTTTTCAGCGCCTTTGCCAAACCTCACATCAGAGGATATTGATCGGGCATTAGCGCCTTCCGTCGCTTCAAGCACATCTTACGCAGGTATGTCAATTAAATATCGCTGTGTATGTCTGTTATGGTTCTCTTTAAAAAACATCGCAAGCATAAAGTTCTTTGAAATCCCAAAAGAGACATCATTCTTTTCCCATCGTTTTCGCCTGTGCCATTAATTCGCATTTATTTGAACAAGCCGAGCCCCCCAGCTGTGTATTTTGTTCGAAAGGTCATTGCGGTCACTTGGGTGTGTTTATCTGCACCTATTAGGAGCCACAGCTTTGTCGGCCTTTCCGTAACCCGCAGTGCTGACACAAGAGCTTGTTGTTCAAGCTCTGGAGCTGTTTACCGCATGCTGGCGATTCGTTTGTCATCACAAGTTGATTGCCTAAAGTGAATAACCAGTTACGGAATTCCATTGCCCATATTTGCATACGCATTGTAAACTTATACCGTTTTAATTTCGACACATTATCTATCTTGGGTGATAATTACAAATTCAGATTTGGGACTTTCACTGTTACACTTTTCGCTTTTTAAGCCAGCCTCATTTTTGCACATACATGTGCTCGCGATTTGTGTGTAATCATTACTAAAGTTTTGTTGGATGTTAGGAATTTTGAAAACCTTGAGCCCCCCCCCCCCTCGCCCGCCATTTACACCCCGCCCAATCTCGTCGAAGCCATCTTAGGGTAAATTATTACCCCTTCGTTTTCAAAACCAGAACACCTTGTTTTATTCTTTTTTTGCAATTCACTGCATTTTTGAATGCAAAATGGTCCTTGTTTAATGATGTAAACATTGTTAACATGTATTTTTCAACTTTATGAAACAGTCCCCTCATTTCCTCTCTTTAATCGTATATTTTTAGGTCCGCATTACAACTCACCCGCTCACTACGAATCAAGGAATTTAATTCCCGCCAGTGGTGAGTATGCTAGCTTCTAATCGATCACGGGTTCGTCTATTTTGTCTTAGAAAACAATGAAGAAAGAGGCTCTTGTGAACGCACTGTGGCTCATATTTTGAGTGCACTATATGCATAATAGGCTGAAGAGAGGAAACAGTAATACCTTGTATTGGCTTCAGACCTAACCTGGCGAGTTTCAAAAATAGCGTTGTCATGATGTCTTGTTGTTTTGTTTCCCCATTTTCCCCATATAGACGAACACAGGATAATTTAATTACTTGTATATATTAGTTTTGCATGAATTGGTTACCAATAGCACTTTTGCCCAAGCTCGGTTTATGTTAACTCCAGTGCATTTTTCGCTTCCCCAGTTGGCAAGCATGTGTCCTATTATGAACTAAATTTTCCATTCTTTCTTATTAGACGCACCTACTTATACCGATCGCAGTTCAACGTCTTGGCCGTCGGGCAGTCAAAATGCTGCCGAACGAGCAACTGGTTCGTGGTCAGCGCAAGGTCCAACTAACCGTGAGTATAGATAATTGTTAAGGCTTGTATCTGGCTGAGTGTTTAGATGGGTCTTTCTCTCGGACTCTTTCCCGCCCAACTCATCTATCGCGAAAAAAGCTCACCGGTGACAGTTTCCTGAATACACTTCGCGTTGTTTTTCTCAGGTTTAACCCACATGAAGGATTCTATGGCGATAGTACCAAGTCGAAGTATGACCAGTTCACCGCAGTTACAAGGTAAACTAAGTTTCAATGTGACGAAAACGTGTTTGTTGGGATGTCACACCTGTCCCTCCTTATGGATGTCTAATGTATAATGAAACTTTCGCAATATTGACTAAAACAAATACTTTGGTCGGACAAAATTTCAAAGCGTTGGAAACTTAAAATATTTACTGACCTTTTGTGAACTCCCAAACAAAAACTCCGGATATGAAAAAATTTCAATTCTGTAATTACGTAGTAGACAAGAATCCTCTTATCAAAGCGTTCCTTCTACAAATGACAAATGCCTCATTTAACTCGCCAAAAGTTATACCAAATGCGGCGTTGTTTTTATCGGAAAATCTTTCCAACATGCATGGCTTTGTAGAAACTTTCTTACAGTTTTTCACATGCACTTTTGTTTTCACATTCATATTTTAACTTGAAAATTTTTCACTAAAAACCAAAACTTGTAGCCGGGGTTTTAGTTGATGTGCCCACAGTGATCTAATGTTTCTTTGTCTCTCTACTACAGGCGCTTATCCCGGTAACTCGCTAGCAGCTAGACCCGATACAAACGCGGGCAGTGGACAAATTCAACTGTGGCAGTTTCTCCTCGAACTTCTATCCGACCCCAAGAACACGCATTTCATTACCTGGGAGGGAACTAACGGCGAATTCAAGCTGATCGATCCCGACGAGGTGGCGCGGCGCTGGGGAGAGAGAAAGAACAAACCGAACATGAACTATGACAAACTAAGTCGAGCGCTGCGATACTACTATGACAAGAATATCATGTCGAAAATACACGGCAAAAGATACGCGTACAAGTTCGACTTTCACGGTCTGGCCCAACTGAACCAACCTATCACATCCGATGCACAGGCCCATGCGCAAGCTGTGTACAAGTTTCCCGGTGGGGATTTTTACTCCGGCTTCCCTGGCACCTCGTTCTATCCAGGCACAGCAAGCCCCGGACAGTACTGGTCAACCCAATACTGGGCGAGAGGGCCAACGCCACAAACGCAACACATGTACGGTGGACCAATACGCGCATTACCATACTACGCATAAATCGCCCGCTTAGGAGGAATATGAACTTTTATGCAAACACGGCCATCGTCGACTTAGGCAATTTTCCATCCCGATAATGATATAAACTATTTATGAAAGCTGGCAAAGCGAAAATCAAATGTTATTTTGTATTGAGATCGTTATATTTGTAAATACTTCACATCGCCCACAAAGTGATAAATTTTATATGCATTCAAAAAGAATGCGTGAACAGAATAGGGCCCGGCCAAAATGGCCAACGAGAGAGAGGGAACCGAGCAAGTGAGTTTGAGAGAACGAGATTTATACGACGAGCTTGTAGATGATTGTATGTATATTGAAATAATTAGTACGAATGCTATTTATTTTTATTCAAATGTATTATGAGAAACAAAAGAAATGCATATTTTCCTATGAATCGTCATTGTTATATATGGCTTGTACCAACGTTTCCAGTGTAGGTAGTCCAGTCAAAAGTACTCTGGTAGTGCAGTAAAGTATTCACTACCTGAAGCGATAAAGTAGAATTCGATCGAACGTCGCTCTTCGTCGCCCTCGAGAAGTTAGGGAATTTAGGCTGCACGGGATGGGAAAGCGACGACGAAGGCTATAGTAAGACAATAAGCTCAAAATTATTAAAGAAAGACTATAAGTCTCGGGGGAGATGAAGACTTCGTATATATACTTTTTCGTCGACTCTACAACTTCAACATTTCAAGCCTCGAGAATGGTAGATTAAGCAAATTCGTCAGTAACTCAATTGGAAGTTTTCTGAAGAAAACAACGGATTTTATCATCCAAAGGTATCCAATTCATATCATCGATAACAAACCAGGAGATTTTTGTACAATAAGTTATTTGAATCGGTTTGTTTTTACCGCAGACGTGCAGTTCAGCTGTTTGTCAAGATTTGTAGTTGATTCCCAGACCTTTTTGAATGTTGTAAGAATAAAAAACTATATCAAGTTATTCAATAACTGAAAAAAAAAGCGAAAGACAACTCTTGGTTTTCTTTCAAATGCAGGTCAACCAATATTTTTTCCAGCTCATTCTAAAGGAGATAGCGATGCTTCTGGTTTATCATTAGAGTGTAAAGTCGAAAGCAGCAATACATACCAAATATAGCTGTTATTTAAGTATCATATATACTTGCTGGCGTGCTGCGGGCAATTGCTCACGAATATGTACGATCTGGTCTTAGTCAAAGAGCCCGAATATTCATTTATCTGTGTAAGCGATATGAGTATTGTATTCGGAGTTAAGATCCAACCTCAAGTGTGAGATCCTTTAGTGTTTTGAATGGCCGTAAACGGTTTAGATTGAGCATGAAAAAATTAATTACATCAGCTAACTTGTCACCTACTTCTGTACAACACTATGGTAAAACTAAAACCGAGGTTTACGCAGACAAAGTTGAGTTTGCCTTTGTTCTACCATAGCTTATGGTAGTCTTATTATCCTTGAAGATTTATTAATGCGTCGCGCTATCAACTGTCGATGTTTATGTCGCACACTTCATTGCATTTCTTTGTTTTGTCTTCTGTTTTACTTTGTAATCATGCGAACATAACAAAAAGTAAATTAAATGCAGTAGACACAGTTGACATATATATTTGATGTGTCAAGGGAACGGGTCAGTTAATGTCAGTTTCATATTTTAAAATATTAATTAATGTTCTAGTTTCTCATATCTCTGAGGATGGTTCTGCAATGTCAGTTTACTTTCATATCTCTGAGGATGGTTCTGCCATGTCAGTTTACTTAACTGTTTGTCGTCTGACCGGAACATTTAACCGCTTTTTTTACCTGTCTCAAACAAGGCTCAAAAGTAATTAAAAGAACTTTTATATTTATTTTATCCCAGGAAATTTACACAAACGGTATCTCACGAGTTGTGGTAGCCTGCTCGCAGAAGCATATGCGTCTGCGAGAGGCTAGGGTTGTGGCAAAATAACAGCAGTGATTGGCTTATCAGCATCACGCCACACAAGTGATCTTATCTGTCCATCTATATATGCATTAATCGATCCAGCCTGACAATTGAAAAGTTGATGGGAACGAAAATAAACCAGTCTTTCAGAAATCGTTTCAAACAGCGGCGCCGGCTGGATTACATTTGAGTTCCTTGCCAGAAGGCTTCGGCATTGATCGCGGGTGGTGGTGGTGGTGGTCGGAGGGGAGGACATAAATGAATAATTGTGTACCCATCCTTGTGCACCCAGCCATACTGCGAAAAATACACAAGGGTTTGCGCAGCCATTAACTGAAAGATCAAAATGTATTTGTAGGTTTCACCATGCTTTATTATTAAAAGTAAGAAATGTTGGATTTCCAATTATCCGTTTTTTACACGTGCGTGCACGCACGTAAAAGTTTAAACTCTTCTAAGTAGTTTGTATTTAACAAATCACTAAAGTATGCTAACTCGTAGCGAATGCTGAATTTTCGCCATCAAAACATTTATTCATTTCAAATGTAATATTGAAATTGATTTGGACTTTTAAGTGGGTGTACATACGTGAAAAACGGGTAACTGGAAAACAGCCTTTAAGCTTAGTTAAACGTAAGTTAATTTGTAACAGAGTCTGAAGCTAGGGAGGTTCGATCTATTCCCATATAATTTCATGGCCCCAATTTTGACTAAATCCTAATGTCAAAATTGGATATTGTCCTTGTGGCTGTCTTGCTTCCCATTCCCTTTTTCTATTGCTTTTTACCAACGAATCCGTCGCAGAGCGTGGAATCCCAGTTTTTCCAGCAAAAACTCGACAATTACCAGCTCCCATTTTACCCCTTCCTCTTGTAATGTTGAATTTGTTTTCTAGCCGTGAAAATGGTCCGAGTCCACGTACCTATAAAGCTAAGATTTCAGTTAAACAAGGAGAAACCTATCAAGTATCTAGTGAAAGAATAAAAAACTCTTCATGCACTTTTGAAATTCACAGCTCGAATGGTAACAAGTAATGAATCAATTAAAACAAATCTTTATGCTTGATTATACAGGTCTTCATTCCGTTGGCATTTGTTCTTTTTCGAAGTATTGTTGTTTCAAAATTCATTCTAGAACTGGGGGTGGATGTGGCCTGTTAACCCAAACAAGTGCGTTACATAATTATTTATTTATTTGGCGGCAATATCTACATGGAATAGAAATCGTGTTCCTGATTTATTCTTAGTATTGATGGGTATTGCAATACAGAAAAGAAAATTATTGCGCACGTTGCTGGGAGGGTAAAAAGCGCAATTTTATCTACATCAACATCTGTTTTTTATCCTTGAAGGATAACATCCTTGCTGATAGGTGATCATAAAACGAAGTACTTTGATTTTAGGCATTAATATACTGTAGTATCTGCGTTTTCGGAGAGGATCCCTATCTGATAACCTACTTATTAATTTGGAAGGGTAGGTGTACGCTGCTCAACTAAATTGGCCTAAAAACTAGCAAGCGATTGTAGTTTAGACCAGAACCAGATCCGTGCAAATGTTGTCTAGAATTGCGGCAATTGCCAACCAGAGTCGATCAGTCTGCACCTGTCACATCATTTGCCAAGAAGTGAGTGCAGCTGAGAGAAAGAATTTAGCCAAAGAGAAGACAAATACAAACCCTTTCCGAGTCCAGTTCATAAGGCTGGGATGGCTTTACTTTTTGGTACACACTGTTACATTTTATGTGCCAAACAAATGAATGAAATGAACCACTGAGTGAACGTGCTGTGCTCAGTGAACGCCCACCTGATTCGTGGCCGTCACCAAGCTTGCCAAGGTCACGCAAGGGCACTCGCGAATAATATTATATTATATCCGACTTCATTAAAAAAACACCAAAACATCACAGCAGATTAATTTACGATGTGATTTGGCGAGGGGAATCTACATTGCAATTTGTTGGCTCTATTCAGTTTTAAAGTCCCTCATTTCTTCCCTGAGAATATTAAAATGCGGGTAAACGAATTTTAGGCCTATCGCTAAGCAATTCTCTTCAAACTTGTTTGAAACTTGTTTCGTAATTGGAAAAATGATCTTAGCATCGCAAGAGATGTTATACTGTACATTATATGTATCATCGCATATACTTCATACAAATCGAAATTCTTTTGTCGTCGTTAAAATTGTATATATGTATATGCCAAGCTGAATTGCGGCACGAAGTCGAAGCATCAAGCCAATTAGCGCATTTCAGCGAGAATTTGCGGGACCACTAGCACGAAGGCATCGTGCGCGCTTAGATGGACGTCCTACTACTGCGACTTTTGATAGTGATAACATTCAATGCTTGGCAAAAGTAAAATCAGCTATGTCTATGACGTGCGAACTACAGGATTGCTCGCTGATAGCGGCTTCAGAAAATGTTTTATTGCATGTATGATGCGGTTAAGCAATTCTTGATGCCTTAAGACCGCTTGTATGATTGATAGCTGAGGTAACTAGAGAATCTAGAGAATCAAATGCGTGTTTGTTGCATTCAAAACCAGTCTTAAATCACTGTTTCATGTCGTTGTCTATATTTCCGAAGTTAATTTTAAGTTTTGTGATTTTTGTAACTCTGCCAATATCCCTTTTAAATCGTGTGTAATTATAATAATGCATCCTGCTCTTACATTCATTTTCATATATATAGATAGATATATTTGATAGACCATAGTATGAAACAATACGCATGTTTTTGTGTGCACGTACGCGTCTTATGATTCAAAATTGCCTCTTTCAGTTTGGACTTCAAAAGTGCATAGGACTAAATTGTGCACTATAGTCCTTCTGATATCCAGTTATTTGTCTTATCTGTAAGATTAAAATACCTCTACATTTGGTTTACCATATGAACTGTATTCCCGTGAATATATTATGTATACGAGGGGCAATGACAGATAATTAGTAAAAGTGCGTGGGGGATTCCCGTGCATTTCTGCCCCCTTCACGTCAAATATTGCTGACATTAGCCACAATATTTATAAGTAATTGCGTATGCAACTAATGTTGTCATATGTTATATAGTCCGACGTTTGATTTGAATTTTGAAATAAACTTAGACGTTCGAGAGCGTCTTTTAAAGAGGCAGAGTTCTTATAAGATAATCACGTATAAGAATCATATAATGTCATGCAGGACCAATCATGCATCCCTTCACACGTCAGATCAAGCTGTTATTTCAAATTGCGTAACTATCGTTTGTGATTGATATCCCTTGTATACAACTATCATTAGCTGGCTATAGGTTAGAAATAAGTGTTCACATTAGCTGCTATTACTGAAACTCGCTTTACGGTTAATAAGACTCTCTAACAATAGGAGGAAACTATATCTATTGAACGAATGCACGTGATTGCAAGGCAGAAAATAGAAGAGGGAACTAGTATCTTTCAACCCGATTGACGCAATCACTGACAGCGCGATAAAGCTCTGACGCATATGTGCACATAAATACCTTTTTTAATAAGGAGGCATTGTGATTCTATAACAAGAGCGCTTTTTGTACGTGGCGAAACCCAGCAAGAGATTTACATTCTGCTGACCAAAAGGTAAAAGCACTACAAGACTGATTTCTGAAACAGCTCAGCTGATAGCACACACATGATACATAACACGTAATTCCCTCAAATGAAAGCCAGACAGAATTCCCACCCAGTTCAGTTTTCACCACTACATATTTTTTGCACAATCACCTCTTGCATTTTGTCAAATTAAGTATCTGACACATTGCATGTACGTTGCAGGTTTTAAGCGGCATAAGATAAGTTAAAGTGCAGCGTCATGCAATCGTGCATGTTATCAAATGTCAGAAATTTTCCGTATTGCTTATTAGCAGATTTTCTTCACAGGGTCTATATTCGGATTTTTTGCGAGGAGGCAAGGCTGAAAGAGTGGTGTAAGGTCATTAACTAACTGTGGTTATACCATAAAAATAATAGATATAGAATGCGTACTCCTATTTTTTCTCAGTGGAAAATTTGTCGCCACAAAATGGCGGATTTATAAGGGTTTTTTGACTAGTTCAAGACTCCTGCGGGAGAAAAATTTGCGCGGTCGCAAGTAGTGTGATTTGATATTAATTCTAGACTTTGCATGAAAAGAAGATTTAGAGAACATTTCAAGTGAAGGAAAATAGATTTTATGGAACTTTTTACATCAATGATGGCACAAAGATCTTGGAAAGTGCAACATGATGCAGAGGACAAGAGCAGATATTACGAAGAGATTGATTCAAAAATATACTGATAAGATTTTTCGAAGGTTCCTGTGAAAAGACAATTCAGATAAAAGGATATAAAATAACTTAACAGGTCTGTTTTAGCGTTTCAAAATACATACGCAAAGTTCAACACTGTTCTAAAAACTCAAATGTCACCTGTGTTGTTTTTTCGGGGTTATTTTAAACATTTAAAAGACAGCTTTTGACAATTTAAGCAATCCTTTATCGGGTTTTTTTCCACAAACAACAACCTTGCGCCCATACTGTATAAAATCAACGTAATATAAAATTTATAGTCATACAAATGTTTCGGACATGCAAAGCGGCGTTTCAAAAACTAAAACCGGTTTTGAATTATAATACGTAAGTTTATGTAGGATTGTCTTCATTTTAGAGGACTGTAGTTATATAAACTGTGAAAAATTTGACAGCAGATTTTTGTGAACTTTGTTTATACGCACTTTGATGTTCAACTTTTGGTCAAATTCAATATGGCGGCTTTATACGGGCACGTCCGAGAAAAAATAATGACATGATTCGTGACTGAGTACCCATTCTATATCTATTATTTCTATGGGTTATAGTTAACTGATCGTAACGCTTTACCTTATCGGACTAGCGTCCAATTTTTCTATCCCCTTTTACTAGTCATCCTCCGTTGAAGGTTCCTAGTTGTAATAAAGAAACGGAAAGCAGTTTTTCTGTTTATTAAGTTTTACTCAAGATCAACTTAAAAGAACTTGGGAGCTTGGAAGAAAGAAAACTGGAATATTCTTCATTCGAAAATGTGCCTTTAGGTCGAAGATTTCCCCGTAATTACGTGCATGGTCTCGCAAATTCTCACAATTGCTTGTTATCTATGTTTAGTATTCACTGAACATTTCCTCAATTTACTATAACAATAATAGAGTTGACGTTCGCGGGCATGTTTTTGGCCGGACTCAGAATCATTTTAGCGTAGTGAGGATTGAAATGAGCTCTGAGGAAGGCCAAAAACATTTTTAATTTTATGCCCAAGAACTGATCAACTTTGTCACTATTATAATAACTTTAAAGGCCATTTATTCGAACAAAAATGTAGAATATCACTCAAAAGTAGGCATTTCAAAAGACCTATTTTTGAAATGGTATAATTTACCATAAAATAGTTTTAGCTACAACATGGCAGAATTTAACTATATCAAGTATAAATAAGAAAAAAACAAACAAGTTTTTGTAAAAACTGTTCCATGAAATAATAAGAGTTTCCTTTGATGCAGATTTCCTTTTTAGCGGCAGTTTGGCATAATTGCCTGACTTGTTTCTTTTGATGCTAAACTTACATTCACTTCCGCTAGCACTGAAACTGCCGAAGTTTTCGCCAACGCACTCATCTGGAGTGAATGGACTTTACTAAGAATGCTAGCACAAGGACGCTTTTGGGAGCTAGAACTATCTTTTATATAAGGTGTTAAGCTTTGTTCGTTCTTATGATTTGTAATGGCGCATATTTGCTTGGCATCAACTCCCGCTTGATGGAGGCATGTTATCGTTGAAGCTCGAACACAGTGTGCAGTGTTATAGATTTGAGAAAGATATGTTTGATATTCTTTGCGTTAGGTTGGCAATTGAATTTTTTCCCAAAGGCTCATTCTTGAACCAGCATACTTCTCGCATATGAAAGTTTTTCAGCGACAGTGGCATCTGGAAAAGTGCATCGCACTCCGCATGTAGTATGGGATTTAACGGCGAATTACGTAACGGGTATACGTAACGCTACAAATTATGATGACGTCATCACCGTAACGTTATGTGTAACCGTGGACGTGATCGAAATTCATGTGAGCATACTAACCGGTGGGAAAAGCAGCAAACGTTCAGAAATGAATTTACAAAAAATCACTGGTCCAAATCCTTGACAGGGATGACTCGTGTATGGCGCAAGCAGTGGCCAAAGTCAGCTTCGATAACGATACTCAGATAGATCAGTGGCGTCAATCCTGTGGAGGAGGAGGAGGGGGCACGAATACCTAATTATCCCCCACTTTTTAACATGTTTACATGCTTAATAAAGTTTATTTCTTGTTACTCTTAAAACCTATTTTCTTGTAAATGATTCATGGTTGGAAACAAGCCCTTCATTAGGATGAAGTGCAACGTAAGCCCTTTTTTAGCCCCTGACAGCAAATAGTTGCGAAAATATGATAAAATATACAAATTTAATTCAACTTTGTGTTGCAAAAGCTAAGTACTACATCAGATTCATTATTGGTCCGTTACTCCAACGCCGCTTTCCGTTCTCACTGGCAAGCTGCACTGACTGAGACATAAGTCACTTCGCAACAGTCATCGAGATAATCCGACATAATCGTAAGTTATAGGCCTACCAATATTACGACCGAATTAAGATTTCAATAATATGACTGCATAAATTTATTTAACCATTTCCAGAGTTCAAATGCAGTAAATCTCATCTTTATAGTTTTTCAATCTGATGTCAATTAAAAGCTGTAGGCGGCATAGCATTACAATCTAACCGCACTATGTAGTCATGAAGAAATAGACTTAACAGCAGTTGACAATCATTTCCTAATGACAAAAAGTCACAATTTATGCCACGAAAATGCCTCGAAAAAATGCCCAAAAACCAGCTAAACGTGCAAAACTTTCGGGAATTGAAAGAATTTTTAAGGATCCACCGCAAGCTGCACAAGCCACTGGTACCCTTGCAAGCCACGTGCTGTCTAATTCTGGTGAGAGTATATCATGTCTGGTGAGAGTATATCATGTCAGTAAATCAACGTCAATGTAACGTAACACCTGCAATCCTTCAACTCCTTCGGCAGAATTCGTAGAAGATGATGAAGGGGAAAGTCAAAAGTGCACTCCCTGCCCAACGAGCAAAGACTTTTCCCTGAAGTATTCAGCTCTAGTAATTTTCTTACAAGTAGCAGATGCTCACCCGATACAGTATCAGCTTCAAGTTCAACGATTGCCAGATCGAACAACATCCTGAATTTGCACACGCCTAACTATTCTAAAGTGTCCGTTATTCCTGCTCAGAAGTTATCAACGCGAATACTTTACTTTCAGTCAAAGTGGTACGAAGACTGCGATTGGATTCATTATGACCCTGATTTGAAAAAAGTTCTATGTTTCCATTGTTTTAAAGCTAGTGCAATGGGAATTATAGATTTAGCTCATAATTAAGGGCCAGCATTCATTTCAGGATGATTTAACAACTGGAAGAAGGCAATTGAAAATTTGAAACAGCATCAGACATCTCATACACACGTTTTGTCCGTCAATCAAATCGCAACAGGAAAAAGGCCATCGGTAAGTGCGCAAATACACACGCAAAAACAAAACGAACAAGCAATGGTGAGAAATTGCCTTTTGAACTTGTTCACCTTAATAAGATATTTACTACGACAAGGCTCTGCATATCGATGCCACGATGAAAGTAATGGAAATTTCTTGCAGCTCTTAAAGCTTAGAAGGGAAGATGTTCCTGATCTATAGATGTATTTGAAAAATACAACAAATTTTACTTCGGTCTTCGCCTTGCGCACAGAATGAGATGGTAGAAATGTTCAGCCACCAAATTTTGGCGAAGATTGTCAGTGATGTTCAGAAGAATGAATTTTAAATTACGCTGTAATTGCTGATGAAACACAAGACATAAGTGGCCAAGAGCAAGAATCCTTCTGTCTGAGGCACGTGGACTCAAATCTTTACGTCCATGGAGATTTTATCGGTTTGTATGGAGTTCCCAGTACTACCGCTCGTACGCTCTTTGATGTTCTAGCTCGGTGTGGATTATCTGTAAACAATATGCGTCAGTGCTCAAACGTATGATGGTGTCGCTAAAATGAGTGGTTGTTGCTCGGGGGTGTAAGGCAAGGGTGCAAGAACGACAACCACTAGTACTCTTATTTGTGAATCGACCGAGGATGAAAATCCGCGGCATCTCACTGCAATCAAGCCGCTTTGTGCCACAAGGTGGTTATGCAGACTAGCAGCAATAAAGTCAGCATCAGATCAGTACACTGAAGTTCTTCAAAGTTTGGAAGAGATGGCACGTGGAGAAACAGACACTGCAACCAAAGCAAACGATCTATTTGATCGGTTTCGGAAGGGGAAAGTTTATCTTGGATTAAAGATTGGCGAGCTAGTTGCAATATTGGAACAGCTGAATAGCGCACTGCAAGCTAAGCCAGCAAATGTTTCTGGGTTACAGACAGAAGCTGTTAAAATAGCGTCAACACATATTAACGCCCAACGCACAGATTATTATTATTATTACTATTATTATTATTATTATTATTATTATTATTATTATTATTATTATTATTATTATTATTATTATTATTATTATTATTATTATTATTATTATTATTATTATTATTATTATTATTATTATTATTATTATTATTATTATTATTATTATTATTATTATTATTATTATTATTATTATTATTATTAGAATACATTTATTAAGCGCAAATTATCATGAAAATTTTCAGATGCGCTATGAAAAAGGTTACAGTAAAAACTATTACATGAATTAATTAAAAATAATTAAGAGTAGATATAATCTACATATATACAACTCAAATTTATATCCATCAGAATTCCCAAATTACTGAGGTTAGAGGAAGGAGTTATACTCTTTTCACCAACTGAAATACAATTAAGGTCTACTTTGGAGATTTGCTGTCTTGTTCCAATTAACATACATTCTGTCTTATCATCGTTCATTTTTAATTTACTTCCAGCCATCCAGTCCCGCAAATTTGAAATGCAGTTTTCCATTTCCTCAACTTCTAGTTCCCGTTTACCAGCACAATTTGGGTTCAATGTACGGTACAATTGGGTATCATCGGCATAACCGTGTGCTCCTTGCGAAGGGTTATCAATAACAGAAAACATGTCGCTTGCATAAATAATAAACAGCAACGGGCCAAGGCAGGAACCCTGAGGAACTCCATGATTTAGAGCAAATTCTTTTGATATTGAACCATAAACATGAATACGTAGTTTCCTATTTGTGAGATAGGATTTAAACCAAGATAGAGCGGTACCATTTATTCCAAAGTTTTGCTTCAAACGATTTAACAATATTGAATGGTCAATCGTATCGAAAGCTGCACTCAAATCTAGTAGAACCAGTAATGAAACCTGTTGATTACTCATATTTAGAAGAATGTCGTTTGTGATTTTGAGTAGAGCTGTCTCAGTGCTGTGATACTTCCGATATGCAGATTGGAGTTTGGGATAAAGCTTGTTTATTAACAGATGGTTATTCAGTTGTTGGAATACAGCTTTCTCCGTGAGTTTAGAAATGTATGATAGATTACTAATGAGGCGAAGATTTGGAAAACTAGAACCAAGGTCCACCTTTTTCAACAACAGGTAGCCAATAGCCTCCTTCCACATATCAGGAAACACACCATATTCAAGAGATAAATTGATTTGGGATGTAATAACCGGCAGTAAGGTGTCTAGACATTCCAACATCAGTGGTGTGGGCATGGGATCAAGTGTACAATATTTCTTGCCGGTGTTTGAGATCAATTTTTGTACATCATCTTCACTGAGGGGAGCAAAATTCAGTAGTCGACATAGATTTGATGGACCTGTTGATGGACTCGTAAGTGGACTTGATGGGCTAGTTGATGGACTTATTGATGGACTTATTGATGGACTTATTAATAGACCTGTTGATGGACTTGTTGATGGACTCGTTGCTGGACTTGTTGATGGACTTGTTGACGTGTGAGAATCGTTTGAATTAAATTGAGAGCGAATTGTGTCAATTTTTGAGATGAAATACTGGCCAAGTTCATTTACGAGGCAATATTTATCTTGATGGTCCGAAAAGCTTAGATTATTCTTAGGAGTTAATAGATTCTTGGCAATTGAAAACAGCTTACTTTGATTGTGAGAATTTTCATTTACAATCCTAGTGTAGAAGTCGCATTTTGCACGATGCATCAGATGATTTTCTTTATTCTTGATGAATTTAAACTGCATCAAGTCAAATTCTTTGTTCGTTTTTCTCCACAATTTTTCTGCTTTTCTTCTGCGCTTTTTTATCGCTTTGATTTCATCAGAGAACCATGGAACATAGGGCCTTGTTGTAATGTTCTTCTTTAGAAGTGGAGCATGGATCTCCAGTAGCTTTGAAAGAGTTGTATTGAAACTTTCCGCAAGTTCATTAATATTCAAATGTGTTTGAGAGAATAGGCTGGATGAACGTAGATCTTCTCTCAACACAGATATATTAACGTTACTAAGTTTTCTATATTGTACTGACTTTTTCTTTAAAGGCGGTTTCAGCAATGATAAACAGCATATGACAGACATATGGTCTGAAATGCAAAAGTCAGCTTTGGGCGATTCTTTCAAAATATGATCGCTAGTCCTAGTGATTATAAGATCCAATGTGTGGCCATGTGTGTGTGTTGGACCACGGACATGTTGCTCAAGGCCAAATGACTCAAGTAGATCGTGAAATTTTAGAGCATCAGCATTTGAGGAGTTGTCGACGTGTATATTAAAGTCTCCAGTGATCAGAATAGAATGTTGGCAAAGAATAACTGATTCTAAATAATCACTAAGTTCGGCGAAAAATGTTCCAATTGGAATAGGATGAGCTCTGGAATAGGGAGGTCTGTAGATAATGATCAGTTTCACAGGCAACGACCTACGAGGACAATAATCCATTCCGAAAATTCAAAGGAATTCAAAGTTGCAGAAGTCACTTTCTCGACTGGCAAGGTTCCTTTGTAGAGCAGAGCTGTTCCACCCTCCCTCGAATCAGAACGAGGACAATCTGATAAACAATAACCAGGAGGGGTACAGTCTATTTTTGCGGCAGTATCTCTATCTTTAAACCAGGTTTCTGTTACCGCGACAAGTTCTGGTTTGATATCACAAACATAGTCATTGAAAACGGAAGATTTACTTTTGAGAGAGCGGGCATTTAGGACCATAAGTTTAAAACATTTTTCACAATTTATGCCGCGATTTGGTTTCTTTAAGGACGCCTGGGTGGTCTTGTTGGAATATCCATCAGTGGAAGTACATGAGGGTAATTCATGTAGGGATAAGGATATGGGTATCTCATAACGGTTGGGGGACTTTGAAGATGATATGGAGATTGTCTGTAAAAAGGAGGTGGATAATATTGTTGTTGGTAAGCTTGAAAATGCTGATGCTGATGTGGGTTAGCATGAGAAAAATTTTCGAACCTTTCAAACAGTAATTTTTCCTGCGTAAAAACGGACATGGAACCAAGGATTTGGGGGTGATCCCCGAGGCTGAAACGTCCTTTTGGGAGGTAGTCCCCGAGGCTGAAACGACATTAATTACAGCGTTATTTGGATTAGTCATGCGAGCAGCATTATTTTGATAGGAGGTCTCAATTACACTGACGTCGGGGGCGTTGGAATCGTTTGCTTCATTAACTTTGACTGTTTGTGCATGAGTTAAATTATGCATATCCGTGGCACGACTTTTAACAAAATCTTCATGAAATTGCCGCATTGTTTCTGCAATGAGGGAAACAGAGTTTGAGAGTGCCAAAACGGCTTCGTTATTGATAGATGAAGTGTTTCATGAATTACTCTCTGCTGCTGAGGAAAACTGTAAAGAATACCAACTGGATCCATTGAAAGTGCCTCGGATACGACCACCACGACCCAGCGCAGACTAAACCATATTTCCATCTGCCATGTACACCAGGAACAGTTAGACAACGGCAATGTACTGGAACTGGCTAAAATTGTTCAAGAAGCCGAAATTAGAAGAGGTTTATTTGGAACATTCGAATAGTTTAGAAAATGAAATGTAATCAAGTGGGCTCATGTCAACGCGATCGCAAAATTTGCCGGACACAAATTGATGATAAACTTACCTTTAAACGTATATACAAATTTTTTTCAGTTTTTGTGCAAAATAGATGAAATGTTTACAAAAATTATGTTAGTTTTGTGATTTGAATATTTATTGTTGGACATTATTACTGTGGCATAATCAATTAGGTACTTTTGACGTTCTTTTCCCCCCAGCTTGTCCAACGTTGCCTTTTAGCGTATGTATCATATGGTTAAAAAGGGGATTTAAGGATTCAAGATCATGTACATTGCTCAATAAACTCAAAAGTCCCCCCCCCCCTCCAAAAAATTAAAAATATGGCGATTTAGCGTATCTAACTGAAAAAATTTGCGTAGCATACCTCCGAACCCCCCCCCCCCTTTTTGAGTTGGATTGACGCCTTTGCTCAGGATCGTCAATTACGAGATCGTCAAAGTCCGATGGAAACGCGTTTGGCAAAAGAGCTGCATCAAAACGCCGGCGTCCGCTCGGTCCCTACGAAATTGTGCAAGCCAAACACTGACCGAGTATCAAATCAATCTTGTGTCGAAAGAGTACAACAATGACATCATCTACGCGGGTCCTGAGAACGACAAGAAAATTTACCTCTACATACACAACAACCATAATGACGTCATCACCAAGATGCCCGGATTTTTCACCCACAACAACTTTTGCCATCCTGTAAGAAACTTACTGTCATCAAGCAGAATACCTCTGCCCGAGTGGAATGATTTCGGTCTTTACAGGGATAATAAAGTCACCAGTTTTAACGCCTGTCTTTGCTCAGTGCAAAATGCAGTGCCCCAATCGTTGGATGTATATTAGGCCAATTCAAATTCATTCATGTCGCTCATACCCTGAGTGAGGTCAGCTTCATAACCTCAGCTTCTAAAATACTTTAATTTTCAATGCGTCGTCAAAATACAAGTATAACGACATGCCAACAGAATGCGTGCGCGTACAGTTTTTATATACCATATTCAATACCATACAAAGAAGATCCCAATTTCGTGAAGGGCCAGGGGCTATTTAAAATTCAATTTAGGAATGAAGGATATTGAAGAAACCAATCAATCAAACTAGTGACCGAACAAATTCACTAATGCCCTGCTATAGCAACAACTTGATCATCTGGTAGTGGAATTATTTAAGTTCAACGGATTAAACAGTGTTTTGCTGTCCACATTGCTCATTATTCATGGACAAGAATTCGCTTATATTTTAACAGCTTTTAAAAATACCGGCTTGTGTGTGTGTCTGTTAGCATATCAGTTAATTGTGTGCACAAGTGACTTCCTGTTTAGTTATTCGAGACGATAGATTAAGCCAAGACACTAAATCATTCAAATTTGTGATATTGTGCGTGTGGTAATATTAAACATGGCATCGAAAATTGCCTCTGCATGTAGTAACTATCACATTCTTAATCTTATGGGAGGATACAGAGCATCATACGGTTTGTTTGCAGCCCTTAATCATGGAATATTCGAATATCTGGAGACGAACGATGGAGGACGAACAGCTCGGCAGACAGCCAAAGATTTGACTTTAGACGAGACTGCTACGACAGTTTTACTTGACAATTGCACCAGTGTAGACTTATTGGTGAAGGAAATACCATCTGGAGTAATGAAGAACGCCCTCTATTCAAACTCTGATCAAACCAAGCGCTAACTTCTCCCCAAAAGTCCCGAGTCAATTTATGGCTACGCCATTCTCGAAGCACGAACACTGTGCAAGCTGGTGGCAAATTTTGAACATGTCGTAAAGGAGGGAAAAAGTCAGTGGGATCGAACATTCGGAATGTCATCGGAAGAAACGTTTGCTAATTTGTACGAAAACAGAGAAGGTTTGATCGAGTTTGAGGAAGGGATGGAGAGTCGTATGAAAATGTCGATGAATGCAGTGCTTGGTGCCTTTGACCTCTCCGGGTTCAGCCATCTTTGTGATCTCGGAGGTTTGTTAATTGTTATCATTAAGACCAGAATCGCTGAATATAAACTTCCATGTTTTGTGTTATTGTTGTAATTACACCCCCCCTTCAGAAAATGTAGCAATTGTAGGCACGCAATTGGTCCTAGTTTATTTAATGCCGTGCTTCCACGATGTAATGAAATTTTCTGACATAATTTAGTGTGTGCGGATGGGATACTATGCTTTCGTTTTAAAAGTTATTTGCCTTTGTCTACTTTGAAATCATGGAGGACAGCTTCAGGAAATAAGTTGCGTAAGCCATGAATTTTGATTCAATGCGGTTCCTGATTTAAATTTAGGTGCTGGTGGAGCATTGTCCTATGCTGCAGTAAAAACCTACCCAAAGATGAAGTCGACTGTCTTTGACCTACCAGCAGTTGTCAATGTCGCTGATAATTTCAGACCATCTGTGGAAGAATGTCCACGTAGAGACAACGTAGCATTTGTGGCTGGAGATTTCTTCGAAGATGATCTTCCTCCAGCAGATATCTATAGTATGGTGGCCCATTGTTATCATAGTGATTTTAGCAGAAAATGCCAGTTAATAAATGTTAAAAAAGTGAAAATAAAAAAATAAATACAACTTTAAGATAAAAATGAATAAAAATTCTTTTAAGAAAAAAATAAATACGAACCAAATTTAAAACAAATAAAAAAAAGTAAAGTAAAAATATTTAAAAACATAAAATAAAAAGCGTTCCAAAAAAGTAGTAACAATAAATTTGATTTTCATTTTCAAACTGAAAATGAAATGTTTTAAGTAGCCCAGCGTTATCATAGACCATCATGCACATGGTGTGCGACGCGGTCAGGAAACTAAGGTGAGAATTGGCTGGTGCATGTTTTTGCGGGCTCAGGGTACGAGATTGGATTGCAGTGAAAAATAGTGATACAATCAGGCGAAATTCTTACATTAAAATGAGTAGAATTCGAAATCTTGACTGGCAGGAAGATGAAGAGCTGCGTGAGGATTTGCAACAGTATGTTCTGCAAAACTTACAGAGAAAAGAAGTGCTTGACTTCGTTCAAAGGATTACCCCCAGTACGCGTGGAGTTTACCTACTTTGAGTCGCCGAATGAGCCACTTTCAAATAAAGTATATAGACTACATTATTTCGCCAGAGGAAGTCAAAGATGCCTTTAGAAAAGAAAATGCTGGACCTGGACAGCTCCTGGGGTATCGGTCAATGCAAAAGAAGATACGAGAAGAGCACAATCTTGCAGTACCTCGGGGGTTGGTTTATGACGTAATGACAGATGAGGATCCGGACAGCTTAAGACGCCGACAAAATGTTGGAAGGCCAAAGAAAAGAAGGGGTCCAACTGGCACGTTTACTTCATTGGTAAGTTTAAAATATGATGGTTAAAAGTTAGTCAAATATGGATATGCGCTCTATGTTTTTTTTTAAACTACGGTATAATATGTATTTTAGGGCTCAAACCACACACACTCTGGTGATGGGCATGACAAACTGATGGGTTTTATTAGGGATACATTTCCATTAGCTGCTTATGGTTTGCAAGATGTATTTAGTGGGAAGGTTCTTTATTTGAAGTTATGGACCTCAAACTCAAACCCAAAACTGATTGGGAGATGGTATCTGGAACACTTGATTAAGACCAAAGGTGATAAATATTGGATAATAATTGAGAGCAATTTAGATTTATTAGTTATATTTGAAAGTAAATGTACCTATGCATATTTTTATGCCCTGCAGTCTGCTTATATGTTAAGAAATAGATTTTAGCTCATCTTTTGCCCAAGCCATTCCAAGAATTACATTCTTGACATCTTAATTCTTAAATCATGTATTCACAATCTTGTGTATTTACATTTAGTGATAAGTTCTCGATTAAGACTTGATAAAGGCACAGAAACAGGAGATATGGCTACAATACATGCTTTTCTCAAAAATGATCATGGTGATGTTAATAATGCTGAAGATACTATACAATATGGTCCCTCAACATCTAATAAAGTACTGTGCGCTAGAATGTTTTAAATGCACCATTATACTGCATACATTGATGCAACCATCTGCAACCTCTCTTACAGCCTTTGAGCCAATATGCTGGCTAAATTATTAAATAAGGCAAAGTATTTTCTTGCAAAGATACATGCTCTCCACTCCCCAGTATTACAAAATGTTAGCACAATTTTAATTTTTTTTCTGTACTGGTATAGATTGAGAGGTGGTGGAGGGAACTCCATGATCGCATGGAAAAATTTTTTAAGCAACAATTATCAAATTTATTGCTACATGGTTACTATGACCCCAATGACAATCATGACAGGTATTCTTTACTGGTGTACTGCTTAGTCAAAATATGGTGTACTATACCTATGGTATACAAGCTGTTAAGTATTCTCCTTCTAACTTTGTGACAAGCTTTTTTCAAACTTGCAGAGACCTTTTGGCTTTTGTATTTATCCCAGTAATTCAAAGGGAAATGGACCTTTTCATTGAAACAGTTTGGAATTCTCATCGTATTAGGCACCAAAAGGATGCTCAATTACCAAAGGGCATTCCTAATCATGTTTACTGTTTTCCTGAAAAATATGGTGCTGAAGAGTGCGGTATGTATGGGTTTTTTAAATTCATGTGTCAGCAAAAAATTTTCATTTAACTAAAGAATTCATGACCTTGTTAACTAGGTTGGTCTGTCTCACAAGAGGCAATCAATGAGGTCAGAGAGCTATCTGGGGTGATGGCAGTTGGAGACGATTTTTTATCACCTGAAGTGCGTGCAGAATGCGAGCGTGTCATTCCAGCAATTGAGGATGTAAAACCAGAAAATGCAGTAGACACATATTTATTCCTGAAAGCAAATTATGGTGTTGACTTTTCATCAACAGATGATGAAATGTTAAATAGTTTACTTAGTAACTAAACTGAAAAGATGTTTTCATAGATTGAAATACACATATATATATACTGTATATACTCTTAAAATACCAATACAATTGTATATCCTTAAAATACCTGTAAAGTAAGATTATAATAGGGATTTGAAGTCCTAAGAAGTACAAGTAGTTTGTAAAGTTGTAATGTTTTTGAACTTTAAATTAGTCTCTATATACAATATTCTCTACTTGCTGTTGCATAGACTGTTCCATAGACTGTTCTTACTCAGCTTTCTTGTTCTTCATTTTGGTCCTGCTGAAGTTTTAGCATTTGGCAGTACTTGTTGCAATCATGTTCACTCAGGAAATTTTCCATACCAGTTGTGGATAGATTTCCACAACAAAAATACAGTTCATCATCATCCATTAAATTCTGGGTTGAAATTTCTGGGTCATATAGATTATATTTTGACCCTTGAATATCTGTCAGCATCATCTTCTGATGCATGGCTGAATAAGAGTAATGGACTAGGCACTGGGCTTTAGCATAAATGTCTTTGGTTTGACTGCTGCTGCTTTCAGGTGGGTTAACACATTTCCCATTGTTGTTCACATACTTTGCAAACTTTCCAGGTACAAAATCTTCCACAGTTACAGGTTTGCCATTGAGGGAGGAATAACACACTTTGTTATACATGAAACATTCACCAAACTCACGGGGCACTTTCAAAGCAAACCCTTTGGTTATGTGCCTAGCGACAGCATGCATTTGCACTTGCTTGCGAGTATGGACCTCTACAGCAGTTGCCAGTGTTTGTTCAATCGTCCGCAGGGCTTTTTCATTGTACATTTTTACGACATATGTTTTTTGCTTGCCATCAACTTCTGCAATTCCCTTGAATGCATCCCTGAAGGCACCTGATGAAAACTTCTCCCTTTCAAGCAACAGCTCCAATTTTGTTTCATGTTGCCATGCTCGATTTTTTACATCAAATGACTCCAGGTCAAGGGTTACTCTGTCTTTTTGCTGTGGCTTCACAAGTTTCCCAGCCATCAGGAGTTGCTCAATTGATACAGATTCTGGAAACTGTGTTTCTACTTCAGCTGGTTCTGGTGAACTCTGTTCTTTCTTTCTTTGAGAAGAACCAGTTGCTTCACTTTCTGAGAAGTAACCTGACAACTCCCTCTCAACATCCTGTGTGCCAAGCACAAATCTTACAAGATATACCTAGTAAAAAAGGTGAATAAATACTGGAATTAAATACTGTGCACTAAAAATGCTTGAGGCCAGTTGTATGAAAGCCGGCTATGTTTGATTAGACAATTGTTTTTTTATACTGTCTGCAATTTCTCGTTGATTGGTATCATATATCAAATTACTACCATCTACATGATGCTAACCATCAACCAATATGCCCTTAGTTGCTCACTGAATGGCACATTAAATTAATCTACTCGTTTTATACTATCATATATTCATGCTAACATTTAAAAGCCTACACTAAGATACTTGCCTTATCTTTTCGATGGGGTATTTGCGAAATATTAGTGCATGATGGCCCTTTGTTCGACACTAATACATCACATGCTGATGCTGGAAGGTTGAAATGATGGCCACACGCTTTTTTAAGGTTAGCCAAAGTGAGTTCCTCATACTCAAATGGCACAAACTCTCTCGGTTGAACTGGTCGATATGTCTGTTTATTATCTGGCTCAGACGACAGCTTTTGTACCACGATTTCTTGTAATTGCGGCGAAGCCGACGATTTACCTCGATTCATTCCGTCTGTTCTTGCTCGTTTGGCGCTTACTTTAGCATTCAAGTCGTTCCAGGTCACTTGTCTTCTCTTTGGAGGCATTTTAAACTGACTTAATTATGCTATTTAACTCTGGAAAGGTTCTTCAACCGTGAAAAAATTAAAACAGCGTCACAACTAAACTACAGTGAGTCAATGTGACAGTGTCTAATACCATGTGCTTTTAACGCAGGGAGGGGATGCTTCATGTAAGCCTTAGTTTCCTGACCGCGTCGCACACCATGTGCATGATGGTCTATGATAACGCTGGGCTACTTAAAACATTTCATTTTCAGTTTGAAAATGAAAATCAAATTTATTGTTACTACTTTTTTGGAACGTTTTTTATTTCATGTTTTTAAATATTTTTACTTTACTTTTTGTTATTTGTTTTAAATTTGGTTCGTATTTATTTTTTTCTTAAAAGAATTTTTATTCATTTTTATCTTAAAGTTGTATTTATTTTTTTATTTTCACTTTTTTAACATTTATTAACTGGCATTTTCTGCTAAAATCACTATGATAACAATGGGCCACCATACATACTATAGCTTGGTCACAATTCTTCATGACTGGGACGAAGAAAGAATAGACTTTTTATTGAGCAAAATATACAACAGTCTTCCTTCAGGTAAATTAGATTTTAAAAAACCACGGATGCTTTCTTTCTCCAGTGTGTCATACAACCTTTGTACTAGTTACTAAACTAGAAATACATGCGTGCAGCAACCCCTCGCCACTAGCCAAGCATGCAACTATATTTTCAAAATTACATGAAATATTTGTACAGTTTGTTGTCATAGCAACACGCAATTTTTATTATTTCTCTATATTTTTTTCAAAAGGACGAAATATCAGTTTTTAATCCTTGTTTTAATGATAATTTTTTTAATTGGCACAACATTTGTCATCGGTATGTTATTATGCCTAATATAAGCTTAAATTTGGTATAAAATACGGCCTATTAATTACATAAAACGTTTTGAAATATTTATGAAACTAAATTTTTATCTACATAAACTTTGAGTTTGAAATAAAACCGTTTCAAGCCAATTTTATATCGTCGCTCGTATTCATCAATATTTTGAAATACAGTAATAAGAAGACAGTCTTGCATTTACAAAACATAAAAACATACTGTGGAATTTAAACAGTGAATAGACTGGAGGAGTACGGCTACACCGGCCTTTATAAAGCATTAAAACACAAGTATAAATACGCATTATCAACAAACGTGCCTTGTGTTTCACGCCATAGTCAATTCTTGGCGCTTCTCTGTATTCTCCCAGAATTAATCTCTCTTCAAGAGTCTTGTGGCAGTCATTTTCGTCTTAGTTCTCGCCTTTTTAGATGCCCTAATTGTTCGCTGCTCCTGATAGTCCGCCATATTTTGAAGATCAGAAATGACTATCCTTGGTTGGTCCATTGACATATATACATCTGGACTGCCAGCTCAGCTTTGAAAAGCGTTATCAAAGATGGCCGAAATATGAGAGTGTTTGCTTGACTGCTGACCAGTATTTTTTGTATTATTTAAGAGCCAGCGATGTTCAATCACTCCCATATTCGTCAGATTTCGTCATTATTCGTCAGCCTTCGTGATTTTCAATTGATAACGCAAAATTCAAGCGAAAATATCGCGAGCGGGCAGTCCAGAAGTATTTATGTCAATGGGTTGGTCAGCCATGGCGGCCATACGCCTGGAACTTCAGACTTCGCTATAAATGCTTTCCTTTTCCTGGGTGTAAATAGCCGGGCGGAATTAGTTCCCTCGCCCCGGGCTGACGCCCGGAACGGCGCTTGGCTTCCTTGGCTCGGGGATTTACTGAGCTCAATGATTGCGAAGCAGTGCCGCCATAGTCATCTCGGTAACTGGAGGGGAAGGGGCGTGAGTTCATAGAACTTAAAATCAATTGATTTGAAAATAAATTGATAATGCAAAACACGAAAAAATACGAGTCCTCCTCGTCCGATGGACTAAAGCTTTGTCTTAGATTCCTGAGTTTCTAACTTCATTATTTAGAATCTACACCATTTTGGTATGTCAGGGGAACATTCCCGAATAGACAAATTTAGAGGTCCCAAAATTTTGATTTAAGCAAAGAAACACAAAATATTTTACCACGGTTGGAATAAGAGCATCAAAATTAGTATAACTGCAACGTTTAATGGAGAAAAACTATAAAATACGAATATTATGTCTATGAAATGTTTGTACAATTTAAATACTATCGTACCGCGAAAGGTAATTGAACAACCACTTCCATCTGAAATAAGTGCTAATTTAGCGTGTGCCAATACAACAATATATTAAATATGTAAACTTCGTATGTCCATAATATCCTTGTACTATGCAGTTATACTAATTGTGGCGCGACCCTTCAGCTGTGGACGTAGATTTTTCTTTCTTCGATTATAATAATAATATTTTTGAAATTGCTAAATTTGTCTATTAGACAAACGAAAAAATTCAGAACATAGAAAGAGCATCCTAAATTCAGTAAAATTGTCAAGTTTAGTCGCAAAATATTGTAAAGTGTGGAAAATATAGACCAGCATTAACTACAAAATTTGACAGGCCAGGGGGTGCCGCATTCCTGAGTAACCCCGCCTCTACGGCTTTGAGTCAGTCTATTCCTTTGGTACTTTAATTACACATGAATATTTTCTTAAGGTGGAGCTATTTTGATTGGTGAAATAATTCTTGATGACAAGCGAGGACCTTGGGAGGGTATGATTTACAGTATTATGATGCTTCCTATTTGTACAAATGGATATGAAAGATCTGGGAAAGAGTATAAAGAGCTGCTGACCAAACACGGCTTTGTTGATGTCGAATATCGCCAAAACCCAGTCCTTTTCTTTCCTGGTGGAGTGTTGGCAAAAAAGCCATGACCCTCATATGATATGCTAACGTATGATATTATTATTACTGGCATGTAATTGTGTGTACAACTATGGGTGAAAGAATATGTTTATACTGAGTGTAGGTAATAATATTAATGACAATACAAAGGGGTCAATTTCACATTTTCATACAATGACAATTTCTGTGGGTATGCCTGATATCTCCATTTGGGGCATGCCACTGACTGGTGCATATTACAAACACCACTTTTGCGATTTGCCAGGCTCATAATAATATTGAGTACAGCCGTCTTTAGATGATAGAATATTATTAAGGACAATATCATCAAGGACAATATTGATTTCTAAGTACAATACTTAATCTGGATTAAATAATAATCAGAACATACATTTACACGTAGTTTATATTGAAGGTAGCTGTGTCCCATTAGTATCAATGTTAGAGAAATGAATGAGAATGGACAGGATATTATTCGCCTGAAATATAAAAAAAAAACAAACAACTCTCATGACCGTAATAAAAACACAATAACACATAACTTTTTACAGTAAGCGGGTATGAGTTCTTAACCTTATAGCTAGTGGAAACGGGTATTCAATGAGAGAATTCAAGATTTCTACAACAACTAAGTTATCTTAGATATAGTATTAGTTATTTGATAGCTATATTTGCGATAAATAAATAATTCATAAAATAATAATTCATAATATAGTTCCGTAGCAAGGACAAACTATTCAGTCTCTCCTTTATATACAATCACTTATAAACAATTACAACTGCGTAAAAAAACAAAAATTCGTACCGACACATTATGGAACCATTGTCACTCCAATATTATTGTGGTGTGTCCTTTGTCTTTCGACGTTTAACATTTGGAGTGTAACAAGATACGCTGTCACTTCGTGTGTCTTTCCTCTCTGGCAGTTATCGTGCCTAAATTTATTTCACCTTTAAGATGCTTACACGCTGGGTCACTTTTCTGCCTTTTCTGTGCTTGTTTCACCTTTATAGGCGTTATGGAACCATATGAATTACACGTTACACTGTTGGGTGCTTAGTAGGATTATTAACTGTTCTCCCGTAAATCCGGTCAGAGGCAAAACCATGGAGGAACTCCGCCATTTTTCTGTCGAAATATTGAACACTTGAAGCAAAAAGGTTACAACGTCGTGGGAATATGGGAGTGCGACGTCAATGGGGAATTAAAGCAGAACGAAGAGATGAAATATCATTTCGATCACTACCTCTTTGCAGACCCGTTACACCCACGTCATGCCCAGTATGGCGGCCAAACCAATGCAGCCAAATTGTACCATCACTGCCGAGGAAACGAATAAAATAAGGTACGTGTACTTGACGAGTTTCTATCCCCATATCAACCGATCCAACACCGTACCTACAGGCACCCAGGGATCATTACGGAGAATTTTGACGAGGATGTTTCCAACTATATTTCGGGTTGATCAAATGCACCGTTTTATCACCCCGTGGTTTGTTTATCCCGTTCCCGTTCCATCCCATGGTTAAAACAAGTTGATGTTCGCCCTCTGCGGAACGTGCGCCTATAGGCTCTATACCATTAATCAAACCCCGTACACTTTTCCGATGCCGGACAAGCCTTACAAAGGACGTACGTGGTGCAGTGTGAAGCTAATATGAAAGCGTTGGAGAAACGCTATCGAATCGTCCAGACGCACGAAGTATGGCATTTTCAGCAAAAGACAGACACATTGTTTGAAGAGTATAAAATCAAATTGGAAGATAGCGGCTATCCTAAAAAGAGCGTGACGGACAAGCAAAAGCAGTGGTACGTCAATGATATTTTAAAGAATCAAGGCATTCAATGGGCCATCATTCCCCATTTAGAAAACTTTTAAATTAGAAATATTCATTAGCACAGCTTGAAAGAGCATCCTAACTTTAGTAAAGTGGCGAAGTTTGGTTGCAAAATATTGTAAAGTGTGGAAAATATAATCCTGAAATTTGCATACATTTTGTATACTTTTGTATTATGCGCGCAAAAGTGTAATGACATTTCGAATTCTGATTACATTCGGTCGAGGTCCCGTTCAGAATAATCAGAAATACCAAAACTAAAGAAATTCAAACGAAACGTACGAAGAAAGATTATCGTAATGTTTATAACAAACGTGTCATCAAAGGAATTAGAAGACATTACTTCGCGGAAATTAAACCGTTATTTAACACGTATGTTTTGCATGAGCGCTACATACCACGTCGTTACTTAATTAACACCTAAACTGTTATTTACCACAGCTGTATTATTGCTTGGAATTAAATGTTTTTAAGAGTTTTAGCTTTGCGAAGATTTTTGGTATCCTGATGTGGAAACTAATTAGTATTATAATAACACCAACAACACGTGATTCTTCACGATTAAAGCTATTTCGATAGGCATGTTCTCGCTCAACACCATGGGAACGAGGTTGGTTCTCGCTACGTCGCTCAAAGCGGGAATGATTTCGGCCTTTAGGGAGATAATAATTTGAAAGACTCCAGTTTCGAAGCCTATGTTTGCTCAGAGGAAAATGCAGTTCGCCAATCGTTGGATGTATATTTGGCCAATTCAAATCGTTCATGTGGCTCATACTCTGAGTGAAGGTCTCACTCAGTTTCTAAAATACTTCGATGCATCGTCAAAGTAGTACTAGCTTACCCTGACTGCGTGCGCGTACAGTTTTATATAGCGCTCAGTTGGCGATCATCATTTCATTACTATACAAGGAAGATCCCAATTTCGTGAAGGGCTGGGGGCTATTCAAAATTCAATTTAGGAATGAAAGAGTTTGAAGAAACCAATCAATCAAACTAGTGAAAGAACGAATTCACTAATGCCCTGCTATAGCAACAACGTGGCCATCTGGTAGCGGAACTTTAAGTTCAACGGATTAAACAGTGTTTTGTTGTCCACAGCATTGGTGTACGGGCCTTATCTTGCTTCGGGCGGGGGGCACAGTAATGATAGTATTGGTTTGCCCAGCTACCTTTGTATAATGTTATATCGTACATACATACAGCTTCAGATGTACTCTTATAATAAAGTTTAACAAATGGCTATATATAACTGTGTAAAGGCGTTGTTACACTATGCAACTTGTCTCGCAGTTTTGTTGCGTCAGAAGTCACGATTTTTTTGGCGAGAGGCATCACACGAAGTAGAATCAGGTTCTAACTTTTCGCGACGATTGCCGCAACGCTGCAACGCATTTTTGGGAAAATGCATTGGAAATCCACGTTTTGTCCACGTTCCTCATCACACGATTGGTTAAGGCTCTTTCAACGTTTAGAACGACAAGGCAATTCAGACGATTTTGGCCCATGGTATTTCGAGTGTATGTGTTCGGCCTTCGAAAGCAACTGAACGAACGCTCGGCTGAGCACGACGTAGCAGGTATCACAGCCAAAATCTTGCACAGTCGAAAAAATGTTGGCAAAATGACGTCGAGCTTGTTCACGGACATGATTTTTCCCAATGCAGTAGGTGTTCTCCTCGTCTCACAAGCAGACTGCAGAAGGAAATTGGAGAAAATAGCCATTTCTGCTTGAATTAAATCCTTGTCTAATTTGCAACTTTTTCCTCACTGTCTTCTGACGGCTTGTCGCTCAATACCATCACCAAGGGCACAAATAATATTTGGTCGTCTGCAGCGTGCGAATCGACATGGCTGTCGTGTGGTGAGTGTGTCCCTCACATAATTCCCCAACTAGAGCTTGAAGGCGAAATCTTGGCGAAGTTGCCTCCTTGAACGAGAATTTGGTATCTTTTATTACATTCTTTATTGTGTTACTCTTGATTTCCGCTATCTACCAAACAGTGTAGAAGCTTTGGTCGTCTCGGTAAACTTGAAGAGCCTTGACCGTTTCTTCTGCCGTTTTCGGGCACTCATAACATCCATTGTACTACTTTGTAAATATCTGAACAGGGCAAATACGTTTGACAATATTATTTTGAGAATAACAAGGCATAGGACAAATTCAATGTTGCAAATGGCAAAAAGGACCGTCTTCACGTTTGATAAGGTCTTTAAATCTTTTAAATCTTTCAATTCAAGCAAGACTTTAGTAACACTCTCAAGTTGTTGAATTACGGCATTAACTGTATCGTAATGACATGACCACCTTGTTTCACTCTGGGGTTTCAATGTGAATTTTGGTTCGCTGTCAGCACGAACTTCACCAAAACGGGCATGTCGCTAAGTAGGGCTAACCTCGAAAAGCGTGTAAATGGATTGCATAGTCCTTAATTTATTTCTTAGAGTTCGTTTTCCGCGAGTGCACCTTGGAGAGCTATAGGTTTAATCGGTGAGCGTGACAGTGCACGTAGACAGCCTTAGGGCCATCTTTTTTGACTCGAATGGCTAGAACATCAGACAAGTTGCTAGCGCGATCATAGCACTGCCCAACAATATTTACAATCTCCAGCTACAACTTTGCAAGAACCTTTTTAATTAATTCATAAAAGGGCAAGTCCTAGCCTTCTGTGCATTTAGTATTGTAGAATCCAAAGAAGACTTCGTTTGTGACAAATTCTTTTAGGAAGCGAAGGCAGACGGACACTTGCTCTATATGGCTAAAATCAGACGTTTCATCGACGATAATACCAATCTCTTTGCTTTCTCGTGCTTCATCAGTTATTCTTCAAGCACTAAATCACCTACCAACTCGAGAATCTCGTTTTGAATCAAAGGTGATGTCCACTGACTGTGCTTCTTAAGTTGATCTTCCAGTTTTCCTTTGAATCAAGAAATATCTTCACTTCGAAAGTGCAACAACTCGATAAAGTTACCTCGGTTGACATCAGATACCTCTGCGATGTTACCTCTATCTTCTTTGTGTCCTCGTTGTGCTATATTTTGCTGTGCAGTAAATACTAGAGATTCAATAATGATTTTCATGTATTGTCTGTTCGCTTATACACTATCTTTATGATGAGAGTAAAAAAAATCGATGACTGATTCTTCACTACCCAATTTTTTTGAAAAGATCTACTTCGTCTTGGCCATTGTGTGGCACTTGCTTTCAGCGTGTACATTAAGTCTCTCAGGCCTTTTCCAATCACGAAATGAGAAATTTCTTTCATTCATAAATTTTTGACATGCCCAACAAATAGCACGATTTTCCTCTAGTTGAAAACTGAGCCAAGGGTGTTCCTTGAACCATTTTCGCTGAAAATCACGAATCGTTTTGGCATATAGTCGAGGTGCGTATTGCGTCCGTATAGGTTGATTTGGACAATTTGATTGTGGCCCAGCCGGCAAAGTAACGTTGAAATGACGTCGAAACAACGTCAGAGCATGTCGTCGAATCGACGTTGAAAAAGAGTTGAAAACACAAACGGAATCGACGTTGAGAATTCGACGTCGTTTCAACGTTTAGAAATCGACGTCGGATTGTCGACGTCGCTTTGGCGTTACATTTTCGACGTCGTATCAACGTCGAAAAAGAGTTGAAAACGCAAACAAACGGAATCGACGTTGAGAATTCGACGTTGTTTCAACGTTCAGAAATCGACGTCAGATTGTCGACGTATACATATATATACGTATGTCGACGTAAAACGCAAGCTAACGCATGTATGTCGACGTATGTCGACGTAAAACGCAAGCTAACGCATGTCAACGTGAAGCCAAGCCAGCCAAGCCAAGGCAACTAATTGAGCCAAGAGTTGGGCCTAGCGAGCCAGTAGCGAAGCCAAGCCAAGTCAAGTCTATTCCAACCTCATATATATATATATATATATATATATATATATATATATATATATATATATATATATATATATATATATATATATATATATATATATATATATATATATATATATATATATATATATATATATACAAACTTCCTATATATATCGTAACAAACTTCCTTAAAATGGTTCCCCTTGGTGAATCCGCGACATCGGATGCTATTGGAGATGCCATATGTGAGGTCCTTAACGATTCTGGTTTAACCTTGGATCGACTAATTGGCATCGGAGTTGGTGGCTGCAGTGCGATGGTAGGAGTGCATCACAGCTTGGCCACATACTTCCGCAAATTGATCCCACATATAGTCATTTTCAAGTGTATTTGTCACAGCTTGCAACTGGCGGCAAGCAAGGCAGCTGATACACTTCCCGCACACCTTGATTTTCTGGTTAGAGAATCATACAACTGGTTTTCAATTCGCACAGTCCCAAACGACTGATCCAGTACTGCACAGAGCTTCACAAGTGTCTTACGAATGAGGTATCAACGAAACTCCGCCAACTTAGCGCCACCAGATGGATGAGCCGGTACGAGTGCATAACCCGAATCATCGACCAATGGGATGCTCTCAAGCTATGTTTCCAAATGGCGAGCTCTAGCAATGAAAAGTGCTACACTGGCAGACAACTTGCCAGTGTGTACCAAGATCCGAGGAATTACATCACGTTGATCTTCCTGGAGGGAACGTTGAAGGACTTTTCCAGAATCAATAAGCTGTTTGAGTTTGCTAATGTCGACGTTGTACGCCTGGGTTCCGACTTACTGGATTTCTTTTACTCGCTTTTGCAACGCATTGTCATTCCATCGAGACTTGAAAAAGTCAGAAGACAAGATCTGTTCTCGTATGATTTCCAAAACAACCTGATGTCTGCTAGCTGTGCCTACCTTGGCTATGCGTTTGTCAGCAATGCTGAACGGTTGAAAATCCCCAAAAATGATCTAGATGAAGTTAAACAGCGATGCTTATTATTGCTTAACATTGTTCGTAGAGGCGACAAAACAAGTACAGATGAGACTTCCAGAGAATTTTCGAGACATGGCAAGTGTATCACCAGAAGAAGTGCTGAAAGTCACAGATCTTACTTCGTTAACATCGTGTTTTCCAAACATCCCCAACAGCGTCGATGACGTAAACAAGGAAGTGCGTCTTTTGAAGGTAGCTGACCTACCAGAAGATTTGAAAAGTGATGCAGTGAAATTCTGGTGCCGCGTACGAAGCTATAAAGATTCAACCCAGGTTTAGAATATTTCACAGCTGGCATTGAGCCTCTACTCCCTTCCATACTCGAATGCAGACGTAGAGCGTATCTTCTTTTGCATGTGTCAAATACAATTGCGTGAATTATGTTCATGCAAAATTCGATGTCTGAAACAATTAAATTCGATGTTTTTAATTTGGTCGAACATAATGTTCATTGTATTCGACACATGCCAAAAACGCGACGTTCGAAACAGGCCTCAGTTGCAAAGTTATACATGTCATGAAAGTAACCTAGCCATGAAAAGAAGATTTTCATAGAAAACTTATTAAATTAACTAGAAATACATGCATGCAGCAACCCCTCGCCACTAACTAAGAGCATGCAACTGTATTTTCGGAATTACATGAAGTACTCAATAGGTTGTTGTCATAGCAACACGGCGATTGTTATTCTTTCTGTATATTTTTTCCAAATGACAAAATATTGAGTTTTTAATCCTTGTTTTATTGACAATTTTTTAAAATGGCACAACATTTGTCATCGGTATGTTATTAGGCCTAATGTAAGCTTAAATTTGGTATAAAATATGACCTATTAATTACACATATTAGACGTTTTGCAATATCTATGAAACTAAATTTTTATCTACATAAACTTTGTCCCCGAGCCAACGGGCGTAAGCCCGGGGCGAGGGTTACTAATTTCGTATTAGCGGAGTTCAAAGTCGTTGCTCGTGATAGGTAGTAAAAGTGGTATGTCCTCACTGATCTCAACAATATGGCGGACTATCATGAATGACTAACACTGATTGGTCGGATTTAAAATTTATTGTTGATTGATTTTAAAATCACGAATTCAACTGACAGCAAATATCTAAATTTGCTTTTTGCTCTACAATAATTATTTTGTATTTTTGCAAAAAGATTTGGCAACTTTCACAACCAACGAAGGGTGGTCATTTATGATCTCAAGAGTATGGCGGAATACCAGGAGTAGCAAACACTTAAGGCATCCAAAAAGGCGAGAACTGAGACGAAAACGACTGCGAAAAGACTCTTGAAGAGAGATTAACTCTGGGAAAATACGCAGAAGCGCCAAGAATTGACTACGGCGTGAAACACAAGGCAAGTTTGTTGATAATGCGTATTTATACTTGTGTTTTAATGCTTTGTAAAGGCCGGCATAGCCGTAGTCCTCCAGTCTATTCACTGTTTAAATTCCAGAGTAAGTTTATGTTTTGTATTAAAATGCAAGACTGTCTTCTTATTACTGTATTTCAAAATATTGACGAACTTTACATGTAAAAGAATATGAGCGAAGATACAAAATTGGCTTGAAACGGTTTTATTTCAAACTCAAAGTTTATGTAGATAAAAATTTAGTGTCATAGATATTGCAAAACGAGTAATATATGTTATTTTATAGGTCGTATTTTATACCAAATTTAAGCTTACATTAGGCGTAATAACATACCGATGACAAATGTTGTGCCATTTTAAAAAATTGTCAGTAAAACAAGGATTAAAAACTCAATATTTTGTCATTTTGAAAAATATACAGAAAGAATAACAATTGCCGTGTTGCTATGACAACAACCTATTACAGTACTTCATGTAATTCCGAGAATACAGTTGCATGCTCTTAGTTAGTGGCGAGGGGTTGCTGCATGCATGTATTTCTAGTATTTGAAATAAAACCGTTTCAAGCCAATTTTGTATCTTCGCTCATATTCTTTTACATATAAAGTTCGTCAATATTTTGAAATACAGTAATAAGAAGACAGTCTTGCATTTTAATACAAAACAAACTTACTCTGGAATTTAAACAGTGAATAGACTGGAGAAGTACGGCTACGCCGGCCTTTATCCCCGAGCCAACGGCGCGAAGCGCCGTTCCGGGCGTAAGCCCGGAGCGAGGGTTACTAATTTCGTATTAGCGGAGTTGAAAGTCGTTGCTCGTGATAGGTAGTAAAAGTGGTATGTCCTCACTGATCTCAATAATATGGCGGACTATCATGAATGGCTAACACTGATTGGCCAGATTTAAAATTTATTGTTGATTGATTAATCACGAATTCAGCTGACAGCAAATATCTAAATTTGCTTTTTGCACTACAATATTTTGTATTTTGCAAAAAGATTTGGCAACTTTAACAACCAACGAAGGGTGGTCATTGACTCTTGAAGAGAGACTAATTCTGCGAAAATACAGAGAAGCGCCAAGAATTGACTACGGCGTGAAACACAAGGCAAGTTTGTTCATAATGCGTATTTATACTTGTGTTTTATTGCTTTATAAAGGCCGGCGTAGCCGTACTCCTCCAGTTTATTCACTGTTTATTGTTTAAATTCCAGAGTAAGTTTATGTTTTGTAAATGCAAGACTGTCTTCTTATTACTGTATTTCAAAATATTGACGAACTTTACATGAAAAAGAATATGAGCGAAGATACAAAATTGGCTTGAAACGGTTTTGTTTCAAACTCAAAGTTTATGTAGATAAAAATTTAGTTTCATAAATATTTCAAAACGTCTAATATATGTAATTAGTAGGTCGTATTTTATACCAAATTTAAGCTTACATTGTCAATAAAACAAGGATTAAAAACCCAATATTTTGTCTTTTTGAAAAATTAATATAAATAACAATTGCCGTGTTGCTATGACAACAAACTATAAAAGTACTTCATGTAATTCCGAAAATAAAGTTGCATGCTCTTAGTTAGTGGCGAGGGGTTGTTGCATGCATGTATTTCTAGTAAAGCATTAAAACACAAGTATAAATACGCATTATCAACAAACTTGCCTTGTGTTTCACGCCGTAGTCAATTCTTGGCGCTTCTGTGTATTTTCCCAGAGTTAATCTCTCTTCAAGAGTCTTGTCGCAGTCGTTTTCGTCTCAGTCCTCGCCTTTTTAGATGCCTTAAGTGTTTGCTACTCCTGATATTCCGCCATACTCTTGAGATCATAAATGACCACCCTTCGTTGGTTGTGAAAGTTGCCAAATCTTTTTGCAAAAATACAAAATATTGTAGAGCAAAAAGCAAATTTAGATATTTGCTTGCTGTACGTCAGTTGAATTCGTGATTAATCAATCAACAATAAATTTTAAATCCGGCCAATCAGTGTTAGCCATTCATGATAGTCCGCCACATTGTTGAGATCAGTGAGGACATACCACTTTTACTACCTATCACGAGCAACGACTTTGGACTCCGCTAATGCGAAATTAGTAACCCTCGCCCCGGGCTTACGCCCGGAACGGCGCTTCGCGCCGTTGGCTCGGGGATTACTGACATTTATTTTTTAAAAGAAGTAAGAGACATTAATGAGTAGTGTTGTGTTGTAGTGGTTCATAATATATGTAATAGCAGTATTGTAAATGTACTGTATTTTAAATATGGCAAAAAAAGTTTGTGGAATTTGGCATTCAACACTTGTTATCATTCACTTTATAGTATTCTCGATTTTGATTGGTTAATTCACCTGCCAATAATTGCATGCAAATATCGATCAGCTGCAAATAACTGGTGCAAATACTGTATTTAGCATGCGTACTTTGAAAATGCTTCGTCAGCTTCAATAAAAAAAATACCTTTCTTTTAAAATGTCAACATGGCTCGTTTTGCCGAATTATCAGAATGCGAATTGTACACTATGCTAGAAGAAAAGGATATAGAAAACACCAAAAAAGCAACTAAAGTTACTTTAAACATATTTCGAGGCTACTTGCAAGAAAAAGGATTGAGGGACGCCGAGTTTTTGACATGAAAAGTTAAACTCGCGAATGCATGTATGTCAAACTAAATTATACATTTTTAAATTGTTATTATATACTTGCTACCCTTAGAAACTTACTATATTAATCGGTAAATGATAAAACAATTACTGAACTCGGCTATCGCAAAATATCGTGATTTATCAGTGGCTCGCAGATC
This sequence comes from Muricea muricata, assembly GCA_963855995.1. NCBI lineage: Eukaryota > Metazoa > Cnidaria > Anthozoa > Malacalcyonacea > Plexauridae > Muricea > Muricea muricata. The sequence continues at coordinate 27,025,055 of OY979718.1, read as the reverse complement.
AATTATTTGCCTCTGCCTTCGGCATCGGCAAATAATTGATCTGCTCGCCACTGATAAATCACGATATTTTGCTCAGTCTCGTCCAATAATTGTATATTATCTGTACATTCAATTATGGGATCTTCACACAATGAAAACGTTTTTGAAATCTGTCAAGTCACAACACACACTATGACCAATACATGGTACGTTATTTTTGCGCGCGGCCGCGCGGGAGCTAAAGCTGGGAGCCGAGAACGAGTACTAAGTGGCATGGCGACTAAATTGTGCAGAGGCTAGGAGTCTAGAAATAAAAGTGGGAATCTCGGGATTTTTTAGGAAATTTCGGGATATTTTGGGAGCATACTTGGGATTTTAACAAAATTACAATTGGCAACACTGCTTCCTGTTTAGTTATTCGAGACGATAGACTGAAACATGCAAAAGTCACTAAATCATTAAATATTGTGATATTGTGCGTGTGGTAGTATTAAATATGGCATCGAAATTTGCCTCTGCATGTAGTAACTATCACATTCTTAATCTTATCGGAGGATACCGAGCATCATACGGTTTGTTTGCAGCCCTTAATCATGGAATATTCGAATATCTGGAGACGAACGATGGAGGACGAACAGCTCGGCAGACAGCCAAAGATTTGACTTTAAACGAGACTGCTACCACTGTTTTACTTGACAATTGCACCAGTGTAGACTTACTAGTGAAGGAAATACCAGCTGGAGAAATGAAGAACGCCCTCTATTCAAACTCCGATCAAACCAAGCGCTACCTTCTCCACAAAAGTCCCGAGTCAATTTATGGCTACGCCATTCTCGAAGCACGAACACTGTCCAAGTTAGTGGCGAATTTTGAACACGTCGTAATTGAGGGAAAAAGTCAGTGGGAGCGAACATTCGGAACGTCATCCGAAGAAACGTTTGCTAATTTATACGAAAACAGAGAAGGTTTGATCGAGTTTGAGGAAGGGATGGGGAGTCGTATGAAAATGTCGATGAGTGCAGTGTTTGGGGCCTTTGACCTCTCTGGGTTCAGCCATCTTTGCGATCTCGGAGGTTTGTTAATTGTTATCACTAAGACTAGAATCGCTGAATATAAACGTCCATGTTTTGTGTTATTGTTGTAGTTACACCCTCCCCCTTCGGAAAATGTAGCAATTGTAGTAATTTAAATTTAGGTGCTGGTGGAGCATTGTCCTATGCTGCAGTAAAAGCCTACCCAAACATGAGGTCGACTGTGTTTGACCTACCAGCAGTTGTCAATGTCGCTGATCATTTCAGACCATCTGTAGAAGAATGTCCACGTAGAGACAACGTAGCGTTTGTGGCTGGAGATTTCTTCAAAGATGACCTTCCTCCAGCAGATATCTATAGCTTGGTCACAATTCTTCATGACTGGGACGAAGAAAGAATAGACGTTTTATTAAGAAAAATATACAACAGTCTTCCTTCAGGTAAATTACATTTTAAAAAACCACGGATGCTTTCTTTCGTTAGTGTGTCACACAACATTTGTACTAATTACTAAATTAAATGAGCCTAATGATTGTGAAGCAGTTCCATAGTCATCTCGATATCTGGAGGGGAAGGGGCGTGAATTCGTAGAACTTAAAATCAATTGATTTGAAAATAAATTGCTAATGCAAAACACGAACAAACACGAGTCCTCTTCCTCCGATGGACTAAAGCTTTAGCATGATTATTTAGAATCTACGCCATTTTTGGTATTTCAAAGCAAACAGAAGTAAATAAGCAATAACATCAATATGTTTACATTTTTCGGAGTTTCTATTGTTTTGTATTTTAATCTCGCGATCTGTTGCATAAACTGTAAAATTATAACATATTCTCTTTTACCAAAGCAGGGACTATGTAAGTCTTGTATAGTTTTATTATAATTTGACGCGATTAACGTACATAAATTGCAAAGGTAATATCCTCGCAACCACAAGTGAACTTAGCCGCAATTACATGAAAATGTGATGAGTGACGTTAATACTAATGTCGACGGGGTGCACGCTACAGTATTCTCATATTGCAGCGCCGCTAAATTCGCCAATAACAATTTGACGTTTTAAAATATCCTAAAGCGCAGATTATTGACTGGGACTGTTCGTTTCCCAATCACTCAAATGAAAAGTCGAGACAAGCAGCACAGCACAAGAATGAGTATACATAGACAGTAAATTCATGAATTGATGGGATGCGTAATGCTAAATTAAGATCATCTGAAAAAACGTGAACAAACATGATGAATATATGTTTATACCTCCAAGCATCCGATTTATCCAGCGCGATGGCAATAATTCGCCACAATGCCTTGCGCAGCTACCCTGAAACGAGTTAGCGAGGAAGCGTAGTGCTTATGAACGGAAGAACACTTGTAGTGCGTTGAGGAAATTTTGCTAACTGCGCACCAAAGCGCGCACGACGGGTGCGCATACAAAACGCCCACGAGCAGAATCCAAAGCGACGCTAAAAATTTACTTTTTGACTGCTAACTGAACAAATTAGACTGCTGCTACGCTCGATCGCTTAAGACTCGCTCACTCCGCAGCAAGTATGTAAACTTCGTATGTCTATAATATCCTTGCACTTTGCAGTTATACTAATTGTGGTACGACCCTTCAACTGTGGACGTAGATTTTTGTTTCTTTGCTTATATTAAAATTTTTGAAATTGCTAAATTTGTCTATTAAGCAAACATAGATTAAGAATTCAGAACATAGAAAGAGCGTCCTGAATTTAGTAAAATTGTCAAGTTTGGTTGCAAAATATTGTAAAATGTGGAAAATATAGACCAGCATTAACTACAAAATTTGGGAGGGGGTGCCGCATTCCTGAGTAACCCCGCCTCCACGGCTTTGAGTCAGTCTATTCCTTTGGTACTTTAATTACACATGATTATTTTCTTAAGGTGGAGGTATTTTGATTGGTGAGATCATTCTTGATGACGACAAGCGAGGACCTTGGGAGGGTATGATTTACAGTATGATGATGCTTTCTTTTTGTACAAATGGGTATGAAAGATCTGGGAAAGAGTATAAAGAGCTGCTGACCAAACACGGCTTTGTTGATGTCGAATATCGCCAAAACCCAGTCCTTTTCTTTCCTGGTGGAGTGTTTGCAAGAAAGCCATGATTCTCGTATGATATACTAACGTATGATATTACTGGCATGTAATTGTGTGTACAACTATATGGGTGAGGGAATATGTTTATACTGAGTGTAGGTAATAATATTAATGACAATACAAGTATATCAATAACTAAACGGCTTTGTTGAATCGGATATACCAATACTTGATATACAGATTATTGATATATCAAATTGCTGTATTTTTCAATTTAACGTTACATTTAATTAGTGCACTGTATTATTGATGTATTCAGGCCCCGTTTGCCGAATTACTTTTCATGCTGGATTAATCTAATTTTAATTCCGATCGAAAAATTCTTTGTGTTACACTATAAATTGGTTCACTCCGCACTGAGCTCATAGTGTCGCTACAGAAACAGTTATTAACTGCTGTAATATACTGGAATATATTCAAGACAGCACTGAAATGGTTATATAGCTTTCCCTAGACATTGTTTTGTGCCGCTACGATTTAAATTGGCGGATATTTTAATTAATATGAACATTGCCCTTTGCTTTTGAAAACCGACGCCCTGCAGTCTTATTTATACATTATTTATGTCACGCGCATTTGATCATATTCGAATATAAATTTGCGTGCTGTAAGTATTAAATTATTATTTTTTTATCAGAAATAGTAACAAGTGTGATAAACGAGACATATCAAGCATCATAATATATAATAATATTATAAAAATACAATGTTTTTGAAATGTACACGTCCGATTTTGAACCAGAGCGTTCAGGATTCATTGTTTAGATTGCGCGGACCGGAACATACCTGATTAATTTTCGTATCTACACCTTTAAATTATTGTATTTTGCTTGATATAATAATACCTATATAATAATACAATATTATACCGTACACTAATAAAATGTATCGTAAATTGAAAAAATATTGCAATTTGATATATTAATAATATATCAAATTAATAATATATCGATTCCGCACAGGACGTTGACTCGTTGAGGCATCGTACTGTCCAACAGATTTCTGGTTATCTTATAGAAAAGGTCATAGAGGAGGGGAAGATTTCTATGCAGTAGTAGCGATCGTTACCTTCCGGTTTGACCACAAAAATAGGTCACTCTCTTCTGTCTTCCCAGATTTTGATATAAATTCTTTGTGGACTTGTTGTTCTATTAGACCATTTAAAAATGGTCTAATATTTCCTTAAGGGCATATTTATGTTGTTTACGCGAGACTATCTTTTTTGACCATGATACAAATCCGGCTTTGTTAGATTTATCAGCACAAAACGAGAAAGATTAGAAAGAAAAATTAAACGACTATAAGACAGGCTAGTTGCATGTACGTATGAGAGAATTAAAATCTAGGGAGTTCATTCCATAGTTTAGCTCCATTGTAGGCAATAAATTTTTTTAGATAATCAGTCTGTTACGGAACAATATTAAACTATAATAAGTATTCAAAAGGAATGAACATCATGCACACAAAAGTACATACAAATTGGGATGTGAAGGGAAACAAATGAAAAACAAACAGAGTGATGAAAAGGATAAAAAAAGAGTTGACAAGTAAAGCAAACAATACACACGTTTCCGAGGAAAAGATAAATGCATGCGGGAATAGAGCAGATGAATAAATATGTTGTCAGTCATCTGTCAAGTAATGTATACCCGAAGGCGCCAAAATTATCTTTTGCCTCAGCAACCAAAGTTGTTTGTTAAATATTTGAGTATTTGTGGATTATCTTGTGGCATTTCAAAAGAAAAGTAGTAATGCATGAACTTTGTCCTTACACGTGTGTATTCTTGAGGCTTTGCTGTCAATCATATAAAAATATTTCACGCGGTCAGGTAATTTAAATGTTGCGTCATCAAAAAGGTATTTTGTAAAATTTAGTTTAAAAAGGTCGTAGTTCGTAAAGTAAAATGTATGTGCGTAAATCTAACGACTTTTCCTGAAAGATGATTAAGAAGAATTTAAGTTTGAGCAATATAAATAGAAAAAATAGCGAGTGTAAGTTTGACTTGAGAGTTGTGAAAACGCCCTACACAAACAAGCGTAGAGAGCTGGAATCAAGACTAGAATACACGACTGTCGAAAGCTGATTGGTTAGTCAGAATCAGCCCACTCAACTGTCCACGTGTATAGCAACGTAGCTATCCGCGACTATAAAAGTGGGGACCTAGCAAGTAGTCGACAGTAAGCAGTTGCAGAGACACTAAAAGAGTCATCAACAATACTCAAGACAGAAAGGACAAGACAGAGCAACAAGACAACTAAAGAAGAAGACGTAGTGAACTGTAGAATTAATACCGTAAAGATTTCCCTACCTCGCGTAGATATTGTGAATAAAAAAAATTATAACAAGTCTTTGGAAACGGAATATATAAGTTCATATTGGAATTTCGTAAATTGTGATCATGTCTGATCATTGATGAAGTTGAAAATAATAATATAAGCACTGTAGGAGCCATACCATGAGTAATTTTATACATGAGTCTGGCTTTTGCCGGATTGCAATCGGCGTTCCTTCAGAGTTTTCCATCCAAGCTCTGCCATAGCAGCATTTGATTGATCGTGCTCATTTGGATAACTCATAACAATTCTTGCTTCCCTATTTTGTAACGCAATCGGATCCCAGACCTTAGCAACAATCAAAATGTCTGAACTAAGGAATTATAAGCAGATATAAGGGTATCTCTACACACAAACGGCTTTAGCCTTGAAATGGCACCAATTAATGCCGCTAGCAATTTTCTTTACCATGTTTTCAGTATGAAAATCCCCAAAAAGAAACGGATCGCCTGTTTTAGATGTTTGTCACTGAAGTGACAGAGATACATGGTTTTTCAGTAAGATTATTGATGTTGTGTCTAGATCCTGTTAGCATATATTCAATTTACTAAGTTTTAAACAAAGTTTATTTAATTGCTATAAGCCAGTACGTCATTTACATAATTTAAGTCATGATTCATGGCAAAAAAGATCGTGTGACGATTTAACGCACACAGTAAGTGTTGCATCATCTGTAAACATTCTTGTACAGTCACTTAGACAGTTTGGTAAATCGTTTATGTACACGAGTGAAAGAGTGGTCAGAGGATCGATCCTTGAGGAATACCACATCTGACCGGTTTACATTTAGAAAACGACCCATGTTTCCAACCGATTTGATAAATGTGACTCGAGCAGTTTTAGCGAACGCTGTTCTACTGATTAGTACCCTCAAGTAGCGCAGTAGATGTAGAATGATGTCTTCTAAAGCCAAATTAATGTTTTGAAAAAACAGCAAAGTTGGATGGATAGCCATATAGTTGGTCGTAACGTATATTTTCAAATGCCTTACTAATTGCTGGAAGACTAAAAATTGGACGATATTTATCCAGCATAGTTTTTAAGGTACTTCTTGTAGAGTGAGATGATATTGGCTCTTCCAATCATGAGGAAATACCCTATTTAAAATTGAATAATTGAAGGTTTAATTATAGATGGAGCAATAATGTTTGCAGATAGTTTCAAAATTTTTATTGGAATTTTATCAATTCCAGCAGCTTTAGAGGAGGATAAAGTAAGAAATGAATGTAAAATTTTATCCACAAATACGGTGTTGAATTCAAAATAAGGGGCTGGTTTCCAAATAAAATAACTGAAATGAGTATTTCCGGAATCAACGGAATTTGCTATTTTTTCTCCAAAAGTAGAAAAATATTCATTGACTGTCTTTGGATCAGAAATAACATTTTCACCAGTTTTTAGGTTTGTAATTGTAACTGATTTGTTCTATAACTACACCCAAGGATTCGATTTATAGTTTGCCAGCTTTCTTTGGGATTACGTTTTTGTTTCAAAAGCAAATTTCTATAATACAATTGCTTGTCATTTTGCAGTGTGTATGAAACAATGTTTCTAGTAGTTTTGTAAGTGTCCCAGCCTTGAATAAATTCAGATTTAGATTTAATTGCCTTCAATTTAAATTTATCGCTTTCTAAAATAATGTCTGATGAATCCCCAGTTTTTGTGCATGAGTTGGATTTGCCAACTACAAATATTAAATTGCGTGATCGCTAACTGCAGTTGGGAACACGTCCAAATATATAATTTTTTCAGGCATTGATGTGACACAGACATGAAGCAGGGTACTGGTGGGGTAACCCGGGTAGGTTTAACGATTAATTGAGTTAACTGATTTATATTCAATAAGTCAGTTAGCTTTTTCGTTGCAAAATTTGACGATTGTAACATATTACAATTTAAATCTCCAACTTATGACTTCTTTGCTTTCAAAGTTTTTCAATAAAAGGTTCTATCATAGAGATTTATTGGGTATTTGCACTAATAGATCTGTATATACTAATAAGAGAACTAAATGGTTTGTGAACTTCTACACAAACTGCTTCAAGATTAGAAAAAGTTGCATCACTATGATTTACATGATTAATATTATTTCACACAGACACTATCACCATGCCTATTCCGATCCGTACTAATCAAGTCAATTACGACAATAGAAAACGAATCATCAATAAATGTGTTATCTAACCTATAGTCTCATCAAAATCGTTTGGTAAGCTAACAGTGTTTAACAATGGCGACAATACTCGGGAAGAGATGTTCACGTGGTTTTTCACGCTTGAACTTGCTAGTTCAAATTGTTTAAAAATAAATTGTTATTATTAAAATATATAAATTCGCACCATGTAAGGTGAATTACATTATATATTACAAGAATGACTATAAATTAGATATGCTTACAATATAGTTAAAAATTACAAAAACTTCGATATTACAAGTTAATCAAAATTTTGAAGAACTTAAATAATACTGGTTATAAACCTCCGTCATAGTTGGAAAAAACTGTTTCTATATCTGCCTGTGTTCTACATTTATATAAAGACAAATTATTTCCGCCACGTCACAATCGTCCATTTGATTCATACCTTGTACACGGTGGTAGGTGGGAAAGTTTCGAACTTGGCTGAATTTTAAGTTTGTTACAGAGTTTTAAACACAAACTTTGGCGGTTGTTCTCTGGTCTTGGGTATCCAGTAAAGCTTCACGGTAATATAGGTGCGGAAATATGACTCGGAAAAATTGCTCCTGTATACGTTCAATCTTCTCAACAAGGAAGGAGGCTAGGGAAGGCATGTATGCCACACAGTGCAAACATAATCCATCATGGAGCGAATAAGAGATGTGTATATGCTAATCAGGTCATCGTCAGGTACTCCACTACGTTTCAGAGTACGAATAATATACAGGCGTTTTGCGCCTTTCTTGGTAATAATGTCAACATGTCCATTCCATTTTGGATGTGAAGACCTAACAATTTATGGCTGTTGATCGTTTCAAGTGATGCTCCATTGATAGTGAGCTGTGCTAGATCAGGCAGGGCACGTTTGAAATTAACTCTCAATTCTTTGCACTTTTGTGGGCTAAGTTTCATGTAATAACGATCGCACTAATTTGAAATATAGTCAAGCTCGTGTTGCATATGCATATTAGATTGACTATGCTTTGGTATAACTTCGGAGATGGTAAGATCGTCTACATACTTCCAACGATCTGACTGTAATGTTTTTAGATCATTTACCATTACCAAAAACAAAATTGGGCCTGATTTAGTTCCTTGGGGGACACCGGCATTTACTTGTGCCCACTCAGAAATTGATTCCCCAAGTTTGACTCTCTGTGTGCGATTAGAGAAGAAGTCACATAACCATGGAATAGAGATCTACGAAGCCCCATGTCAATTAACTTAGTAATCAATACGTTCAAGTTGATTCTGTCAAATGCCTTACTAAAATCTAGTAAGACAATCCGTAGTGAGCATCCGTCGGTGTCTAGTTTGGATAACCAGGAATGAAACATGTCAAGTAGACATAGACTAGTAGATGAACCGCGAAGGCATCCAAATTGCTTAGGGTCGATTAGATATCTGATATCTTCCAAAATCCATTCAACCACAAACTCCTTTAAGACTTTAGATATACACGACGTTAGAGAAATTGGGCGTAGATCATCTTTTTCTTTGGGAGGAGTCACTTTTGGGATTGGAGAAATATTCGCAGATTTCCATTGAGAAGGGAAGGAAGCCGATGCTAAAGAGAGGTTAAGAATTTTTGCGAGTGGATGAGACAATTCATAAGCGAAATCTTTAGGAATACGGGGCGGGATATTGTCAGGACCAGTAGCTTTAGAAGAGTTGAGACAGAGCAACTTTTTAAAAACTTGGTAAGGATGAATAATAGGTAGTTGATCAGCAGCAGGTAAGTAAGCTGGTAACTTACTCAAGTCAACAGTTGGAACATCTTCATTTACGGAAAGGAAGAAATGGTTCAAAGTTGTCACCAGATTGTCATTAGTAAGTAGGACACCATTTTCCTCAAGGTGGATTGGTGAAATAGAATTTGATCTGCCAGAGAGTTGGTTAATCAGTTTCCATTACGATCTACAGTCACTCTTTTTTAGATGACGTACTTCATCAGAATAAAAATTCTTTTTCTTGAATTGAATTGCGTACTTTACTTTGCGTTTATAATGACGCCAAAGATCAATATTACCACAAGAAAAAGCTTGTTGACGAGCGATAATAAATTTTTTAATCGATACCAACATCCAAGGTATATCGTTACTGTGGAGCTTGACTGTCTGTATTGGGAAAAAGGTATCCATAGCTTGGGTAATTCTTGCAGTGAAATCGGAAACCAGTTTTTCAACTGACCCTTCGGATGAGACCGAATTCCAATCATGCGAGGTCAACCATCGGCCAAAAGCTGCTAGTTGCGACTGAGGAAAGAAACGCCGTTGTCACTTGATTACTTTTCCGCGCGGTCTAAATGAACTATCATCTGGGCACCAATTAATAACACTATGGTCAGATGTACCCACGGGTGCAAGAATTAAAGGCTTTTTGTAAAACTGCTGCAAGTTCGTAATTACTAGATCAAGGATGGCTGAGCCTCTAGTTGGCTCATAAATTATTTGGTTCAGATCACGACCGGTTAATAAAGGGGTTAGGTTATTAAAGCCTCCCACTAGGACAATCCCACCATCAGGGAATTTGTTGCGAGCATGGTCGAGGGTTTCAATCAAATAATTAATTGTGTTTCGTTGATCTTGCGCTGATTTATTCGGGGGGCTGTATAATATGTGCATGACAATGCACGAGATTTTCCTGGGGAGACGATGAGGTCTAAGGGACAACCATAAACATTCATAAAGAGGATTTTCAAGATCAATCTATCTTTTACAAGGGATTGAATTGGATACGAAGGCGCATACTCATCCGCTACGTCCAACAGATCTATCTTGGCGGACCAAATTATAGTTTGGAATAGACGGAATGTCATTTTCTATTCCTTCATGAAGCCAATTAGTCTCAGAAACAGCAGCAATATCGATGCATAGGTGATCTAAAAGAAGTGCGAACTCATCCATTTTAGGAAACAATGATCTGATGTTTGTAGATAAAGAATTTGGCAAGTAAGCAGTAGTACTTTTAAAAACAGGGTAATTGTTACCAATTGAGCACTGACTTACATATTGTAAATTTGAAGTGTTTACACAACGGCGTTGATTTATAGAATTCATGTGCCTATTACCGGCTATAAGTGTATTATTACGCCTAGTTATTCGGACTGGGATGTTGGAGGCTATATTAACTGGAGGGTCAATGGTAAATGATTCAGCATAGTCTGATCATCATGGCAAAAGTATTTCAGTTTGTCTCTCCGTCTCTTTTGGCTGTCCCAATTAGCAGGGGTTCTCGTTGGAATGTTCCTGGTGCCATAGTCCTGGGTCTAAATGTGGACATGTTTAACATCCGGTTCGTCGACTCGGTGAATTTCATTCTAACGAGACAAGCCAATTTCTCGAAAATCTTCGGTATCGAAGAACTCGGTTTCTTCATCTTTTCAACAAGGAGAAAACTAGAATTATAGTTTTCCTGCTCCACCAACTCCTAACTACAACCCGAACGGGATGAGCCCGAGAGATAAAGAAACGTTTATGACATGGCATCAAGGAATGCGCAATCGCAATTAATTATGTCTTCATCTTCAAAGAAGAGATTGTAGCCTATTATGGTTCCGACGTCGATATTCTTCGACGGTGAGGTTTGGAGTTTCGTGAGCTGTTTCATAACGTCACCGATATCAATCTGTTCACCCCGCGCACCATCGCCTCGGCCTGCCATTTCGTGTATTGCACCAATTATTTTCCAAAGGATACGATCGCCATGATTCCACCGTTGGGATATACTCCCAAAAACAAACAATCGTTGTTTTGGCACAAATGATGGTCATACAGCGTTGATAAGAATGAGATTTATATCCAACACGCACGCAACAGCGGCGAGAAACTTCTGTGAAACTATCCCCACATTGGTCCACACATTCGTCCCCAATTCCTCCCCAATTCGCCCCATATTCATTATGAGATTAAATAAACAGATTATGACCATTTGCGGTATGTGTACTATTTCCAATCATTCGTACAGCGTTTACCTTTAGATCATGAGCATTTAGCATACAAATATCTTAAATTTTCGTCTCCAAAGCAATAATAATTACAGCTCTTGCGACTTATACTTTGGAGGTTAAAATCAATAAAATTACCATTTCTAAAAAACCAATTTGCTCTATGTGTTTATGCAACTTAAATATCAGTCAATGTACTACGTAACTACGATATTTACAATCAATGCGCCAACTACGTACGAGTGCTACCACTCTGGATTCCAATATTCTGGTTACCTATTCAATAGAATTTTTTTTGTTTTTACATATGTAATACAGATTTTTATGCTCATCCCAACGATATATCACAAGTTCTGGGGAACAACTTTTGACTATGTGTTTTCGCATCTTAAATATCAATCAATTTGAAACGATGTATAAATAAATGCGCAAGACGAATTGAGCATGAGTAACATCTACTTAATTTTCTAGTTACCTACTCTTTATGATTTTTTTTATTTTCACATATATAGTACAGATTTTTCTGCTCATTCCAACGGTATATCACAAGTTCTGAGGAATAACTTTTCTTTGTACATTTTTGCAACTTAAATGTCAGTCGTTGTAATATGATATTTACAGTGAATGAGCTACCAAATTAAAATGGTAACTACATAGTGCTACCAAATTTAAAATTTGTAGTTCTATCCCCATGTCGAGAACGTTTCCAACTATTTCGGGTTGATCAAATACACCGTTTTACCACCGCGCGGTTTGTTCTATCCCTTTCCCGTTCTATCCCATGGTCAAAACAAATTGATGTTCGCCTTCTGTAGAACGTGCGCCTATTGGCCCTTTACCGTTAATCAAACCCTGTACAATTTTCCGATACCTAACAAGCCATTCAAGAACGTACGTGGTGTAGTGTGGAGCTGATGAAAGCGTTGGAGAAAGGCTATCGAATCGTCCAGACAGCATAAAGCTGTCAGCAAAAGACACATACATTGTTTGAAGAGTATATCGACACGTCCCATAAAATCAAATTGGAAGATAGCGACTATCCTAAGAATTGCGTCACGGACGAACAAAAGCAGTGGTATCAAGGCATTTAATGGACAATCTTTTAGAGAACTCTTCAATTAGAAATGTCCTAACTTTAGTAAAATTGTGAAGTTTGGTTGCAAAATATTGTAAAATGTGGAAAATATAGTCCTAAAATTTCCATACATTTTGTATACTTTAAATTTTGTATTATGCGCGCAAAAGTGTAATGACATTTCGAATTCTGATTACATTCGGTCGAGTTCCCGTTCAAAATAATCAGAAATACCAAAACTAAAGAAATTCAAACGAAACGTATGAAGAAAGATTATCGTAATGTTTATAACAAACGTGTCATCAAAGGGAATTAGAAGACATTACCTTGCGGATATTAAACTGTTATTTAACACATATGTTTTGCATGAGCATTAAGGCGCTATTTAACACGGCGTTATTTAATTAACACGCCTAAAATGTTATATAACACAGCTGTATTATTGTTTATAAGAATCAAATGTTTCTATGAGTTATAGCTTTGTGAAGATTTTGACATTCTGTCGTGGAAACTAATTAGAACTATACTGACACCAACAACACGTGATTCTTCACGATTAAAGCTATTTCGATAGGCATGTTCTCGCTTAATACCATGGGAACGAGGTTGGTTCTCGCTACGTCGCTCAAAGTGGGAATGATTTCGGTCTTTGCGGAGATAATAATTTGAAAGACTCCAGTTTCAACGCCTGTGTTTGCTCAGAGGAAAATGCAGTTCGCCAATCGTTGGATATACTGATAGATTTGGCCAATTAAAATTCGTTCATGTCACTAATACTCTGAGTAAAGGTCTCATAGCCTCAGCTTCTAAAATACTTTTCGATGCATCGTCAAAATAGCACTTACCCTGACTGCGTGCGCGTACAGTTTTTATATAGCGCTAAGTTGGCGAGCATCATTTCATTACTATACAAGTAAGATCCCAATTTCGTGAAGGGCTGGGGACTATTCAAAATTCAATTTAGGAATGAAGGATTTTGAAGAAACCAATCAATCAAACTATAGTGACAAAACGAATTCACTAATGCCCTACTATTCTTGGGTTTCACTGGAACCTTTTTCAGTAATTTTGAGTGGGGGTCAAGCCAAAATGTATTGATGATTGTACTGCGCTGGAGCAAGCAAATCTCACGAAATTGCACACATTTGCTGCCAAACACAAGGTCAACACATACAGTGAAATTTTTTTCAGTCTGATGACAGTGTATCGATTTGGAGTTGACCCCTAGTGAAATTTATGACGTCACGTGAAACCCAAGAATAGCAACAACGTGGTCATCTGGTAGCGGAATTGCAAATTCAACGGATTAAACAGTGTTTCGTTGTCCACAGCATGGGTGTACGGGCCTTATCTAGTTTGGGGAGGGGGATAGTAATGGCAGTATTGGTTTGCCCGACTGCCTGTGTATTTAATAAACAGATTTCGTTTTAGCGTGCGTGTGTACTGTAATAGATCACAGATGACGTCATAGCATGGAAAGAACAAAAAAGTACGACACGAGACGAAGTCGAGTGCATGACTTTTTGTTCTTTTCACGCTATGGCGTCTTCTGTGATCTATTACAGTACACACGCATGCTAAAAGGAAATATTTGTTTTATACATCAAAATTATGTAAAACGCATAAGATATTCGCTATTTTCTAAAATTTGACGTTAAAAGCGCAAAAATAGCCAGGTGAAATGTTCAAGACGAATTCAAAATTGTGTTTATTACGTCAATCATTGTCTATACAAATAAGAGCACCTTACTGGATTAAGTACTAACTAGCGTTTTTTCATTGATTAATATAAATTAGAATTGTGGCGTATGTCAAGAATAATTTATTCCAAAATTTTCACAAGCAATTCAAACAACAAAATCTTCGAACATGTTATTTACATATTGGTAAAAGTACAAAAGAAATTCATAGGAAATAGTTCGAAAAACTGATCTTTTCTCAGCGATCTTGAGGTCCAATGTATACTTGCACAGTATTAATGGTACAAGCATTGAAAAAACCAGCAAGGAAATCATTTCTCGATGAGGAACTGGTTGCAAGCTCAACTAAATTTTGTTTCGCGAGTTCTGCAGCTGAGGAGTTGATGGCGTTCGGCTGTAATGTGCTAAGCTTTGTTCGTTGCTGTGGCCAGAGACGAATGTAATATGCCGGTCTGGGATGTCAGCATCTGACCACAAGTTGATGGCGGTGGCTCTCACCGAATTGTTTGTGTTCCTGCGATAAATCACAACCTTGTGAAATAGACGTCATCATTCTTGCAAGGTGTTTGACTCCTAAAGGCTTGATTTCCTACCAGACTGCGTCGCTAAGTCGCTTGGCTGAAAATTTGCTCGAGGTCGTTGAAAAAATGCATCACAGGAGGAGTTTAATTTTTCACTGTACAACTGTAAACAAGCATACGCGTCTGAAGAGCTGACAGTGCTGAACAACCTGGTTTCTTTTTCGTTGGAAGGCTTGCTATTCTTGCCGCCTTTGTGATTTTTGGTGCACTCGTCGTGTGTCATCACTACACAACAGCGACCGTTAGCATCTTTTTTGAAGTCGAAACTGCTTCTGGTGAGTTCCCGTTGACCTTCACGTCCTCATCGGCACCAATACATGGATATGTAAAACCAAACTTTCCTGAACAGACCAGCTGGAGTGTTTTTGTTCATGGCGACGACGATTCAATTTTAGCCAGGTCAGTTTTTTTTATTGTTGGCTTATGCTTCACATTTTCGTTGCCTTCACGACGATTTATTCTCAGCTTAGCATCAAGCATCTTGTTACTTTTGATGAACTCTGGGTTCTAGCTTATTTTTACAGCTCGTCCGTTATTGTTCAGATGGCGTTCAATGGAATTTCGAAAGCCAAGAAGAGCTGAACGACTTTACTGGTCTCTTTTACTGGTTTTTGCTTCGAGATAGAACTTTATCAATGCGGAGTCTAATTCTTCGTTGCAAGCAGGGATGATGTCATGTTTCGTTGTCGTTGCCAGTCTAAATAAAAAGTCTATATTATAGCAGGAACAAAAATGTTAAGTTTTAATTTTTTTGCATATAATAAAGCCAAAATTCTTACCTTCAAACAGCTTAATGACCCATTTTGTATGTCTTAGTGTTGACTTTGAATGTGAATTTTTTAAAATACTGTCAATATCTTCATTGCTAACGCTAGCAAAACGAATTTGTTGTTCGTACTCGTCTACTTCTCTTGCTAACATCAAGTCAAAGTCGTCGTTCCACCATTCCGAAATACCATCGTTCATATTTTCTACCATTTTACTCCAAAAATTGAAATATATGTCATTGCTTTTAAAAAAATCAAAACATATTTCAAATTGGACCAAGATAAAAATTGTGACGTCATCTGTGTATCTATACTCTGATAACAGATGATTTGCGACCAATGAAATTTTTCAAAGAGTTGTTGTATAAAATGTTATATCGTACATACATACAGCTTCAGATGTACAGATGTACTTTTATTATAAAAGTTTAAACAATTGGCTGTATATGACTGTGTAAAGGCGTTGTTACATTATGAAACTTGTCTCGCAATTTTGTTGCGTCAGCAGTCACGATTTTTTTTTTTGCGAGAAGCATTACACGAAGTAGAATCAGGTTCTAACTTTAATACCTTCAAAGCAACATCATTGGTTAGATTTTATTCTTTTGAAATTCATAACCTATGACATTCTTATAAAGTTATTTTGAATTTAAAATTGAACTGCTATAATTCATTTTGACTTACCCTGGATCCGCCACTGAAGCAGACTGCAGAAGGAAATTGGAGAAAATAGCCTTTTCTGCTTGAATTAAATTCTTGTCTAATTTGCAACTTTTTTTTCGCTGTCTTCTGACGGCTTGTCGCTCAATACAACATCACCAAGGGCACAAATAATATTTTGGTCGTCTGCATCGTGCGAATCAACATGGCTGTCGTGTACGTGTTGAGCGTGTCCCTCACATAATTCCCCCAACTAGAGCTTGAAGGCGTATCGATGGTGGCGAAATCTTGGCGAAGTTGCCTTCTTGAACGAGAATTTGATATCTTTTATTACATTCTTTATTGTGCTACTCTTGATTTCCACCATCTACCAAACAGTGTAGATGCTTTGGTCGTCTCGGTAACCTTGAAGAACCTTGACCGTTCCTTCTGCCGTTTTTCGGGCACTCATAACATCCATTGTGCTACTTTGTAAATATCTGCACAGGGCATTTACGTTTGACAATACTATTTTGACCATAACAAGGCATAGGACAAATTCAGTGTCGCAAATGGCAAACAGGACCGACTTCGCGTTTGATGAGGTCTTTAAATCTTTCAATTCAAGCAATGCTTTAGTAGCACGCTCAAGTTGTTGAATTACGGCATTAACTGTATCGTAACGACACGACCACCTTGTTTCACTCTGGGATTTCAATGTGAGTTTTGGTACGCTGTCAGCACGAACTTCATCAAAACAGGCATGTCGCTAGTTAGTGCTATCCTCCAAAAGCGTGTTAATGGATTGCATAGTCCCTAATGCATTTCTTAGAGCTTTGTTTTCCACGAGTGCAGCTTGGAGAGCTAGGTTTAATCTGTGAGCGTGACAGTCAACGTAGACAGCCTTAGGGCTATCTTTTTTGACTCGAAAGGCTAGAGCATCAGACAAGTTGCTAGCGCCATCATAGCACTGCCCAACAACATTTACAACCTCACGCTTCAACTTTGAAAGAACCTTTTTAATCAATTCTTAAAAGGGCTGGTCCTTCTGTGCATTTAGTATTGTAGAATCCAACGAAGACTTCGTTTGTGATAAATTCTTTTAGGAAGCGAAGGCAGACGGATACTTGCTCTATATGGCTAAAATCAGACGTTTCATCGACGATAATACCAATCTCTTTGCTTTCTCGTGCTTCATCAGTTATTCTTCAAGCACTAAATCACCTACCAACTCGAGAATCTCGTTTTGAATCAAAGGTGATGTCCACTGACTGTGCTTCTTAAGTTGATCTTCCAGTTTTCCTTTGAATCAAGAAATATCTTCACTTCGAAAGTGCAACAACTCGATAAAGTTACCTCGGTTGACATCAGATACCTCTGCGATGTTACCTCTATCTTCTTTGTGTCCTCGTTGTGCTATATTTTGTTGTGCAGTAAATACTAGAGATTCAATAATGATTTTCATGTATTGTCTGTTCGCTTATACACTATCTTTATGATGAGAGTCAAAAAGATCGATGACCGATTCTCCGCTATCCAAATTTTTTGAAAAGATATCCACTTCGTCTTGGCCATTGTGTGGCACTTGCTTTTAGCGTGTGTATTAAGTCTCTCAGGCCTTTTCCAATCACAAAATTAAGAAATTTCTTTCATTCATAAATTTTTTACATGCCCAACAAATAGCACGATTTTCCTCTAGTTGAAAACTGAGCCAAGGGTGTTCCTTGAACCATTTTCGCTGAAAATCACGAATCGTTTTGCCATACGGTCGAGGTGCGTATTGCGTCCGTATTGATTTGATTTGGACAATTTGATAGTGGAGCTTTCACCTGATCTATGTTTCTTATCGTTGCTTCAGCTTGATCAGAATTACCGATTTCCTCTTCATTATCAGGCAAATTAGGATTTTCATCTGTCATTGGACTTTCGCTTTCTTTTGCACTGCCATCTTCAAATCCAGAAGTTGGCTCTTCCTATAGCTCAAATTAACAGCAAAGTTCTCGCATCGTTCTCAGTCAAAGGGAAGTCAGAATTTTCATCAATTGACATTAAACCTTCATGTTTATCTTCATCGTGGACTAAAGAAACGGTGTTTCTGTGTGAGTTTTGGCTGTCAGTAATAGTCAGGTCATCGGTAATCAGTTCGTCTGCATTGATGATCTCATCAAGATTACCCTTTCCAAGATAATCAACAACAGCCTTATCATCAGTATCCTTTAGACTTTCAGCAGAAGTTGTTGGATCATGATCACTTAATTTGGTACGTTTGTACAAAGAAGCCCAAGTAGGCTGTCCGGGTCATGATACAGGTTCAAACTTCACGTTTTTTAAACTAGGATGAGAAACTTTGTCATGTTGTTTCCTAGATCAGAATCTATCTCCCCGTTACAGATTGAACAGCTAACACGAAACCAATAGTGCCGTTTTCTTTTTTCGGTGAAGGTGTAGACATTTTTGGTGTTGTCAAGACTATGGAACAATGATAAACACGATAATGTATAATTATAGCAAAGTTAATAAATTTGGTGCTACAAGCTCTTCTTCAAGTCTACAAATTACTTGCTGCTTAGAACAAAATAATCATAATGAAATATATCTATTTACATAAACTACATATACATTATACATCCCTCAAAAATCGAAAAGATGTAGTTGCGTCGCCTTTATTTGCTAGCCAGTTGCAACATGAGTGGTCGTGTTGCAGCGTATAATATACAAACTCGAGCCAAAGTTATTAAGAGTTACATATGATACAACATGACGTCGAGCACAAAAGCTTGTGAAACTTTTTAGATCTATTGGCGAAAAGTTTATTAAAATAGACAGATTGACCAGGAAACACGCTCTACGCTCATGGACGTTTTGCTTTTTCTTCATGAGTGATTTATTAATGTTTTTACACACAGTTATACATTTTAGCACTTTGGATCCTCGAGTCGTTTAGCAGTGTAAGTGTGTAATTACAAACTTACCTTTCGTAAGAAACACTGAATCTTATATGTAAATAATATTTATATGATAATACGTGTTCATTCTGCATTTTTATTGGTCGCGAGCTGTTTGTTATTAAAGTACACACGCACAGATGACTTCAACTGATGGCATGTTCTAATTTAGCTAATTTACTTCGCGGGTCTTCGCATGATTTTTGCCAACTTTATTATAATATAGAATAAATAGATTTCATTTTTTGTGTTTCTGTACTGTAATAGATCACAGACGAGGCCATAGCGTGTGAAGAACAAAAAGTCACGCACTCGACTGCGGCTCGTGCATACTTTTTGGTTCTTCACACGCTATGACGTCATCTGTGATCTACTACAGTATAGACGCACGCAAAAATGAAATCTATTTGTTAAATAATAATTGAATAATAGATTATTTAACTTTCATACAGCATTTAGTTTTTATTAATATATTGTACAAATTTTGTTCCAATCGTGTTTACAAATTTCGCGTTGAGAGCATTTAATGAACCCGCAAAACCACACTGCCGTAATGATAATGGTGTACTTTTTATGGCATGACTTTTTAAAGCATATAATTCACCGTTTACAATTTTTATTATCCATCACAGTCCTAGTCCTAATCCGCGGATTTTAAAGTTTTTATTTTTACCAACAGTACATATGGTTTACTCGAACAACATGTGGATTTCAACTCCATTGCCCGACAGTTAAATCACGGGGGCGGGTCCCCCGCCTTTACGCCCATGGTACATGGCCCACGGTGCTCATAGTTCATGGACAAGAATTCGCTTATGTTTCAACAGCTTTTGTATGTACGGCTTGTGTGTGTCTGCTAGCATTTCAGTGAATTGTGTGCACAAGTGACTTCCTGTTCAATTATTCGAGATGATAGATTAAGCCAAGACACTAAATCATTAAATATTGTGATATTGTGCGTGTGGTAATATTAAATATGGCGTCGAAAATTGCCTCTACATGTAGTAACTATCACATTCTTAATCTTATCGGAGGATACCGAGCATCATACGGTTTGTTTGCAGCCCTTAATCATGGAATATTCGAATATCTGGAGACGAATGATGGAGGACGAACAGCTCGGCAGACAGCCAAAGATTTGACTTTAGACGAGACTGCTACCACTGTTTTACTTGACAATTGCACCAGTGTAGACTTATTGGTGAAGGAAATACCATCTGGAGAAATGAAGCACGCCCTCTATTCAAACTCCGATCAAACCAAGCGCTACCTTCTCCCCAAAAGTCCCGAGTCAATTTATGGATACGCCATTCTCGAAGCACGAACACTGTGCAAGTTACTGGCGAATTTTGAACATGTCGTAAAGGAAGGAAAAAGTCAGTGGGAGCGAACATTCGGAACGTCATCCGAAAACATGTTTGCTAATTTTTACGAAAACAGAGAAAGTTTGATCGAGTTTGAGGAAGGGATGGAGAGTCGTATGAAAATGTCGATGAGTGCAGTGCTTGGTGCCTTTGACCTCTCTGGGTTCAGCCATTTTTGTGATCTCGGAGGTTTGTTAATTGTTATCGTTGAGCCCAGAATCAGTGAATATAAACTTCCATGTTTTGTGTTATCGTTGTAGTTACACCCTCCCACCTCTAGAAAATGTAGCAATTGTAGCCACAGTTTATTGCCGTGCTTCTACGATGCAATGAATTAATAATTTAGTGTGCGCGCTGAGATATTATGCTTTCATTTCAAAAGTTATTTGCCTGTCTCTACTTTTAAATCATAGAGGACAGATTCAGGCAAATAAGTTGTGAAAGCCATGAATTTTGATTCAATACGGTTCCTGGTTTAAATTTAGGTGCTGGTGGAGCATTGTCCTATGCTGCAGTAAAAGCCTACCCAAACATGAAGTCGACTGTGTTTGACCTACCAGCGGTTGTCAATGTCGCTGACCATTTCAGACCATCTGTAGAAGAATGTCCACGTAGAGACAACGTAGCATTTGTGGCTGGAGATTTCTTCGAAGATGACCTTCCTCCAGCAGATATTTATAGCTTGGGCGCTATCCTTCATGACTGGGACGAAGAAAGAATAGAATTTTTATTGAGAAAAATATACAACAGTCTTCCTTCAGGTAATTACATTTTAAATAACCACGGACGCTTTCTATCTCCAGTGTGTCGCACAACTTTTGTACTAATTACTAAATTAACTGAGCCTAATGATTGTGAAGCAGTGCTTTAGTCATCTCGATAATTAGAAGGGAATTAAGGGGCGTGAATTTAGGGCCCACAGTAATCCACCTGTACGACCCTCATGTAATATGACACCCCACGTGTTAAAAATAGCATTTACTCGGACAAACATTGCGCGATTTATATAAGATACTCGAAGCCATAACTAGCGAGCAAAGTTTGGTTTTTTTCCGTTTTTACGATAAACTGGAGAAATTGTTGAAATTTATTACTTTGTTTATTAGTTAACGTATTCAAACGAGCAGAGAAGGTTTAAAAATTTAGTTTAGCGGTGGATTATTGTGTTCGATTATTGTTGTTGTGTCCGAGTCTACTATGGTTAAGAGATGTGCTTGGGGTACATGTAAAACTGATTCGCGCTATCCTGAAAGGTTGATAAAGGGTGGAAACATTACAAATTTTCCTCCTTTTCCTTCCGAGAAAAAATTCAAAGAACGTAGGGAACTGTGGATTCGTTCTTGTAGCCGGGCAGATGACTTTAAATGTACGAAGGATAGCTCAATGCAGCTTGCATTTTGTGGGAGAGAAAGGGCCGACCGACAAAGATCCAAATCCTGTTCCAGCTATAGCTAGTAGAGAAAAGGTTTGTTATTTATGTGTATACTGTATGCCTACAATCTACATATTATTGTTTATTCAGTAATTTAAGTTCATTTAAAGACCGGCGCCCTGGTAGACTGTTTACATGTGTACATGACCTTAAGATGACCTAACGAGCACGACACATAATTTGCATTCGCACAATGTAAGATATTTGGTGTTTTTTTAACAGGTCAAGCGGCTTTCTAGAAAGAGAAAGTCACCAACAAAATGACTTTCCCATGGAAAAAGATTCAGAACAGCTGTAAATAGATCAGCTGCGGAAACTATGTTGCTTATTCCATCAACAGAACCAAATACAGCCAATGCTGTGGATGATCGATGTCATAGTGTCTAACTTAATAGCTAACAAGGAGACTGTTCCTTTATTGCCTTCGGTTGACAACGCAGAAAATAGCTCTAAATCTGAACCGTCTGATGTGGATAAAGAGCAAAATAATGAAGTAAAAATACTTATAATTAAATATCATCTACAGCATTCGCTGTATTTGGTTCTGTTCATGAAATAAGCAACATACAATCTTGGCAAAAATTATTGTGGACAGCGCGCGCGCATTAAAATTTGAACGCGTCTTCTTCTAAATTAACTGAAAATCATTGGGTTTCTTTCCACTCCCCCCTATCCAATGTTTACCATGATGATAACTGAGTGTAGTTGTTGTCAAATGACATTTTATTACTTACAACATTGAAAGGGGGGAGCGGGGGGCAGCGCGAGCTAAGAGAAAGTAGCTCTGCAATAGCTTATAAAGCTTACTGTCCACATAATTTTTGCCAGGATTGTAGTTTCCGCGGCTGATCTATAGGCAGCTGTTCTGAATCTTTTTCCATGGGAAAGTCCTTTCGTTGGTGACTTTCTCTTTCTAGAAAGCCGCTTGATCTATTACAAAAACGCCAAATATTATACATTGTGCAAATGCAAATTATGTGTCGTCGTACTCGTTAGGTCATGTATACATGTAAACAACCTACCATGGCGCAGGTCTTTAACTGAACTTTAAATTACTGAATAAAAAGTAATATGTAGACATATAGTATACACAAAAAAAACAAATTTTTTCTCTGCTAGCTGTAGCTAGAACAGGATTTGGATCTTTGTTGGTTGGCCCGTTCTCTCCCACAAAATGCAAGCTGCATATGTAGCTATCCTTCGTACATTTAAAGTCATCTGCCCAGCCACAAGAACGAACCCACAATTCCCTACATTCTTTGAATTTTTTCTCGGAAGGAAAAGAAGGAAAATTTATGATGTTTCCACCCTTTATCAACCTTTCAGGAATCAGGATAGCGCGAATCAGTTTTACATGTACTCCAAGCACATCTCTTAACCATACTGTAGACTCGGACACGACAACAATAATCAAACACAATAATCCACCGTTAAACTAAATTTTTAAACCTTATTTGCTCGGTTGAATACGATAAACAATAAACAAAGTAATAAGTTTCAACAATTTCGCCTGTTTCTATCGTAAAAACGGGAAAAAAACAAACTTTGCTCGCTAGTCATGCCTTCGTGTAATAGTATCTATACATAAATCGCGCAATGTTTGTCCGAGTAAATGCTATTTTTAACACGTGGGGTGTCATATTACATGAGGGTGGTATAGGTGGATTGGCACACGCTGTTGTGTTGTCCCTGCCGTTGTGGCTAAGCTAAATAAAATAAATAAAAAAATAATTCACAGAACTTAAAAACAATTGACTTGAACGTAAATTGATGATGCAAAACAGGAACAAGCAGAATTCCTCCCCCCCCCCCAGTGGACTAAAGCTTTGTTTTGCACTAGTCAATTGAAACCCTGGCCCCCCGACCCCCAGGACAGAGCGGGGAATTAACGGGGACGGGGCCGTGGATTAACGCGCATTTAAAGCAGCATTTCCCCTGGGGTACGGGGAAAATAACGTGTCTTTAAGAGAAATTTGTAGCCGGAACCATAGGCCGTGACTTTAACGCTTAGCTGGAACAAAAGTGGACTGGAACGAGTTTATCCCATTGAACTAAGTATAACGTTATATTTAGTTCAATGGTTTATCCTCGTGTAAACATGGTGGAGTCTTCGCAGTCAGAAAAGGTATTTTAGCATTTTTTGGCCAATCGTTTATGTATTATCTACTTAAATGTATGAACGTTATTAAATTTGAAAGAATGTATCTTTGCAATTCTTCTGATTTCATTTATATTTGAATCGACTATAAAAATGAATTATTTATGTTGACACTTGACACCGCACATTTACATAATATTTATAAATATATTTATATAAAAATTTTAATCCCTGATTTAAATCCCTTTATTAAATCCTTTCAATTACATAATTTTACTCATTTTTTAAATAAGGTCCTTCTTAGTTACCAAAATCGGAAAAACGTTTTGAGTTTGGAAAGAAAGTTGACATACAGTAGGTTTTTGGATAAATCAAGGGATGTACACCTTCCAAAGTTGGCAAATTTTGTATACACTTGTTATACGCGTGAGAAGAATTACTCCGTTGATACTTACAGATATTTTTTTCACGCGAAAATAATTGTATAAAATAAAGGTCATATCATATCGTATAGGTAGTCTTCATATGAAAGGTCATATCTTCTACATTTTCCAACATTTTACAACCAAACTTTGTACTTTAACTGAATTTATATTGATGCTCTTTCAAGCTTCGTTAAAAGATTTTCTATTTCAGTTTTCCTAGCTCTAGTTTTTCAAAATTAGAGTTAGAAAGTTAATTTGGTACACTTGATAAAGTATTGTACGTTTACTTGCTACTTTTATGTTATATATTGCGTTCAAATATGAAAACATTTCCTATTGGTGAATGATTGTGTGAACGTTTAATACAGTAGTTGTTCATTCAATGCGGAGATTTCTTGGGAAAAATGCAGAGCTCAGTCTTAAAAATCAAGAATATTTCCTTCACGTGTTGTTGCAGAAAATATGTTACACTTCAACCATTTCCTACATGCAGTAATTCTTGGGTTTCACGTGACGTCATAAATTTCACTGGGGGTCAACTCTAAATCGATACACAGTCATTGGAGGGAAATAATTTTTCATTGTATGTGTTGACCTTGTGTTTGGCAGCAGATATGTGCAATTTCGTGAGATTTTTTCACTCCAGTACAGTATAATCATCAATACATTTTGGCTTGACCCCCACTCAGATTTACTGCAAAATGCCCTAGTGAAACCCAAGAATGGAAAATTGAAAAATACTAGGGTCAAAGAGGCGGGAGCTTTAACCGACTGTATTCCCCGGGTAACGGGGGAATTACCAATATTTAACATTGTTAAAATGTTAAATTCCCCGCCCTTTCCCGGGGGTCGGGGGGCCAGGGTTTCAATTGACTAGTGCATTAACGTTGACTTAGATTCTGAGTTTCTAACGTCATTATTTAGAATCTATTGCATTTTTGGTATTTCAATGGAACATTCCCCAATGGACAAATTTGGCGATTCCAAAACTTTACTTTAAGCAAAACGTACAACGTGAAATCTATTCCCACAGTTGGAAATAGGGCATCGCAATTAGTATAACTGCAACGTTTGATGGATAAATACTGTGAAATACGAATATTATGTCCATGAAATGTTTGTACAATTTAAATACTATGCTACCGTGGAAGGTAATTGAACACCGACTTCCGCCTGAAATGAGTGCTGATTTAGTGTGTGCCAATACCATAATTTATTAAATGTGTAAACTTTGTATTTCCATATAATATCCTTGTACTACAACATTTCTCTATCAAACTTTGCAGTTATACTAATTGGGGTGCGACCCTAACTGTGGACGTAGATTTTTGTACATGTTTCTTTGCTTACATTCAAATTTTTGAAATCGCTAAATTAAGACAAACGTAAGAATTCAGAACATAGAAAGAGCATCCTAAATTTAGTAAAATTGTGTAGTTAGGTTGCAAAATATTGTAAGATATGGAAAATATAGACCAGTAATACAAAAGTATACAAAATTCGCAATCTTTACGATGGTATATTTTCCGAATTTTACAATATTTTCCAACCAAATTTCACAATTTTACTATGTTAAAAATGCTCTTTTTGAATGTGCTAAAAAATTTTAATATAATGTAAAGTTTCTGTAATTGGGGAATGGTCCATTAAAAATACTAATTTGTAGAATTCTATCAAATTTGGATATGTTAGCAGCGGATTACCCGGCACGTATGGAGATGGAAGTAATTAGTATTCAAAATGGCGGCGGTCCTTTTGGGATCGGAAGTAATTAGTATGCAGTGTGTATTTTGGGATTGACGTCATAGCAATGAAACACAAGATTATTGTTTTGAAAATGTATATTATAAAATGTATAAAATTTCTTGCAACAATAAATGATTAGCGAAAAGATTTTGTATAATAAATGGACTGTATGTTAGGCCGTATTCTGTGGTCGATTATCGTTCAGTTTCGTTGCCCCCCTTCGGGCACTAATTGAAAACATAATAGAAAATTAGGATAAATTATAAAAAGTCCGAATTCACTTGTTGGCACCTCCACAAACTTGCAGTTTTCGAGAACTCCGTCTTGGAAAATTCAATAAATTGACATGCTTCGCAATCCATGAAGCCATTTTGTTTCGGAAAATGTTGAGATACTTCGTGTAATATACGGTATATATAGCATATTCAGCAATTCTATATTGGGACTTACATGAAGTTTTCGACCCCCACTGTGCAGCAAAGCCCAACAAGTTTTCAACAAGGAAGTTTGGGTGGGGTTTTAGGAGGTTTTGAGCGTAGATTTACCAGGTTTTGAGCAAATTTTCACAGAAATTTTGAAGAATGTTTAGAGAACAATTTCGAAAAATTAAAAAAGGATTAGAAGAAAAATATGTATAACAATAATTTTGAACACATCAAATTCATCCACAAGTGTTTTGTTTCTAATTGAAGTTACATGCAATACCGTATTCTCTCTATTTAGCCCCCTGGGGGGCTTATTCATATTAGGACCTTTTGAGGGGGGGTTTCTTGTTGAGAGGGGGGAGGCTTAACTGAGAGGGGGCTTATTTATTCATTCAAAAAACCAGGGTTGGAGATTATCTCTTTGAACTGCGATAAACTCAAAATCATTACACAGTGTATATCATATAACAATAACATTTATATTAACAATATAAAAACATAAATTTATATGGTAACAACAGCATATGATATAACAACATATACTATATATATACAGGGGGGCTTATTAGAGAGAGGAGCCTATTCAATTTTTCACTCAAAAGGGGGGCTTATTAAAGAGTGGGCTTATTTCAATTTTTCACTCAAAAGGGGGGCTTATTTAATTTTTCACTCATAAGGGCGGCTTATTAGAGAGAGGGGCTTATGTCATTTTCCACGCAAAATGGGGGCTTATTAGAGAGGGGGCATATTTGTGAGGGGGGCTAAATAAAGAGATTACGGTAGGAATTTTTAAATAACAAATGTTTTTCAAGTAAAACTATTCACAACTTTATCTTGTTGTCATTTGGGAACTCACTACAAAGATATAACTGCAAGTGCTAAGTACTTTGGTGTCTGTACTCTCCAATTATTAGCAACATAAATCAAATCTTGGCGCAGAGAAAAAATCATTGCTGTTGTCTTTTCTTCCAATGTGATGTACTGAGCATCCTCTTGTACTGAGCATCCTCTGGGTCATCTGAGACCCAGCAACCATGCCATGAAATTAAACAAGCAAGGAGATACCAATTTTTTAATGTTTTTAGCAATGATATCCAATGCAAGTGGTGGCCGGTTCTCATACCAAATGGGTGTTTGGTTTTGCAAGTCACTCTTTAATGTCTATGTCTACTAAAAGAGTGGTGCTCTCTAATCACGTTCGCTTCCATATCCTTTCAGCAATTTGAGAAGCCGAATCTGAATCTTGTGAACTCTGAGAGGTTTCTCTGTTATTGTCAATGAAATTTTCTGCTACTTTTGCTGGACTGAGGCACTCTGTATAAACAATCTCACTCTTAGATCGCACCTTTGATTAATCATGGAAGATGAGTTGTGGAAACCTTTCACACAAGCGCTCAAATGACTTTTTGTATTTGTAGACTTGCTTTTCATTTTTCTCTCTAGTTGACTGTATGCTGTGTCTAAGGAACAATGTGTATTTTCATAACAACATTTATGGTACTTCACTTCCAAAGCAACCATATCCTTATCAGCAATTTGCGTTAAAATACTTTCATCAGCTTTCCTTGTTGCAGTTTCTTTGAGTTTAACCCCATCTTCTGCTGACACCAATTCGTCCAATTTCCTTTTTCTCATATTCTAAATAAATACATGTCACAAGCTATTTTTAGAAATTACACAATCGTTAATTGTTACTGTAATGACTGCAACACAATTTAAAATTTCACAATAGCAATAAATTTAAAAAAAAAACAACTTTAGAACAAACTCACCGACTCAGTAAAATACGACTTTTCTCTCTTGCAAATAATTCGCAGCATCTTTTTTACAGGTTGAAATTCTTCTTGTTCTGTATCATCAATTTCACCTGCAGACGACGAAGGATCAACTTCTTCACATTCTGTGTTCTTATACAGACACCGAACTTGAGCTCGTTTGATATTAGAATTATTTGTCAATGGCCAGTAGCAAGCTCTATGATATATACGAGAAATTTGCATATAAATCGAATACATCGGCTGTGACATTTTTCATGTTCTTACTTCTTGCCTACAAAAGCTAAACTTCTCCGTGCAACATCACGATCTTCTCCATCTAGCGTTAGTCAAATACTGTGACAATTCAAAAATGTCTGAAAAGACACTTCACTAAAAGTTGTAAGTGGGCCTTTTTTTTCGTCAAATGAATTAAACATGAGGTGGAAGACGCCATGTTTACGAATGAATAATGCTGATTTTGCTATTTATATGTCATATATTAAAAGAAGTATCCTGACATTTTCCAAAACAAAATGGGGTTCACGGATTGTGAAAGGTGTCAATTTATTGAATTTTCGAACACAAAATTCTCAAAAACTGCAGGTTTGTAGAGGTGCCAACTAATGAATTCGGACTTGTTATATTTATCCTAATTTTCTATCGTGTTTTTAAGTAGGGGCAACGAAAATCATTTTCTAAGCGACTTTTCGTGCCAGAGATAATACGGCCTATATCAAGCAAATGTTTTAATTAGAACTGTTCGAATGTTTTTTTTTAAATTACGGTGTGTAGTTGTTTAGAAATAACTCTTCAAGTTAGCGAGATCGTTGATAAAGTCCTCTGCTGGGTACTGTTCTTCGCGCTTGTCATTTTGTTTCGATGGAAGGAGTTTAGCGTAGCAATAAGGTTCTTCGGGCACCCATTCGAAGTAGTTGCACGAATCTTCCTGAGCACACAAAAGAATAAGCGACCTTTGTTGATGGTTTCTTTTTTGACTTTACGGATTACGGATGGGAATCCATGACGGCATTTTGGTTTTGCTACGGGTTGTACATCGCCGGCCCAGGCCCAGAAGGAACAAGGATTTGTTTGATCGGAGCAAACGAAGAAGGGCCGGCCGTAGTTAGATTTCAACAAGTTTTTGACGACGCGCATTTTCGCGAGTTTACCGTGTTTTTCACAGCGAGCATGAAATGAGGTTGCAGCTAGGGTTTTGATTGTAGAACCAGAAGGATCCTTTTTCCGTTGTTGATTGAGCACAGGGTTCTCCGTGTAAGCACTTCATCTTAACGAGTATGTGTTCTAAATGGTGTGAAGCGAGTTTTATGCTTTTATTTTTGACGTTATATGTAACGTTAGACCTAACGTTAGATTTTTTAATATTAGATCTAACGCTAGATTTTTTGATATTAGATCTAACGTTTGATCTAACGTTAGATTTTTTAATAATAGATCTAACGTTAGATCTAGCGTAAGATTTTTTAATATTAGATTTAACGTTAGATCTAACGTTAGATCTAATGTTAGATTTAATGTTACCTATGTTGAGTATAGGGATGTCGTCCCCGCTAAGTACTGTTGTTGGAGTTATAGATATGGACGGCTTTATGATAAATGGGAGATTTAATTGCAAAAACTAGGAGCATTAAGGGTTGGTGATGCAGTGGCTCGTTCGTTTCTTTTTAATATTGGAGTTCGGTGGGACGATCTTTTAATATTGGAGTACGGTGGGACGATCTAACACCAAAGAATAGAAGGACGTGCAGATACGTAACACACGGTGTGCGCACGAAAGTCGGACGTCTGCGAAAGCACTGATTGGCTTCCACTTATCCTATTAAGGTGGCTCCCTACAGTTACAGGGCAGATCTATATAGATCAGTGTCGAGCTTCGCCGACCGGCAAATGTTTTGGAATGAACGACACATGAAAAGTTGTGTTTTGAGGTTTTTCTACGGCGAAATCACCAAGTGTTCTGTACATGATAAAAAATTTGTAAAACCTAAACAGTATGTTTGTTTTCAACTGATCTTTTCTGTTTTCCAACCGCGTTTTCGTTAGCTCATTCTGAAATGTTTTTCGTATGTCGAGTCGAAATTTTATTACGTCAGCAATGATTTTATGGATTTTAGCCTCGATTTTCCGCTGTTTCCTTCGGGAAATTTTTTTAAAACTACGTCCAGTTGTTATACCATATCTAAGGTAAGACATATTCGATTTTAAAAAAAGTCTACAAATACGTTTCCCCGCAATCGAAATCCACGAATATATCAAAATCTGAATTATAAACCTGTCTTCAAATTTTGATATGTTTTTCCTTTATACATCAATAAACAACTAAAAAAATTTCAAAAAATTTGACCGAAGAGAAAGAAAGTTATGTTCAGTTATGAAAGAAGTGTTCATTCATTGTGAAATTAAGCATTAAAACTGCAAAAAATAGAACGATATAGTTACCATTTCAAGTGTAGTCGGTACAAATTTCGCTGTAAGCTGATGTGTCGTGAAAAGCCTTACATTTTATGCTACTGTAGGGCGCCACCTTAAATGAAATGGTCTCGCGACCCGGACGTCTGAAGCACAAGACTTTTAAACTATTGTAGCATCTGAGAGTGGAATTTCCGCCACTCCTCTCTTAAAAGTGTTGTTTATTTCGTTTCCGATCATATTCGCTCGATTGCTTGCAAGATGACTGTCGATATACTGTTTATGGCTGAGAATAAGCTCGCACTTCGTGTTAATATGTGTTTGCACATTAAGATGTTTGCACTGTAAGATTTTCTGCGAGTTACCGAAAGAAGACCAAAAGAAATAGATTTTCGATTTTGATGGTGATGATCAAACATATACTGATCAAGGGTTTATTGAAAAGTTTGGTATGCATGCGTTCGTCATGGTTATATTTCAGAAGATTATGACATCATGGGCAAGTTTCTCGATGCGATGAAAGTCGTTCTATAAAAAGACTAAATGTACAAACATTCGCACGTTTAGAAGTGCCTGCTGTTCGCCAAGGGAAAAACTTTACTTACCACATGAATGCCAAGGAAATGATAATGTGGGATCTTGGTGCAAAGAATACAAAACAGATCAAAACGCTGGAGGAACAGACAGGGGTGAATTTGGACCATTATTATAAACTGAACATTCAAAATTAACAATTCAAACGATTTTATAAGATGTATTTCAAATGTACACTGTACCATAAATATTCAATTAATACCCATAGGGTAATGTTTCGTAATCTTCAACAATTACACGTTTATCATAAACAATACGAGGTTCTTTTTCATGCGTTTCGTTTCAATGTTTTTTGTCTTCGCATCCCTTGTGATTTTTGACGGAATATCCACGCTGACATGTCCAGTGACATGACAGCGAAGGGCTTTTTTCGAGGGGTTAAACAAACACAGAATATGTGTCTTAAAATATATATTATAAAGTTGTTTGCAACAATAAAATGTAGAACGTTTTACGATAAATGTTTCAATTAGAACTGTTCGAATAAAGTGTTTACGATACATGTTCAGTTTTCCAAAACAGAGTTGAGATCGTTGATAAAGCTTATGCATTGTTCTTTTTCATTTTGCTTCGTGAGCGGTCGGGAGAATTCGTAAAAAGATTCTTCGGGCACGCATTCGAAGTAATTTCATGAATCTTGTTGAGCACAGCAAAAGAATAAACGATCTTTGTTGATAGTTTCTTTTTTGACTTTACGAACTACGCACTTAAATCCGTGACGGCATTCTGGTTTCGCTATGGGCCGCACATCGCCTCAAATCCAAAAGGAGCAAGGATTTGATTGATCGTAGCATGGGAAGAAGGGTCGACTGTAGTTGGCTTTCAGTAAATCTTTGACCACGCGAATTTACGTGAGTTTGTCGTGCTTTTCGCCAAGATACAGCCTAGTTCTCATTACAAGCATTTACTCAGGGCAATAGTTTATCTATAGTGTTTGGATTAATTGTTTTGGAAAACGTCCTTGACCTTCTAAAAGCCGTTTCAGCAAAATCTTTCTCTTCTTTACCGCCGCTGCTATAGCTTCATATATCTTGCTCAAACATATTGTTGTTCACATAATCGTCTCGGGTCGCCATGATCTTTTTGTGGATGGGATCTTTTCTCAATGCTTTCATCCATGCCAGATTGTTCATATAGGCATCGCCCAATTCCTTTTGAAATACATGAAGAATTTGTGCAAAGGCTTCCTGTTTTGCTTCGCTTTCGTCGTGACCCTCCATGAGAAGTGCTTGCAAGATTTCATCGTACTGTTCCCGGACCTTAGACGATGCGTCGTTGATCAATATACTCCAGGGATCGATTTCCTCTTCAGAACTGTTTTCAGTTGTGATGCTGCTTTGACCTTTGTTCTTCTTCAGAACTGTTTTCATCACGGTTTTCTGTCGTAATGCTACCATCGTCTTCGGCATGACTTTCCATGGAACTTTCGCTGTAGTCATCGCCTACGAGGCTTTCGCTGTATTGACTGTCCATTGTGTCACGAATGTCAGGGCAAAATAAGCGAATTCTCGGTTATGTACGACTATTTATACACAAAAACAAGACAGAAGCTTGGCAGAAGCTTGACAGAAGCTTGACAGAAGCTTGACAGAAGCTTGACAGAAGCTTCCCAGAAGCTTCACAGAAGCTTTACCGAAGCTTCACAGAAGCTTAACAGAAGCTTTAGAGAATTTCCACATCGCTGCTTCCTCAAAGCAATAGTATATAGAATCGTGTTTCTATCCAAACTGGAATCATTTACTGGAGCAGCCATGCAAAGATCAGACGATTTCGCCGGACCTGTCCGGTTTGCGGACGACCTGATTTGAAGAATATCAGTACACCGATCTTTTACAAGTTCACGGCTTATTTTCTGAGGAGAGAAAACCCTATCTTAAGCAAGCCCAGGTGTCGTCATGGAAGCCCCGCATCGAAAGGTGTCAGCATATGATCATGAACCTACATGAACGTTGAGAAGCCTGGACAAAAGCGTGTAAAACAAAGCGAACATTCGCCACCCGCAAAAAGACCAAGAACATGAGCAGCGCGTACGACATCTTTGGCAACCAAATCCTGTCCGGAATTCAACTTACAAAGTGGAAAATCCTACCCAAAGTGCAAAAACGTATTTTGTCCAACAAATTTTGGAAAACAATCGTATCGTGTATGAAGAGCAAAAGAGTATTCGCATTTTTTGGTACTACAATCAATGGCAAGAATGTTAGGAAAAGTTGAAAACATCGCTCGGAAAAAGCATCCGATTTGAAAGAGGTGTGCCCGAACTGTCTGAAGATGTGTGTGAAATCAATGCACGGTACAATATCATCATCCTAGACGATTTGATGGCTGAAGTGACACACAGTCCTGTGGTATCTCGACTGTTTACCCAAGGCCGTCATCGAAACGCCAGCGTTATCTTATTGCTGCAAAACATGTTTCCCAAGGGGAATATAATACAGATATCAGCCGAAATGTCCAGTACTTGGCTCTCTTCCGAAGTCCTAGCGATCGAAAACAAATCGGAATTATTGCAGAACACATGTTTGAGAAGAATAAAGTGCACTTTATGAATGCTTATTACAAAGAAACCGAAAAACCGTATAGATACTCGTTGGTGGATAACAAGGCCGGCACACCACCCGATAATCAAATTCTTGCAGACCTATTTGGGGAATGCTATGCTTATCACTTCGGTGTGAACAGTACTGAGCCTACACGTGTGGAAACCAAGCCTGTAGGCAAACATAGCACAACAACCAAAACCACCTCTTCAAGGAAGTAGCCTGTGCAAACCATCACCTGGTCCAATGCAACTATTCCCGAGTGGCAAAAATACACCATAAGATTCCCGAAGGATATGTTATCATCGAAATGTACAACACATCGCGTAATAAAAGTTATCAGCCTGTCCGTGGAGGTGTTGAAATTAATGGCGAAAATTATTGGCCTGTGAAATTAAAGCACCGGTCTACAGGTCATACGAAATGGATGAATTTACACAGCGATATATGAGCCTACCGTCCAATCCATTGTCAAAGAAACTGTGGCTATGAAAAACACTACATAGCCAAGTCGATGAACAGTCTAACTAAACGCTTGTCATATGTTTAATCGAAATGAAGACAAGAGAAAGTTTCAACGGTTCCTTAAAAGCCCAAACTATCAAAACGAAATAAAGCATTAAAATATTTGTCATCTTTTACTTGTGTCTTGAAATAAAGTGTTCTAAAACCGTGTCTGTATTATTTTATACATTACTTGTTCTTTCTGCACATTAGGATAACTAATTTTACTAAAAACTAATCAGATTTTAGTACGCTATGCTTTCGCAGACGTCCGACTTTTGTGCGTACACCGTGCGCACACTTTATCGATGACGTCAGCATTCCACCGCCATTTTGAATACTAATTACTTCCGATCTTAAAGGACCGTTGCTATTTTGAATACTAATTACTTCCGTCTCCATATGTGCCGGGTAATCTACTGTTAGCTAGCCATCATGTTAAATCAAAATCTTATACTGACTGAATATGTGACAGCTTTCTGCTTTGATATGCTCGTAAGTGAACAAGACGCCTGCTAAGGCGCTCACTCCGCCTGCCGAAACGAAAATGGGCACAAGGCCAGGCAGGGTTGTAACTAGAGAGTTCATTGGGGGTGGAGTATATTCACTTATTTCTGTTCTGCCCAACTAATTCCTTTTTAAATAAATTATTATTAGGGTACCTTCCAACGCATTTTACCAGTAAGATATTGGCCCGATTTATACTAGAGACGGATGATCCGCCAAGACGGATCATTCGTCTGACAGATCATCCGTCTAAGTATAAACACAAGACGAACTATCCAGACGAACTACGTAAAAAGATAGTTCGTCAAATAATTCGTCTGTGTATAAACGCGGGCAAGCAGACGGATCATCCGTCGAGAAGAACTACGCGAGGAAATTCGTCTGAACAGACGAACTACGCAGATAGTTCGTCTAGTTGACGGATGATCCGTCTGCTTGCCCGCGTTTATACACAGTCAAATTATTAGACGAACTACTTTTTTTTGCCCAAGTTCGTCCAGACGGATCATCCGTCTTTAGTATAAATCGGGCCATTGCTAGCACATCTTATTTAATCACTAAGATAACCAAAAATCAATGTTTGAGTAATCTGCCAGGCACTCTGTCCAGAGTCCTAGTAGAATTGCATTTTTTAGAATTTGATTTAAATTAAAGACTTTCATAGTACATATGTTAAACAAGATTCGTTTTTCATAATACCACCAACATATAGCTGTAAGTTTTATTTTGCAAGTAAAAAAAATTACTAAAAGTGTATAATATGTTAATATATTAACCTGATAGCATCATTTGGAAAAAAAATCATCATTTATAAAAAGCTTTGAAGTAATTGTAAAATCCGTTGTTATTTTTTGGCAGCATACTTAGATTCTGAAATATTAAAGGACAAATAACATTAGCCATCCGCCATCTTGTTTTATAATTAGGTCAATTCTAATGACGTCACAACCTGGGTAGACAGTGTAAAACCTGCTCTCAATTATTTAAATTTATTTAATGAAATTTTCTTGAACGCTTCGCATTTGACGTAAGAAGTATATACATAAAAATTAAATTGGGTTTCAACATTCAACATACTTGGTAATTGCTTCTTCAAGAGAAAAAACAATTATCCAGGTTGTGACGTCATGGACTTTTTGAATATCCAAGATGGCGGATGACTGGTGACTTTGCCCTTTTTTGTCCTTCAATATTTCAAAAACTAAGCATGTTATCAAAAAATTGACAAGAGATGTTAATAAAAAAATATAGTGCTGTTTCCCTTTAAATCAATTCTGTAGCACACTGCCTGAAGTCTCCACGATATAATTTGTTGGGAACTTTAGACTAACATATGCATTTCTGGAATTGGAATGTAAAATATCTCTTACCTTTTATAATTATATGAGATCCCACAAGCAAATAAATCATTTTGCACGAAATATTAGCATCTCAGCATAGGTAGAATTTGAAAACCAAGAAAAGAAATCACAACGTGTTTAGAATTAGGAACACATTTCCTAGACTCACTCCTTGATCATGGAATGATGGAGTCTATCAGAATTTGCCGTTTTAAAACATTTCTGGAGCAATGCTTTGATAAAGAACCTTCCTGTCCCTTTTTGTTCACTATTACATGTTAAAAATTGTGTTTTGTATATAGATATTTCAGTAGAATTTGCGCTTGCTTCTTGTGAAATTTCCTAAAAAGTGGTAACACAACAGAAAATGACGGAAACACGCTCTCAAAACTCCACCGCGATACATCGCTCCTCGGTAAAGTTTCGCGGTGGAATTTGTCGTTTTAAAACATTTTGCATGAGGATCTTTGCACGTAAAACCTTCTTGCGGTTTAGATGTTCTAGCATACATGTTTAAATGCGTGTTTTGTTGACATATTCCGCTAGAAATTGAGTTTAAACGCCGTGTTTAGGTCGGCTCACGGGGTTTGTGCCAGCGGTATCGCCCATGAGCGCTGCGCCAACTTGCGACACCGAAAAAAAAACAGAAACGGGGCGAATTTAAAACTCCGCCTCGCCTACGGCAGGCGGAGTAATAATATTTCTTGGCCGCGCTTACGAGCAGAGCCGATGCCAAGAACGGACTGGACATCATCCTTACTTTACACGCCTCTCCATATTTTAAATAATGTTGAAAGAGACAGCTCCACACAACTCTAAAATACGTAGTTTTTTATTGTAAAAAACCAAATTAATCTAAGGTGTAATAAATAGCTTCGATATATGTATACACCTTCCACACTACCTTTCGAACAATTGCTGTTTCAGGATCAGACCTATGAGGAGGGGGGGTAACACCCGCGAAAATTTTTTTCCAGTGTTAGTCTGCAAAAATACTCTTTCAAGTTGGCAGATAAGATATTCTGGACGGCTGAGTAATATTAGTAACAAAAATAAACGAAAATTCTACGAAATCTCATCCTCGAAACGCTGGAAATTTTTACTGAGAGACTGTGAATTTTAACCACAATGGCTAACCACAATGAAAAAATAAAATGCTTGCCGTTTTATAGGTTTTTCGCATGCGCAGAGCTTTTCTGCGTTGTTTCTGGTGTAATAGCCGTATGGAATTTGTGACTTTCTTCTTGACTAAAGAATAGATGTACCGTTTACGGAATAAACTCCTGAACAAATTTCCGAACCTTGGGGTTAACTACGAAATTTGGGAGAGGAACCGTATTCCTGAGTACCCGTCCTCTACAGCAATTTGAGTCGGTCTATTCCTTTGCTACTTTAATGCCACAAGATTATTTTCTTAAGGTGGAGGTATTTTAATTGGTGAAATCATTCTTGATGACGACAAACGAGGACCTTGGGAGGGAATGATTAACAGTATACTGATGCTTTCTAATTGTACAAATGGGTATGAAAGATCTGGGAAGGAGTATAAAGAGCTGCTGACCAAGCATGGCTTTGTTGATGTCGAATATCGCCAAAATCCAGTCCCTTTCCTTCGTGGTGGAGTGTTTGCAAGAAAGCCATGACTCTCGCATGATATATTAAAGTCTGTGTTGTAAGCGAGTGCTTTGTTTACATTTTGAACTTCTATATTAATTTACGTAATTAATTTATAATAATTTTTAACTTTTATATTAATTTTGTAAAATACGACATGCAGTATCTGATGCTGTTCTGGTTTGATAATGCTCATAAGTTAAATCAACATATCAAGCAAAGTTTTTATTCAGAAAAATTTCAAAAGGTTGATAGTGTTTATATTTGTAAGTCCCCTTTTGTCATGATCAGAACTGATGCGCAGACTTTACAGCATCTTGATGAGACCATAAGGTGTAGTGTCTGGTTTCCCCGATAAGTATTGCATTTGATGAATATGCTGCTGACTGCACAGGGTGTCAAAGAAAATAAAAATACAAAAAAAATTTGTACAGTAAATGAGAAGGTTTCACAATTTCTCGAGTCTCAAGTCTCAAAGGTTTGCATGGTTGCTTACTGGTTAATGGAAGAAATGAAGAGTTGTAAATAATTAGAAAAGTCCATTCAACAATGCAATATTTTTCCCCTTTTTTATGCAATGCACTGGCCAGAATAATGGCTGCAGAACAGCCAGTTCATGCTTTTTATTCTTGGGTTTCACTAGGGCATTTTGTAGCAAATCTGAGTGGGGGTCAACCCAAAATGTGTTGATGATTATGCTGTACAATAGTGAAAAAATCTCACGAAATTGCACATATTTGCTGCCAAACAAAGGTCAGCGCATACAGTGAAGAATTATTGACTGTGTATGTCCTCCAATGACTGTGTATCGATTTAGAGTTGACCCCCAGTGGAATTTATGACGTCACGTGAAACCCAATAATTGGCCAGTTTCCAAATGTACATGCAAAAATGTAAATGAATTGAGTTAATCTCCATTACCACAGAGTAACTACACAGAGGGCTCACTCGACGAAAAAAGCGTAACGCGGATTGGTAGTTGTCAGGGGGGTGCATGCCTCGATGTACTTGCTAAGAATTTCATCCCAGCAAGTGCATAGAGGCATTCAGCCCCCCTGACAACCTCAAAATGGCTCTGAACTCCGCCGCCATTTTGAATTTTTCAGGGGGGTGACCACCACTCTTTAGCGCACGTTTGAGCAAAAGGCCGTTACGCAAAAATCATATAGGAAAATAAATGAAGTGAGCCCTCTGTGTAGTACTCTGTGAAATCACCGAACAAATATTACATTCACGACTTAACGTTTCGACACTCCGGTCTAGTGTCTTCATCAGGGGTGGTCTGATGTTGAAACTCACGACCTTATATGCTGTCAAGGGGACGTCATCTACCAACAAGATGTAAATACTCTTGTGGTAAATGACTTCCGTCATCCCTATTTAAGGCACAAGGGCTCGCATTGATATGCCAGGCTTCCAAACAAAGCCTTTGACCATAACGATTATTAGTGGTAATGATTTTAGAATCTTCCCACGCAATGTTATGCCTTGTTTCACACACGCGTTCAACCAAAGCTGGTTTTGAGCTGTTAAAATTAGAAACGGCCCTTTGATGTTCTTTCAGACGTGTGCAAAACTGGCGTTTTGTTTGACCCAGATATACTTTCTCGCAATCATCGCATGGTATAGAGTATACAGCATGTGTTTTCTGATCAGTCGGAACGCGATCCTTGCAGTAGCGGCGCCAGCGCGATAAGTGAGGGGGACTTATTCATATATTCGTGTTCTGCACAATTAATTTCTTTTGAAGTGGATTCGATTTCAAAAGAAATTAATTGTGCAGAACACGAATATATGAATATGTCCCCCTCACTTATCACGCTGGCGCCGCTACTGGATCCTTGTGTTTCGCAAAAATATGTCCCAATGTCTGAAAGAGTTTCAGGGCAAGGGACACCAACCTTGACTCACTGCAACTCTCCAGAGGGTGATTCCGCTGCGAAAGGTTTTGCAATAGTTCCGTACATTCAAGGAATTGCGGAACCAATCAGGAGAGTTCTTAATAATTGTGGTATCAAGCTAGGTTGCTCTAAAACTCTTTCTCTTTATACTCTATACCATGCGGTGATTGCGAGAAAGTATATCTGGGTCAAACAAAACGCCAGTTTTGCACACGTCTGAAAGAACATCAAAGGGCCGTTTCTAATTTTAACAGCTCAAAATCAGTTTTGGCTGAACACGTGTGTAAAACAAGCCATAACATTGCGTGGGAAGATTCTAAAACATTACCACTAACAATCGTTATGGTCAAAGGCTTTGTTTTGGAAGCCTGGCATATCAATGCGAGCCCTTGTGCCTTAAATAGGGTTGACGGAAGTCATTTACCACAAGAGTATTTACATCTTGTAATTAGAGGTAATTATTTTCCGTAATTACCCAGTAACTGGTTATTATTTTTCGTAATAACCAGTAACCGGTTATTATTTTTCGTAATAACCAAGTAACCAGTTATTATTTTTCGTAATGTCAACCCCGCCTGCTTTTAGGATGAAGAAGGTTATTACGGGAAAATTAAAAACCGACACAAAACAGTTTATAAATTTAATTAGCACTTTATTATTCACTTTATTACAAACGGAGCTATTTCACCAAAAATATTTACAAAAAGATGGGTAGGTGTTCTTCCAATAGGCCGTACACTACACTGATATAAAATATAAATATACCTATAAACATATCAGCCTACAAATAGTTAATTTTAGTTTTGAAGCTAAAAATACTTTTAGCCGACTTTAAATCACTAGAAAGACCATTCCAGGCTTCAGCACCTCTATAGGAAAATGATTTTTTTGAAATTTGTATTAGGCTTAGGTAGCGCAAAATTAAATTCGCTTTGTCGTGTACTGTAGTCATGTATTTCATTTGTATTGGTGAAAATGTCTATTAAATAATTGGGTAACATTTTGTTTAATTTTGTACATTAAAGTGGCAA
This sequence comes from Muricea muricata, assembly GCA_963855995.1. Classification (NCBI taxonomy): domain Eukaryota; kingdom Metazoa; phylum Cnidaria; class Anthozoa; order Malacalcyonacea; family Plexauridae; genus Muricea; species Muricea muricata. The sequence continues at coordinate 26,984,058 of OY979718.1, read as the reverse complement.
ATTGATTTTCTCGTCTAGTTTGTAAACTTGGAAAACCCACACTGTTTAAAATGTCCTCAGAACGTGTATCGTAATTTTTACGTGTTATTATACGAAACGCTCTATTTTGGACCTTTTGGAGTTTATCTGATAATCCTTTCCCCAGACAGCCCCAAACCTGGGAGCAATAGCCGGGTTGAATTATAGATAGGTATATTGTAATCAACGTTTGATAGTCAATCGCGAAGTCGTTGTGCTACTTATCGAGCCTGGTCTACGTGATCTTCGATTGACTTGCTGAAAACAATGACATCATCAAGATAAGGGATAGAGATATATCGTCTCTCGAGCTATCCAAACAATCTTCCATGAACCACTGGAATTCTCCTGGTCCGTTTATCAGACCAAATGAGATGCGCTTCCATCTGAATAATCCCCAAGGTGTAACAATGCTGTTCTTGCCGACTTTCAGGAGTGATGCAAGCCTTACCCTGATCACGCAGAAAATTAACCCCAAGACTATCCAGAGTGGCCTGAGCACGGGGTAAGAGATATCAATCTGGAACCGTTTTCAGATTTAGCTTTCTATAATTAACAACACGCCTGCAACTGGTGATGAATAAGCTGATCGCGATCGCTGTACGCATCCTCTCTGTTCAAAAGGTCTTACGTACTGTTTTACCTCCTTTTGTACTGCTCAAAGGGTAAGGAGGTCGAGGCACGGCCGTGTATATCTGCTGTTCTGGAGTCATGTCGGTTAGATTTATATTCATCTGCAATCCTTTGCTATAAACGAATTTGCCATCCCTTTTGAATCCCTTTGATTTATTTGGTGTGTACTTTTTCCTTCAAGGTTAACATTAGGAGTGTAACAAGGTACGCTCTCACTGTCTCTACGTTCTTCGTGTTTCTTTTCCTCTCTTAGAAGATGCTTTAATCAAACTCACTAATTTACAACACAAAGAACGAGACCTTACGCTATAGATCAAAACAGAACAGAAAAGTGAGAATGATAAGGGATCAACGAACGGACACGAAGTTCTAAGGAGGCAAACCCCTTACACAAATTAGAACAAATACTATTGACTAACAATATAAACATCGAAGGTAATGTTGCAGGAAACAACCTTATTACCAAAAAATGTCCTAGTAAAGTAAGAGAGCGAGCAAGATGCTTAGGACATGTAATAAGTAAGACAAATTTTTTTTACCTCGTTGCAAGCCATAGCCGAAAGTTGTTAGCCGATAGGCTACATACAGGTACTAATTTTAACAAAAAGAATTTCCAACAGACAACAATGAGGACATATTGTCTTCCACGTACTCGGCCTATTACGGTCAAATGTACTAAGAAATTTGTTAAAATATTACTCATTAAGACGAGATTCAAACGAGATAAAAGAGGATGATTTACGTATATGAGCTGGGAGATTGTTCCATATAATTACAATACGATTACAAAAGCCCGTTGTCGATGAACAGGGTAGAGCTTCAATGTATCAGTAGAGTTTCTGGTTCGACCACTTGCGATTTTTACGAAATCTTTAACTTCAATATCAAAACCTCCATTCAAATATTTAAACATGAAGCATAAATCACGAGACCCCAGCCAGTATGAGAGTGGAAGCAGATTCAACTTGATCAATCTGGATTTATAGTTTGGACGAATGTTTGGGTCTTTGCTGCAGTTCAAGATAAATCTTGTGGCTCGCCTCTGCACACTCTCTAACAATCTCATGTCCCTTATACAAGATTGAGGGGCCCTAATTTCGCTGGCGTAACTTAGTTGGGAGCGAACCAAGGTCAAATATAGTGGTTTTCTGTGGGAAGGTCCGATGATAGAGGAACTAAATTGACGATTCAAAACGCCAAGAGTTTTGTTGACTTTGGCTACGACAGAAGAAATATGAAGACTCCAGGTCAGCCCGTTATTAACAATCACCCAGAGATGGCATAAGGATGGCATCGATAGTATAAGGATTTACGGTAGGCAAATTCAAGAGATTGCGTCGTTTTCTAGAGATTCGAAGTACTTCCCATTTGTTGGTATTGTATGATATATAGATTCCAGTCTTTAGACCAATCGTACACTGAAGATAAGTCATGTTGTAATGATGAACAATCTTCCGCATTGCGAACAACTCGGTAAAACTTGGCGTCATCAGCAAACAGAGCAATATATGATACATGTAGACGGGCCAGTAACATTAGGCAAGTCATTGATGTATAAGAGAAAAAGAAGGGGTCCCAGTATGCTCCCTTGAGGAACACCAGATGTCACAGGTACCCACGGCGAGAATACACCATCAATTACTACGCGTTGGGATATTGAACTAAGATAGTCCGTAAACCATGCGTGTAGAGAACCTTGAATACCCAGAAGTGAAAGTTTGTGTAGAAGTCTTCCATGAGGAACAGAGTCGAAAGCCTTGCTGAAGTCTAGGTAAATGACGTCTACTTCATCACCAGCGTCCAGAGAGGAGCCCAAGTCGATCGTGAAGGACCGAATGTAGCTGTGTGACACAAGATCTGCCGGGAATAAAGTCATGTTGCAAGGGTGTAAGGACGTGGATAAGCTCGGGAAGTAAATTTTTCCGAACACAACGTTCGCACAACTTACTAATTATGGATAGGAGGAAGATTTGACGATAGTTGGGAACCAAAGATTTGATTCCTGTCTTGAATACTGGTGTAATGTTAGCTTGCTTCCAATCCTCTGGAAGTCGACCCAAATGAACTTTGTCGACTCTTACAGTCATCGTGCCTAAATTTATTTCATCTTTAAGATGTTTACACGCTGGGTCACTTTTCTTTGCTTGTTAGTTCATCTCTATAGGCGTTCTGGAGCTTACCAAGTGAATTATACGTAAACCTTTTGGGTGCTTAGTAGGGTTATTAACTTGGATACCAACACGTGATCCCCGTGAAACGGCCGTCAATGTCTCCGGGACTTCAGGACGATCAGCCCATCGCCATTTCGGGTTTGGTTCGAACAACAAAGTATTCTATTGTTCTCGAACAAAAAGGTCAGGGTTCGAGAGCAGGAGTTCTAATACAAAACAAATTGAAAGTGCTTTTTAAAGTTTTGTATTTTGTTTATTTTCTTGAACTTTTCGTGTATATTTTTCGTAATGGTCCTTTTCGGAAAACGGTAACATGCTCGGAAAACATGGTCCTTTGTGTCGGTTAGAAGAGTTGACCTGCATCTAAGGACGTAAACGTGCTTATATTCAGTTATACAAATGTGCATACGTTAAAAACTCAAACTTGATTGGTTGCATGAAGGCTATGTGCATGTTAATAAGGTGCATAGAAAAGCTAAACGAGTGACCTAGCTAAATTATGTAGATCTCGTTGCGTAAATAGTATGATCATGATAAAATGAACAAAATAAAATGATCATGATTTTTAAAGTATTAGCTACCTAATGCTGTGATGCATGTTTCAAACTAGACCTTACATTATATTGTTCAAGAATTATTGTCAAACATTTGCAAAAGTGTAGAGCAGGCAGTTCACAACTCACAACACACAATACTGTATAATGTCTAATGACACGCATAAATGTAAATGTCAATCACATTGAACATATTCCGTATGTTTTGGAATGTTCACAGGACTAATTGTTCGAAAGGTGCATATTAAACACAATGAGGCAGTTATACAATTCGCGAAATTTCTATAGCTTGGATAATATGATGTATTTTCAAATCCCCCGAATATAATAAGTGCACAATGACTGAAATGTTAATACGCAAATCATAAGACTGCAGGTTTTGAAACTCCATGCGTACAAGACAAATCATTTTAGAGATGCCTCCAAGAGCTAGACCAAGACAACCTCGACGATTAATTCGTAAAGCTAAGCGAAATATGCTTCAACAAATGTACAATGTATGACAGACACGCAGCTAGAGTATGTTTTTAATATGCATCTACAAATTGTCTACAAATTGTAGCTGTTATAATAGTGAAGACTAATCACAAATCCCATCGGTCATTAGATTACTGCAAGTTGCAAGCATAATCCGTCAAAATGACTTTCTTCATATAGTGAATCATTTGCATGTATTGACCATGCAAATTACAAACGATCAACTCAGAACATCACAGGGTTGCCAGATCACTGCTTTTTGAGGCCAAATCTTCAACAATGCTCTTTGTTTTTCTTTGTACTTGGCTTTTGTTTTCTTTGTTTACTTGGCTACACTAATGACGATTTGGCCTCAAAAATGCAGTGATCTGGCAACCCTGCAGTGATATAAGACAGCTCATGCCATAGCCAATCACATATTAGACTACTATGTTTAGTTTAGCCATATTTTGCATATAGGTGATATAGCAAGAGCCAAAAGAAATGGCGATTTTCCGTGTCTTTCGTCCCGTTAATTATTGATATTAATTAATGAGGTTTTACGTCCTCAGATGCAGGTCAACAAAGAAAAAATCTGTTGCTTAATGTCTGGCGTTAACAAATACTGAAAGGTAGCATTTTAAGTAAATTGAAAGTGAATTGAATTGAAATATAATACTGATTTACATTTTATTGCTATACAGGGTGAGTAAAAAAAACTGATGCCCTTTCAAATTCAAATTAGCCGCGAATTTCATTACGGACTTTAAGTATTCCCATAGGTATACAGAGAACAGATCGTGACTAAGTACACAGTACAGCATGAGTAAAAAAACTGATACTATTGAAATTCAAACTAGCAGCATTGCATTCTTACAATTTGACAGACGCTGATCTAAAAGAAAATCTAATTCCCAGTGGAAGTTAAAATGCATAATTTTAGCCGTGCAAGAATTGTCAGAAACAAGACAAAGTGCGAAACACGACAACATGGTGCAATTGACAACGCAACAAAGTGTCTTTGTGGTTTACGTACTGTGTACTAAATCACGATCTCTTCTCTGTATACCCATGGGAATACACCGTAATGAAATTCGCAGCTAATTTGAATTTGAAAGAGCATCAGTTTTTTTTACTCACCCTGTACAAGGAAGTCCCAATTTGGTGGAGAGCCGGGGCTATTCAATATTCAATTTAGGACTGAAAAATGTCAAAGACAGCAGAAAGAATTGACCAGTGCCGTGCCATAGCAACAACGTGATCATCTGATAGTGGAATTATTTTATATTCAACGGATTAAACAGTGTTTTTCTGTCCAAATTGCTTATACTTCATGGACAAGAATTGGTTTATATTCTAGCTAAAAGCTTTTGTATGTGCAGCTTGCTTGTGTCTCTTTGCATATCAGTTAATTGTGGACACAGGTGACGTCCTGTTTAGTTATTCAAGACAACAGATTAGGCCGAGTGACTGAAGCATTAAATTTTGTGATATTGTGAGTGTAATTAAATATGGCATCGAAAATTGCCTCTGCATGTAGTAACTATCACATTCTTAATCTTATGGGAGGATACCGAGCATCATACGGTTTGTTTGCAGCCCTTAATCATGGAATATTCGAATATCTGGAGACGAATGATGGAGGACGAACAGCTAGGCAGACAGCCAAAGATTTGACTTTAGACGAGACTGCTACCACTGTTTTACTTGACAATTGCACCAGTGTAGACCTATTAGTGAAGGAAATACCATCTGGAGAAATGAAGAACGCCCTCTATTCAAACTCCGATCAAACCAAGCGTTACCTTCTCCCAAAAAGCCCCGAGTCAATTTATGGATACGCCATTCTCGAAGCACGAACACTGTGCAAGTTAGTGGCGAATTTTGAACATGTCGTAAAGGAGGGAAAAAGTCAGTGGGAGCGAACATTTGGAATGTCATCCGAAGAAACGTTTGCTAATTTGTACGAAAACAGAGAAAGTTTGATTGAGTTTGAGGAAGGGATGGAGAGTCGTATGAAAATGTCGATGAGTGCAGTGCTTGGGGCCTTTGACCTCTCTGGGTTCAGCCATCTTTGCGATCTCGGAGGTTTGTTAATTGTTATCATTAAAGGGGAACTCCACCCCCGATACAACTTAGGTTTAAATGAAAGGCCTTACCACCAATAGTTTGTGTCTAAAATATTTTGTCCTAATTCAGTTTCGTTAGCGAGATATTGTGCGCAACATCCATGAAAATTTGCATATAGAATGCCGCCATTTCGCCATTTTCCGTCGGCGCATGAAGTTCCAGCGGTTTGTTGTTTGACGTCACTGGAGTGCTCGAGTGCTTGAAGTGCTCTCTAAATAATATGGTTCTATGTCATGATCTGTCGCTTCGTGGCGAAATAAGCACGATTTTGTTTAGCTTTTTTCTTTTGCCATTTGTGTTTTACGGAAATATGTGTGTCTACGGCGTGTGCGGTTTTGCTTCACTAACAAGATGATCAGAAATGTTGAGGAATTAATTCGCTAGTGGAAGGACACTCAATGTTGTGTTATTATGTTACGACAGCGTCTACGGGAAGCCACAAGTATGAAGTATTCAAGTAAATCGGATTGTCAACGTAAATTGCTCAGCAAAATTGTAAAGCTTGTAATATAATATAGAAAATGATCTATAGAAAATGAAATGTAGTAATAAAATTATTTCCTTAAAGGACATTGGCAATAAATTTTTTTATTTCCGATATTAGTAGAATTGGACCCCCTGATTACGAATATGCTATTATCTTTCACCCAAAATGTTTCGTTCTCGAGATATCTCACCCTAAATATTTATTTCGTCCGCCATCTTGGATCGATTTTTAAAAAAATTATCTTTTGGGTCACATGACCCGTGTGACGTCAGGTGCAGGGGAGAGCAAATTAAACAAATATACTTTATTAGGCGCATTTTGGGATTTCGTATTTCTAGTGAAGAATTTTGTGCTTTTCGATTATTCGAATGGAAAATACCACAAGAATCAAGTAGTTCAGGTATTACCCTATCAATTTAAACTTGAACCGGGCTTACAAACAAGCAATAGCGGTGACGAGAGAGACTCGGAAGAAGAGAGTGCCGAATCGTCTGACGAGGAAATCGACCATGTGTTTGAGGCAAAAAATGCTTGGCGCTTTGAAAGCCTGAGCTGGTGTAAATGTGGGCATTGCACATTGAAACCAAAGGCTATAGAATCGTTTTGTTGCTACGAGAAAGCGTTAGAATATGATGAGTATGACGCATTGTTGAAGGAAGCCGAAGCACAAGGGGGCAAGTGTTGACAACACAATGAACACATGCAGATTTTGAGCCGAACATGCTGTCAGAAGCGGTATTAAAAATAGACGTTTGTCGCTATCTTGAGGATAACTGGCCCTTGGATGACGAAGATTTGGACAAAATGCACAAACTTTATAGACTGTTCGCGTTGGGTATTTCAGATTTTGGGTTAAAGGAACCGAAGGCCACTTCCTGCATGTGTTTACACAAGAATCAGAGAACGATTCGCGTCGCATGACAGCCTTTATACTCATTTTAAATATGCCAAAAAATGGAAACGGTAAGCTTTTTTGTATTTTTACTGTATAAGACAGTTGAGTGTAGGCTTTCCAAATTTTTGAAATTTGGCCAACTTTGTGCTAGCATATGAAGCATTTCAACCATGAGATATTAACTCGTTTGCTGTTGACAGCGTTGAATTAATGTTTTTATGTCGAAGATGTTCCATGTACTAAATCAGCTTTAATGTGCATACAATCCCCAAATTAATTTCTAAAATGTTAGTTTATAAAGTTGTTCATCATATAAATCTGCCTCACTCACGATTTTTACACTTCTCAACTTTACAATTGCATTTTGTGTCGCACATTAAAATTTCACCCCTACAACTGCATTTTTGGTGGCACATTTTCCTTGACAAGCACACGGTTTCTTAGCTGATTGTCTCTCTGTAATTGCAGGTAAAGCTGGCTTGCTGAACCGAGATTTTCGACTGGCCACCACTTGCTCCTTTGATGGACGTTCCTTCCCTTCTAAATACTGCTCAACAAGTGATTTTGGTTCAACAGGTAGCACTTCATTGGCATAGACTTTAGCTTTCCTCAGTGTTGCACCTACTCCTAAGGTGAACAGCTTCCTGTATCAGATTGTGTTTGTAATGCTATATTGAAATGGTTGTAAATGTTGTGTTGAATAAACGAAAATAAGAAAAAACGAAATACAGTCCCCATTGTTGTTGTTGAACCAGCGAACGGGAGATTCTGACAGTTTAACCAAACTAGTGCGAAGGATTTCCAACAAAAACCTAGGAGGTCCGTAGAACTGACGCTATTCTATGTGTGACCTGTAACGATTATGTTAATAGCTACTAAAACGAATTTGCATTGCCATTATTTGCGCGTGGTCATATGTAAATCATGCAAAGTCATAGTAAACGCTCTAGACGGCTAGAGTACAAATGTAGAGAAGTTATCATAAATAAAACAGATTCTAACTGGAAGTATTAGTGTGTTATTTGAGAGTCTCGTACGTTACACACCTACTAAATGACCTCCAAGCAAGCAATAATGAAGGTGTTTATATAACGCGAATGCAAAGAATTAAAACATATTGTACTCAGTCGTTACTACATAGCTAGTAGCTATTACTGTATTAGACAATAGTGTTCAATGAGCTACATCCTCAGAGCTATATATAATGAATAAACATAAGTTGTATCTGTATATATTACAAACGGTAAAAATTGAACTTGACCTGATATTTTGAGCTACATCCTGTTGATGCCCGCAACATTGTAAAAGCGCCCAAATTATAACGTTACATCAGCAGAACAGATAAACATTTAGTGTCTGGTAATTAGTCATAGCACATCAGAGCCGTCACAGAGAAGCCCTGACCGCCGATAACGGTATGATAAAAGTCTACAAAGTACGCGAGCATATCAATTAATTGGCATAGTACCGGTGATGAAAGTGCTTTTACCGTCGATATCAACGCATTTATTTTAGAAAAACAGATGAAACACATAGTACAGTAGTGGCACTAAATATTTACGCAGTTATACAAAAAAAATTGGGGTTCATTTGTATTTTTTGGATCAAAATCGTCTTAGAATGTATTTGTTCTAATACTATCGTATATTGATATTATTTCGTTCCCCTGCACCTGACGTCACAAATTTATTTCCGCATAAATTAGCATACCCGTTTTTTTTCAAGATGGCCGACGAAGGTAGAAACTTTTACGATATTTCTAAGCAACTAAACGCGATGGACAAGTGAAAATACGTAATTAAGTATTCCGTACGTATGTGTAATAGATATAAAGAATAAAAAAATCTATTGCCAATGTCCTTTAAACTTACACTACAGTGTGCCTCACTGTATGGTGCCAAATTGTTCAAATGGTTGGCGCAAAACAAAGGACACAAATATATCTTACCACCGTGTACCGAGTAACCATATGAAGAATGTTTGGCTTCAAAAAATCCGGCGAGACAACCCTCAAACACGTCCTTCGTTTGTAGTGAACATTCAGTTACCCCTGATAGTTACGTTACCTCACTTGCTGAGACATTGTGTAGGCATAAGGAAAGAAGGGTACTGAAACCTGATGCAGTTCCAACTATTTTTAAGCATTCTGAAAATGCACCTAAACGTAAACGTAGACCATCAAGTGAAAGTAGAAGTCACACTCGAGAAAGACACGAGGTAAATTGTATCTGTTAAATGTAAAAGTAAAGTTATATCTATATCTATATCTATATCTACAATAAATTTAAAAGCAAGGGTGCAGATCATACTTTTTAACTAACAGCATTGTTCTTGGAGACTTGGCAAGGGGGTTCACCCCATTACTCCCCCTCCCAATCTTTAAGGAGAAAACAAATGTTAGCAAAGGGGGCTCAATGGCTTCATTACTACACGTCAGCTTTAGCAAATACCAGTTGAAAATGTAAAAACGTTGTATGACATGCATGTCATTTTTGTATTACTTGTGTAGACTGTGCAGAAATTATTAGTTGAATGTCATTAGTTGGGGGTAATTGGGTGAGCCCTCTTGCCAGGTCTCCAAGAACAATGCTGTTAGTCAAAAAGTATGACCTGCACCCTTTCTTTTGAATTTATTGTAGATAGATATAGATATGGTTATATAACTTTACATTTACATTTAACAGATATAATTTACCTCATGTCTTTCTTGAATGTGACTTTTCCTTTCACTTGATAGTCTGGGTTTACGTTTAGGTGCATTTTCAGAATGCTTAAAAATTGTTGGAACTGCATCAGGTTTCAGTACCCTTCTCCCCTTATGCCCACACAATGTCTCAGCAAGCGAGGTAACGTAACTATCAGGGGTAACTGAATGTTCACTACAAACGAAGGACGTGTTTGACATCTCGAGGGTTGTCTCGCCGGATTTTTTGAAGCCAAACATTCTTCATATGGTTATTCGGTACACGGTGGTAAGTTATATTTATGCCCTTTGTTTTGCGCCAGCCATTTGAACAATTTGGCACCATACAGTGAGGCATACTGTAGTGTAAGTTAAGGAAATAATTTCATTACTACATTTCATTTTCTATAGATCATTTTCTATATTATATTACAAGCTTTACAATTTTGCTGAACAATTTACGTTGACAATCCGATTTACTTGAATACTTCATACTTGTGGCTTCCCGTAGACGCTGTCGTAACATAATAACACAACATTGAGTGTCCTTCCACTAGCGAATTAATTCCTCAACATTTCTGATCATCTTGTTAGTGAAGCAAAACCGCACACGCCGTAGACACTCATATTTCCGTAAAACACAAATGGAAAAAGAAAAAAGCCAAACAAAATCGTGCTTATTCCGCCACGAAGCGACAGATCATAACATAGAACCATATTATTTAGAGAGCATTTCAAGCACTCACGCACTCCCGTGACGTCAAACAACAAACCGCTGGAACTTTATGGGCCGACTGGATGGCGAAATGGCGGCCTTCTATATGCAAATTTTCATGGATGTTGCGCACAATATCTCGCTAACGAAACTGAATTAGGACAAAATATTTTACACACAAACTATTGGTGGTAAGGCCTTTCATTTAAACCTAAGTTGTATCGGGGGTGGAGTTCCCCTTTAAGCCCAGAATCATTGAATATAAACTTCCTGTTTCATGTTTTGTGTTATTGTTGTAATTACACCCCTACACCTCTCGAAAATGTAGCAATTGTAGACGCAGTTTATTTAATGCCATGCTTCCATGATGCAATGAAATTAATTTCCTGACATAATTTAGTGTGCGCGATTAGATATTATGCTTTCGTTTCAAAAGTTATTTGCCTGTCTCTACTTTTAAATCATAGAGGACTGCTTCTGGCAAATAAGTTGCGTTGCATGAATTTTGATTCAATGCGGTTCCGGGTTTAAATTTAGGTGCTGGTGGAGCGTTGTCTTATGCTGCAGTAAAAGCCTACCCAAACATGAAGTCGACTGTCTTTGACCTACCAGCAGTTTTCAATGTCGCTGATCATTTCAGACCATCTGTAGAAGAATGTCCACGTAGAGACAACGTAGCATTTGTGGCTGGAGATTTCTTCGAAGATGACCTTCCTCCAGCAGATATTTATAGCTTGGTCGCTATTCTTCATGACTGGGACGAAGAAAGAATAGACTTTTTATTGAGAAAAATATACAACAGTCTTCCTTCAGGTAATTTACTTATTAGAAAACCACGGACGCTTTCTATCTCCAGGGTGTCACACAGCTTTTGTACTAATTACTAAATTAACTGAGCCTAATGATTGCGAAGCAGTGCTAATGTCATCTCGATAATTAGAAGGGAAGGGGCGTGAATTTAGGACCCACAGTAATTGGCACATGCTGTTGTGTTGTTCCTGCCCTTGTGGCTAAGCTAAATAAAATAAATAAAAAATAATTCACAGAACTTAAAAACAATTGACTTGAACGTAAATTGATGATGCAAAACAGGAACAAGCAGGATTCCTCCCCCGCCCCCCCCCCCCCCCCCAGTGGACTAAAGCTTTGTTAACGTTGACTTAGATTCTGAGTTTCTAACGTTATTATTTAGAATCTATTGCATTTTTGGTATTTCAATGGACATTCCTCAATGGACAAATTTAGCGATTCCAAAACTTTGCTTTAAGCAAAACGTACAACGTGAAATCTATTCCCACAGTTGGAAATAGGGCATGGCAATTAGTATAACTGCAACGTTTGATGGATAAATACTGTGAAATACGAATATTATGTCCATGAAATGTTTGTACAATTTAAATACTATGCTACCGCGGGGTAAGGATAAAACGCGGATACGGATGCGGAACGGAGCGGATTGACGGAACGGATATGAGGATAAAACGCGGAGCGGATATAAGAATAAAACGCGGATGGGTTGTCTTTTTGTGCGAATTAAGCTTAAATCTTTTTCGAAAAACATGGAATATTCAACAAAAAATTTGATTTTTAAGCAATTTTTTTAAAAGAAATCTCTATAGGAAGATGATTGTTTCGCTACTCGCTATCTATCGAGGAATAGATAGCGAGTAGAGTAACCAATCAAGTTACAGCATTTGCAATAGTATACTAGTATGATTCTACTAATCATATTTAGATGATTCTGTCTTTAAAAAGGGAAAACATTTCTTTGCAAATTAGATGTGCAGTTTCCGAAGATGATACAAATTGAAATAATGCATTCTTAACGGAAATATCGAGAGTATATAAATAAACTTAATTATTGGTATAAAATACGCAAATGTATAATCGTATGTATCGGACGTATGATAATGACTAAAACCAACGAGTGAATAGGTAAAGTAGAGTGGAACCCGGTCACCAACGTTACTACGGTCACCAACGAGCTGAAATAATGTGGCCTTATTAACAGGATAATATAAAGTTTCAATTATGACGTAAAAGCCATGTTAAAAAATATTTCAAAAGCACAACAACAACACCATACCACAATACCAATTACTATTACTATATAAAGTCGTGAAAAGTTTTAAGTAAGTTTTAAGTAGTTATCACGATATGTTTTGTTTTTCAGATTGGCATTTTTGGTTTTACTATGAACAATCATTTTCAGTGGCGTAGCCAGCCCGACAGTTTAGTCCCGCTATGCAAATTTCAAGTTATTTTCAAATTATTATCATTATTTATTTCTTTAGAAATTAATTGTTTTCACAGTCAATGAACGGGAAAATATTTGCATAGCGGGACTAATTCGTCGGGCTGGCTACGCTACTGAGCATTTTACCGTAGCGTTTTCATGTTAAACGTAAATTACGGGTTGTCCCCCACCATACATATTAGTTAGTATACATTTTAAATTCATAAATACGTTAAGTTCGTCCAACAATTATTTTTTCATAATAATTAATTAATTCATGGGCGTTAAGTTTTCTTTGAGACACTCTGACCAATGCCGTTGTGTTAGTAAATGTTTTATAATGTACTGTAATTATAGAATACTAAACACCAATATTGTTATTTTATTGAACAATTTGAACAATAGCTAGAGTAATCAAACAAACGAACGATTTTTTAATATTTCAATGTTTCAAATATTTCATCGGACACTTTTCATTAAATGCACAGTTCTGTCCTAACTGTCTAACTGAAAACAAATAATAAAGAATTTTGACAAAGGTAATATAAAATGTAGTGGCACAAAGAAATATTTGGTAAACCTTAATGGTCAGTGTAGGATAATTGTCGCATTTCGGTAGACTACTTCTAACACAGGGTGAATACGGGATTAGTAAAAGGTTTTGAGTGAATACTGTCAATATACACAATCTGAAAAAATAGAGATAGCAGGTCTACATAATTACCCAAGCCATTTAAATCAGCTGAAACATGGCAGCGAATTCTGTTTTGTCAAGTACCATAACATGTTTTCGAAAAAGATTTAAGCTTAATTCGCACAAAAAACAACCCATCCGCGTTTTATCCTCATATCCGCTCCGCGTTTTATCCTCATATCCGCTCCGCGTTTTATCCTCATATCCGTTCCGTCAATCCGCTCCGTTCCGTATCCGTATCCGCGTTTTATCCTTACCCGCTACCGCGGAAGGTAATTGAACACCGACTTCCGCCTGAAATGAGTGCTGATTTAGTGTGTGCCAATACCATAATTTATATATTAAATGTGTAAACTTTGTATTTCCATATAATATCCTTGTACTACAACATTTCTCTACCAAACTTTGCAGTTATACTAATTGCGGTGTGGACGTAGATTTTTGTTTCTTTGCGTACATTCAAATTTTTGAAATCGCTAAATTAAGACAAACGTAAGAATTCAGAACATAGAAAGAACACCCTAAATTTAGTAAAATTGTGTAGTTAGGTTGCAAAATATTGTAAAATATGGAAAATATAGACCAGTAATAAGAAAGTATACAAAATTCGCAATCTTTACGATGGTATGTTTCCAACCAAATTTCACAATTTTACTATGTCGAAAATGCTCATTCCGAATATGCGAAAATTTTTTACTATAATTGAAAGTTTCTGTAATTGGGGAATGGTCCATTAAAAACACTAATTTGCAAAATTCTATGAAATTTGGATATGTTAGCTACCCATCATGTTAAAATAAAACCTTATACTGACTGAATATGTGACAGCTTTCTGCTTTGATATGCTCGTAAGTGAATAATATTTCTTGGCCGCGCTTACGAGCAGAGCCGATGCTAAGAATGGACTGGACATCATCCTTACTTTACACGTCTTTCCATATTTTAAATAATGTTGAAAGAGACAGCTCCACACAAAATGAGCTGTTCTAAATCAATTTATGCGACTCTAAAATACGTAGATATTTATTGTAAAAAACCAAACTAATCTAAGGTTTAATATATAGCTTCGATATATGTATACACCTTCCACACTACCTTTCGATAAATTGCTGTTTCAGGATCAGACCTATGAGGGGGGGGGGGGGACACCTGGAAAAATTTTTATTCGAGTGTTAGTCTTCAAAAATGCTCTTTGAAGTCGGCAGATAAGATATTCCATAGTTAATAGAGCTAGATGGTTTGGAAACTCATTAGAACTACAATATAAGTCATTATCTATGTTTTTGTTATGGTTTATGCAGGAATGAGGTCCTTCGTCGTCACGTGCGTATTGTATTTTCACCTAACTAACCAATAGCAACGTTTTAGGAAATTTAGCCATCCGCGACTTGAACAATAGGGTAATTTAAGAATTCCTATTGGTGGATTTGGCGAAAACACAATACACACGTGACGATAAAGAACCATATTTTTGAATAAACGTTGACCAACATAGATAATGAGTTTTATTGTTATTCTAATGAGTTTCCAAACCATCTACTCTATTAACTATGGATATTCTGGACGGCTGAGTAATATTAGTAACAAAAATAAACGAAAATTTTGCGAAATCTCATCCTCGAAACGCTGGAAATTTTCACTGAGAGACTGTATATTTTAACCACAATTGCCAACCACAATGAAAAATAAAATGCTTGCCGTTTTATAGATTTTTGCGCATGCGCAGAGCTTTTTCGCGTTGTTCCTGGTGTAATAGCCGTATGGAATTTGTGACTTTCTCCTTGACTAAAGATTAGAAGTACCGTTTACGGAATAAACTCCTGAACAAATTTCCGAACATTGGGGTTAACTACGAATTTGGAAGGGGATGCCGTATTCCTGAGTACCCTGCCTGTACAGCTTTGAGCCGGTCTATTCCTTTGCTACTTTAATGCCACATGATTATTTTCTTAAGGAGGAGGTATTTTGATAGGTGAAATCATTCTTGATGACGACAAACGAGGACCTTGGGAGGGTATGATTTCCAGTATGAAGATGCTTTCTGTTTGTACAAATGGGTATGAAAGATCTGGGAAGGAGTATCAAGAGCTGCTGACCAAACACGGCTTTGTTGATGTCGAATATCGCCAAAACCCAGTCCTTTTCCTTCCTGGTGGAGTGTTTGCAAGAAAGCCATGATTCTCGCATGATATATTAAAGTCTGTGTTGTAAACGAGTGCTTTGTTTACATTTTGAACTTCTATATTAATTTACTCAATTAATTTATAATAATTTATGATAATTTTTAACTTTTATATTAATTTTGTAAAATACGACATACAGTATCTGATACTGTTCTGGTTTGATAATGCTCATAAATTAAATCAACATAAAGCAGAGTTTTTATTCAGAAAAATTTCAAAAGGTTGATATTGTTTATATTTGTGAGTCCCGTTTTGTCATGATCAGAACTGATGCGCAGGCTTCACAGCATCTTGATGAGACCATAAGGAGTGTCGTGTTTCCCCGATAAGTTTTGCATTTGATAAATATGCTGCTGACTGCACAAGGTGTCAAAGAAAACAAAATATACAAAAAAATTTAGTACAGTAAATGAGAAAGTTTGATTTAATGATTTAATAATGTTCCACAACTATTAACTATAACAATGTAGTGCCAGGATACTCGCCACAGTGTCCCCAATTACGACGAGTCCTTGATGATTACAACTAATTCACGTTAATATTAACATCGAAAATTTAACAAAATATAACAGACAACAAACATGATAACATCTTAGATAACTGACAAAACACATGACAAAACATAACAGACAACAAACATGACTTCAATCAACAACATCTTAGACATTTAACATACATGGATTTCCTTGTACGCGGATCATCACAATTGTATATACTGGATAGTGCGTGTTCGTAATACGTCTTAAGTTTTGAATTAAGTTTTTGTCTTAAGTCTTAAGTTTTGTTTCACAGTTTCTCGAGTCTCAAGTCTCAAGTCTCAAAGGTTTGGTTGCTTACTGGTTATTGGAAGAAATCGAGAGTTGTAAATAATTAGAAAAGCCCATTCAACAGTGCAATATTTTCGCCCTTTTTTATGCAATGCACTGGCCAGAATAATGGCAGAGCAGCCATAGTTTATGCTTTTTATTGGCCAGTTTCCAAATGTACATGCAAAAATGTAAATGAATTGAGTTAATCTCCATTACTGATACAGAAATATGACAGAAAATTATTTAGAAATTCAATTTTCCCCCTCATATTATCATCGAAATCAATACAGGGGTAAATTATTCAATCGAGATTTCAACGCGCAAGTGTAATTTTATGAACCACGTGATGAACCTTTAATGTACCAGGCAGTGAACTCTATAAATACTGGAACCATAACTCCAGATAAAAGCCCTACGTTTGGGTGAAGCCAAGATGGCGGGAACAACTACAAATGTCGTAAACAGTCTTATTTTCCCGAGGTATTTGCTACTTTTAAAAACTGTGTCGCAAGCTACATAGGTTATAAGTTCATAAACCAAAAAATTACCTCTTAAATAAAAAAACCCATCAAATATCGGTACATTCCCAGAAGAATGGTGTCAACCGCGCCGAGAGAAACAATAGAAAAGGACTGAACTTGATAACCTACTGATAACCAATTGGTCATGCATGGCTAAAGGGGATAAACGAGAGGTAGGTTTTCAAGATGGCGGCTGTTTTTCAAGATTCCTAAAACGAGAACGAATCAACAACCAGATATTTATAGCATTCCTAAAGCTAACCCTAACCCTAACCCTAACCCTAACCCTAACCCTAACCCTAACCCTAACCCTAACCCTAACCCTAACCCTAAACCTAACCACAATTTAGGAATGCTATAAATGTC
Source organism: Muricea muricata (assembly GCA_963855995.1). Taxonomy (NCBI): domain Eukaryota; kingdom Metazoa; phylum Cnidaria; class Anthozoa; order Malacalcyonacea; family Plexauridae; genus Muricea; species Muricea muricata. Next base: position 26,966,507 of record OY979718.1, on the reverse strand, counting down.
TGGTTGCTGATTCGTTCTCGTTTTAAGAATCTTGAAAAATAACCGCCATCTTGAAAACCTACCTCTCGTCCATCACCTTTAGCCATGACCATAACCATAACCAATTTGGCTTCAAAGATGGCGCGCCCAAGTTATCGTTCCAGTCTAATTTAGAGTTCACTGGTTCAAAGCGATGAACTTTTTATGAACCGCGTGCGAGAGCAAATTATTCGCACGCAAAGCGAGTTTAATGAGTTTAGACGAGCACCGACAAAGAAATTGCTTTAGAAATTTCAATTCAAAGCACTTATCCGACGTTTTTAAAATACGAGATACTGATGTAATTTTCTAACTTAAACACAAGGGTACGTACTTGATATAAAGATTATATAATATATCAAATTGCAATATTTTTCAATTTAACGTTACATATAGGTTAAAGCACGAGGGAGAGGTTTTTATTTATTAACTTTGAGGTCTCTACAGTTAAATAAAAACCGATACCCGTTTATATGCTCATCAGACCATATTCTTTTGTTTTTCGGAGGTTTTCTAATTGAAAACTCAATTCTTTAGCGCGTTTCGTTAATTGTTTATGCATAAATCTTTTATGAACTGGGGAACTTTATATTGAATAGGTTGAATTTCAATTGCTCACCTTTTATGTTGCATTTGTAAATAAAAATTAATTCTATTGTTGCAATTGTCAAGCCAACGCATCATGAATTCATGTAAAATAGGCGTTCATGCAAAGCTACTAAGATCGCGTAAATCTTGTCCTAATAGTGTGCGGCCGGTCATGGACGGCATGCAGTGACGAAGAACTTTATCTGAGAACTCAGAAATAGCAGAAAGTGATGTTATATCAGGTGACGATGTTAATATTAAGTTGAGGATAGATTTGATTGATTTTGATTGATAAACGAATTATTATACAGTATGTTCCTTTAGCAACTCGTTACAAAGACGAATGGGCGATAAGAGCTATCGAAGCTTGGCGTTCAAATAGAGCGACTATGGCTCAAAATGTATTCGCTGCTTTCCGATCACTTTGCAGTACGTGTCGCCTACCCAGCTCAATTATTCGATATCACTTTTTGAAGTTAGAAGTCACTGCATTGGTTTGGTTTGCTTTACATAACGATACAATCTATGCACTGGATACTCTGTTCATAGATATTAGAAAAAGGGATGGATTGGCAACTCTTTTGTTATCTATATTTTATCTTCAGTTGAGCACACCGGAAGCAAACATTGCCCAACTTGCATGGTAATTATGCTCATGAACTCAATTTCGTTCATGCGCATAATTACCATAGCGAATTGTGTAATATTTGTTTCTGGTTTATTCAAAATAACTGAACCGAAGATCGTGTATAGTATTAATAGCGTTGCCAATCCATTCCCCTTTCTAATATCTATGCCCTGTTCATTTAAAAATGTGTATAGGGTGTCCCAAAAAACCCCAAAAACTATTGAAATCACCTATGTTAACATTTCAATGCCCTAGCACTTGTTAAAGAATTAAAATATCTTTGTAAAGCACGTTTGTTTTGCTCATGGGAATATTGATAAAAACCACAGTGAATAGGCTAAAATAACCCGTGCATATTACTATTAATTATGACGGTTATGTCAATAGTTTATCCACTCGTGGGTTCAATTTAGTGCTAGGCATTGAAATTCTAACAATAGATCATTTTCAATAGTTTTTTGGGGTTTTTTGGGACACCCTGTATATTACGTAGACAATCAGGGTTGCCAGATCACTGCATTTTTGAGGCCAAATCGTCATTAGTGTAGTCAAGTAAACAAAGAAAACAAAAGCCAAGTACAAAGAAAAACAAAGAGCATTGTTGCAGATTTGGCCTCAAAAAAGCAGTGATCTGGCAACCCTGATTGCCTACGTACCCAGTAACCGGTTATTATTTTTCGTAATGGAAAATTTCCCCCGGAAAAATCAAATACCACCGCCTGCTTTTAGGATGAAGAAGGTTATTACGGGAAAATTAAAAACCGACGAAAAACAAAAGAATATGGTCTCACGAGTTTATAAATTTAATTATTCACTTTATTACAAACGGAGCTATTTCACCAAAAATATTTACAAAAAGATGAGTAGGTGTTCTTCCAATAGGCCGTACACTACACTGATATAAAATATAAATATATCCATAAACATATCAGCCTACAAATAGTTAATTTTAGTTTTGAAGCTAAAAATACTTTTAGCCGACTTTAAATCACTAGAAAGACCATTTCAGGCTTCAGGACCTCTATAGGAAAATCATTTTTTTGAAATTAGTATTAGGCTTATAGGTATAGCGCAAAATTAAATTCGCTTTGTCGTGTACTGTAGTCATGTATTTCATTTGCATTGGTGAAAATGTCTACTAAGTAATTGTGTAACATTTTGTTTAATTTTGTACATTAAAGTGGCTAATTGATTTTCTCGTCTAGTTTGTAAACTTAGAAAACCCACTCTGTTTAAAATGTCCTCAGAACGTATATCGTAATTTTTACGTGTTATTATACGAAACGCTCTATTTTGGACCTTTTGGAGTTTATCTGATAATCCTTTCCCCAGACAGCCCCAAACCCAAGAGCAGTAGTCGGGTTGGATTATAAATAGGTATATTATAATCAACGTTTGATAGTCTACTATATCTCGGAATCGCGAAGTCGTTGTGCTACTTATCGAGCCTGGTCTACGTGATTTTCGATTGACTTGCTGAAAACAATGACATCATCAAGATAAGGGATAGAGATATATCGTCTCAAGCTATGCAAACAATCTTCCATGAACCGCTGGAATTCTCCTGGTCCGTTTATTAGACCAAATGAGATGCGCACCATTTGAGTAATCTCCAAGGTGTAACGAATGCTGTTCTTGCCGACTTTCAGGGGTGATGTAAGCCTTACCCTGGTCACGCAGAAAATTAACCCCAAGACTATCCAAAGTGGCCTGAGCACGGGGTAAGAGATGTCAATCTGGAACCGTTTTCAGATTTAGCTGTCTATAATTAAAAACACGCATGCAACTGATGATGAATAAGCTGATCGTGATCGCTGTACGCATCCTCTCTGTTCAACAGGTCTTACATACTGTTTTACCTTTTTTTGTACTGTTCAAAGGGTAAGGAGGTCAGGGCACGGCCGTGTATATCTGCTGTTCTGGAATCATTTCGGTTAGATTTATATTCATCAGCAATCCGTTGCTATAAACGATTTCGCCATCCCTTTTGAATCCCTTTGATTTATTTCGTGTGTCCTTTTTCCTTCAAGGTTGACATTTGAAGTGTAACAAGGTACGCTCTCACTGTTTCTATACGTTCTTCGTGTTTCTTTTCCTCTCTTAGAAGATGCTTTAATCAAACTCACTAATTTACAACACAAAGAACGAGATCTTACGCTATAGATCAAAACAGAACAGAAAAGTGAGATTGATAAGGGATCAGTGAACGGACGCGAAGTTCCAACGAGGCAAAGCCCTTACACAAATTAGAACAAATATTATTGACTAACAATATAAACATTGAAGGTAATGTTGCACGAAACAACCCTATTACCAAAAAAAGTCCTAGTAAAGTAAGAGAGCGAGCAAGATGCTTAGGACAGGTAATAAGTAAGACAATTTTTTTTACCCCGTTGCAAGCCATAGCCGAAAGTTGTTAGCCGATAGGCTACATAAAGATACTAATTTCAACAACAAGAATTTCCAACAGACCTACAATGAGGACATATTGTCTTCCACGTACTCGGCCTATTACGGCCAAATGTACTAAGAAGTTTGTTAAAATATTACTCATTAAGACGAGATTCAAACGAGATGAAAGAGGATGATTTACGTATATATGAGCTGAGAGATTGTTTCATGTAATTACAATACGATTGAAAAAGGAGTTTCTAAATAATGAAGTCCGATGTCGATGAACAGGATAGAGTTTCAATGTATCTGTAGGGTTTCTGGTTCGACCACTTGCGATTTTTACGAAATCTTTAAGTTCAATGTCAAAACCTCCATTCAAATATTTAAAGATGAAGCATTAATCACGACACTCCAGCCAGTATGAGTGGAAGCAGATTCAACTTGATCAATCTGTATTTATAGTTTGGACGAATGTTTGTGTCTTTGCTGCAGTTCAAGATAAATCTTGTGGCTCGCCTCTGCACACTCTCTAACCATCTCATGTCCCTTATACAAGATTTAGGAGCACAAATTTCGCTGGTGAAACTTAGTTGGGAGCAAACCAAGGTCAAATATAGTGATTTTCTGTGGGAAGGTTCGATAAAAGAGAAACTAGATTGACGATTTAAAAAGTCAAGAGTTTTGTAGGCTTTGGCAACGACAGAAGAAATATAATGACTCCATAGGTCAGCTTGTTATTAACAATCACCCGAAATCTTTTGTTGAGGGAACTAAGGCGAGTGGATGGCCATCGATAGTATAAGGATTTACGGTAGACAAATTCAAGAGATTGCGTCGTTTTCTAGAGATTCGAAGTACTTCCCATTTGTTGGTATTGTATGATATAAAGACTCCAGTCTTTAGACCAATCGTACGCTAAAGATAAAGTCATGTTGTAATGATGAACAATCTTCCGCATTGCGAACAACTAAGTAAAACTTGGCGTCATCAGCAAACAGAGCAATCCATGTAGACGGGCAAGTGACATTAGGCAAGTTATTGATGTATAAGAGAAAAAGAAGGGGTCCCAGTATACTCCCTTGAGGAACACCAGATGTCACAGGTACCCACGGCGAGAATACACCATCAATTACTACGCGTTGGGACCTTGAACTAAGATAGTCCGTAAACCATGCGTGTAGAGAACCCTGAATACCCAGAAGTGAAAGTTTGTGTAGAAGTCTTCCATGAGGAACAAAGTCGAAAGCCTTGCTGAAGTCTAGGTAAATGACGTCTACTTCATCACCAGCGTCCAGAGAGGAGCCCAAGTCGTGGTGGACCGAATGTAGCTGTGTGACACAAGATCTGCTGGGGAAAAAAGTCATGTTGCAAAGATGTAAGAACGTGGATGATCAATCAAATCAAATCAAAAACTTTATTTAAGCACGGTAAAATCTTCAGTAGGATACCACATTACATTTACAATAACAATTATCTATATAACATATATGACGTATACTTAATTAAGGACTGAATTTAAAAAGAACATTTACATTTACAACATACTGCATGCTACATTTACAAGACTATACTGATTTACAAGATTGCCGTGCAGGAGTCCGTTTCACGCAGAAAAGAAAGCGTCAATTTCTCTTTTGAATTGACTAAGAGAGCGTACTGCTCGTACACTTTGAGGCAACTCATTCCACAACATTGCACCACTGTAACTAAAACTTCGTTTACCGTAGTTAGTTCGAGGTTTTGGCACATACAAAGTGTGTTCGGAGTTTCTCAAATTTTATCCGGTGCTGCGGAATTTAAACAAATCATGCAGATAAGGAGGAGTTAATTCGTTAATTGTTTTATACATTAGTGTAGCTTTGTGTTTTTTCCGACGTATTGAAAGGTTGTCCCTGCCAAGTTTACTAAAAAGATCGCTGGCACTAGCATCATATCGAGATTCAGTGATGACCCTCGCGGCCCTATTTTGCAATTTTTGCAGTTTGTTATCTAATGTGATATTTAAACCGTCCCAAACTGAACTACAATAATCAAAATATGGTTGAATTAGCGCTCCATAAATTTTTAGGGCAGTATTTGTATCTATAAATTGGCGTACCCGTTTAAGAGCTCCAATAGCTGATGCTATCTTTTTTGAAATATTTTCGACATGCCGTGCCCATGTAAGATGCTCATCGATTTGTAATCCTAAGGATTTTGTTTCGTTAACTTTTTTTATAGCTATTTCGTCTATCTCTATGTTTATATGCTCATTGCTGTGTACAAGTAATCGTTGACGAGATCCGATTATCATAAATTCCGTTTTAGCAATGTTTAGACTAAGCCTATTCGTTACTAGCCATTGATGGAGATTTTTCAGTTCAGAATTAACTAATGGCTCAAGCTCCATAACAGAATTTGCTGCGATGCTAATATTAGTATCATCAGCAAACATTTTTGGGGAAGCTCTGTTGAGACAATTGGGCAGATCATTAATATATATTGGAAACAATAAAGGTCCCAGATTACTACCTTGTGGTACCCCACAGGTTATCGGGACAGCGTCTGATAACTCATCATTAACACAACATCTTTGGCTGCGATTGCTTAGGTATGATTCAAAGAATTTAATACCGTTTTGATCAAAACCATAAATTTGTAACTTCCGTAGAAGAATGGCGTGATCAATAGTATCAAATGCCTTTTTAAGATCGATAAAAATTACTCCGTTAAGAAGACCATTATCTATATTGATTGACCAATTGTCCACGGTTTCTATTAGTGCTGTTAATGTACTATGCAATGTTCGAAAACCAGATTGAGACGCAGATATTAAATTGTTGTTGTTCAGATACTCATATAGCTGCTCAAATATCAACTTTTCAAAAATCTTTGCAACTACTGAGATAACAGATATTGGCCGATAGTTATTCATCTCATTTTTTTACCTTTCTTAAAAATTGGCGTAACTTTCGCTAGCTTCCAATCTGTTGGGAATATGCCCGTGCTTATAATCTTATTAAATATTTGAGTTAGCGATGGAGCAACTATTACAGCTGCAATTTTTAAAAGTTTACAGGGAATTTTATCAAGACCTGCAGCTTTCCTTTCGTTGATATCTTTTAGTTTTTTATAAACTGCACTCAGGGTGGGCAATTTCACTGAAAATGTGGTTTTAGCTGGCACAACATATGCGTCAGGTTCTACTGAAGATGGTGGTATTTCAGATGCTAAATTTTCACCCACACTGGCAAAGTGAGAATTAAATGTTTCAGCTATATCCTTTGGTGAATTTATAGTTTCATCACCTACTTTGATATTGGATATAGTTTTGTGATTAGAAGCATTACGAGAATTTAGTTCATTTATAAGTTTCCAAGTTGACTTTAGATTTTTCTTATTAGCCTCGAGATTATCGGTAAAATATTGACCTTTTCCTCTTTTTATTTGATTATTCGTGCGATTTCGTGAGCTTTTATATTGTTGCCAAATTAATGGGTCACCAGTCTGTTTAGCTTTCTTTTTCAGGGAATCTCTCTTACGCATACTTTGTTTTAATTGGCTAGTGATCCATGGGGATTTCTTTTTCCCAACTTTTTTTGTTGTGAGTGGCGCATGCTTGTCGATGCAATTAATTAACATATTCTTCCATTTTGCCCACATTTCATTAGGGTCATTGCTTAGATTCACGTCTGACCATCGTTGTCGTTCTAAGTCTCTTAAAAAATTTTCATTATTAAAATTTTTCATGTTTCTTATTTCAATTAATCGTGAGCCTGTTTGTTTGTAGTGGACTTTGTGCGTCATATAGACTAAAACATGATCACTTATAGAGAGTTCTATGATACCTGAATTTATGATCTTTGATGGTGCGTTTGTGACACAAAGGTCAATCAGGGTAGATGAATACGGTGTAGTTCTAGTCGGATCTACAATTAGCTGTTTTAAGCCAAATATTTCGAATATATCATTCAACTTAGTTGCATTGACTGATGTTACGCCTGGCATAAGATTTACGTTTATGTCACCTAGTAAAAAGTAGAAAAGTGACCCAGCGTGTAAACATCTTAAAGATGAAACAAATTTAGGCACGATAACGGTAAGAGTCGACCAAGTTCGTTTGGGGCGACTTCCAGAGGATTGGAAGCAACCAGTATTCAAGACAGGAATCAAAACTTTGGTTCCCAACTATCGTCAAATCTCACTCCTATCCATAATTAGTAAGTTGTGCGAACGTTGTGTTCTGAAAAATTTACTTCCCGAGCTCATCGAGAAATTAAAGAAGAGATTGTGCGAAACCAGCATAGACAAAGATAGACAGCATAGACAAAGCGTACGGTTGTACCTAAATTCGCTCCGTAATTTGAACTCTCGTTGTTGTTTTTTTTGCTATAATCATGGACGAATACAGCAGTCTGAAACTATCAAGCAAAGGAAAACTTAAGTGGATAGGAGATTTCGAAAATCTACAAGCCCTGATCAATCAAGAGCTAGGGCTGCAAACAAAATGGACAACTCCAAGCGGTGGCTCGAAGCTATTCGAGAACGACGAAGTATCGATTCGTTGGTATACAAATACCTCTACTCTAATGATTAAAGGAAAGGAAAGTGAAAATATAAAGCGAAAACTTTCCATGCGAGCAAGTAACGAAGCAGACACAAATGACGACGATGAAGTCACGGAGGACGAAGACAATCATGGCTGCCAATTCGAAGCTTCGTTGGACGAAGACGATCCCATAATTCATGACCTGAATCAAACAACATGTACATATCTGGAACAGAAAATCGACCACCTGAGTGCTGTCTTTACGAAAAGTATCGATGAAGTAAAACGGGATGTTGACTCACTAAAGGAGAGGGAGTCTCGTAATTTATCACGAGAGAACGAAATTATTGCTGCCCTTCGACAGGAAAACCAGAAATTAAAGGCAGAAAATTCTAGCCTTAGAGATAAGGTTACTAACTTATCTCTTATAACATCAGACCTCAATAATAAAGTTAAGGAGAATGAAAACGAACGACTAAGTTTGGTCACGGCCATAAAATTAATACAAACGGACCTAAGGCCTCGAGAATTTCAGCATGATTGGCAACAACAAACAAAGTCAGTAGCTGAACATACACATGGGACGGACAAAAATCACACACACAAAGGCACAGCAGCTAAGCAACCAGCAAATTATGAAACCACCCAAGCATCAAATCACGTTAATGCTGACAGAACCGAAAGTTTTCAAAAACAGGGGAGTCAATGCCCTGATATTTCAATCCAGAATAGTTACTCTGTACTCAATGTCGAAGAAACTAGTGACAGCAGACTCAAACCAACATCTAGTAGCGCTACTCAGAATGCTCAAAATCGCAACGATAATCGAGAGTGTGAAATTGCTCGACCGACAAATCAAAACTCTACAAACGCTCATGGACGAAGGGATTCCGAAAGCAGGACAAATATCGTGCTCGTTGTTTGCAGTATTTGTACACACATCATCTTGCTCCTATAAATCTAGACACAAAGCTTTATCAAATTGCCACATTAGATGCCGAATACTTGTTATTTTTATGTATGTAATACTTTATTATTATGACTGCGTGAGGTATAGAAAGAGATTGAAAAGTATACTGTAGGGCCATATTAGGCTTCTACGACCACCTTATTTACGAATACAGTAATAAACCTAAACCTAAAGGTAAAAAATATTGAGAAACACTACAGTTTAGATTAGGCAGCTGCACAATGATGTATGTGATACAGGAAAATAAAAAGCCCATCTAAATGCTGACATTTACTCTACTCTCAAAATTTGCTATATATAGAGATTCAGTGATAAATAATATATCCAATGTATAAAACATATAAAGATTCATTGTTGCAAGCTTTCGAATTTAATTTACCCATTTACCCATGGTACTTCACTTTTTATTGCATCAAGACTTATTGCAAACAATGCTGAACCCATGTACGACATCATGTAGTCGTAATACAAGGACATTATTTTGACTAAGTTTTGTAGAGATGCAATTTTTAATTGGGTATCTGTGCAGACTGCATGCCAGTCAAAAGCTTGTGAGAAATTAATATTTCAACCAGACAACGTTTACACGATTAGCCGAAGTATATATCCCAAACATTCGAGGTCATAAACATAAGCACAGTCAACATTGTTATAATACTTGCGCCATTTAACTCTTCATGCGCCTACTCAGCCAGCGATTTAATATCCTTGTGTTCTGTGTATTCATGCCTGTATATTGCCTTGTCCAATGTCCTTTAACAGCTTCAAAGCGAAGAATTCCTTTGAAAACAGACGCGTTATGTGACACATGACGCCTAACTAATGCTAACGTTGCATTTGACTCAAATCTCTCAATTTGAGCTACTTCCTTCAGTTTTCAAGGTACAATGATGCGTTTTCAGTCGACTTGAATGTGCAAGTTTATATACAAACAAATATCCCCCAAAAGTAACCCAAAAGTAATTATTTTTAACTATTTTTTGCCTCGAACATGACTATATTTTTGTGTTGTTTTTACATGCGGTATTGAGATGTGTTCCCGGTATGACGTTACAAAGCTAATTCGACCCAGCCTTTTTTCTCCCGGCCATGATTTCAAAAGCTCAACTTTGAACCCAAATATCTCTGGAAGTATTTATCTGTTCGAAGAATGGTATATTTCATTCGAATCGTCTCGTCACGGTGAATTTTTGAAAAAAAATGGTGATTATCACATTTGCACTTTAAAATTTTGTATTTTGTTTATTTTCTTTAACTTTTCGTGTATATTTTTCGTTATGGTTCTTTTTATCGGAAAACATGGTCCTTTGTGTCGGTTAGTAGAAAAAATGTGTTGTGTAACATCTGGCGTTAACAAATACTAAAAGGTATCATTTTAAGTAAATTGAACGTGAATTGAATTGAAATATAATATTTACATTTCATTACTATATACAAGGAAGTCCCAATTTGGTGGAAAGCCGGGGCTATTCAATATTGAATTTAGGACTGAAAAATGTCAAAGACAGCAAACTAGTGACAGAACGAATTGACTAATGCCGTGCCATAGTAACAACGTGATCATTTGGTAGTTGAATTATTTTATGTTCAACGGATTAAACAGTGTTTTCCTGTCCAAATTGCTTATAGTTCATGGACAAGAATTGATTTATATTCTAAAAACTTTTGGATGTACGGCTTGCATGTCTCTTTGCATATCAGTGAATTGTGTACACAGGTGACGTCCTGTTTAGTTATTCAAGACAACAGATTAATAGTTAACATGCTCAACTTGATGAAAACAAACGAATATTCAGTTATGTTAATATCTATCACATATTTTATGCAAATTATACGAGTACTTTTGAAATTAGTTCAAACGCATAGGCACGTAGGCAGCCATGGCTGACGACTTATATTGATTAAGGTATTTGTTGCTGAGCTGGATGTGGTTGTGGGGACACAGTTGAGATGCTCGTTGCTGAGGTGGACGTGGTTGGATGGGGTGTGGTTGATGTAGTGGTTGACGAGGAAATATGATTTGTTGTTGGGGTAATGGCATAATTGGCATTTGTAGACGATCCTTATCGCATGATATGCTTCTTGACGTTGCTCTGGATTTGCAAAATTTGCATTTCATTTCGTCCACTCTTTCCATCAGACCCCTGAAATATACAGTAAATACGTACATATACTACACATATACACACAAAACTGAGTGGGTGTTTTGTTTATACCTTTGCAAAAATCAAGGTTTGATGACTGTACTTACTGCCTTACTTCACGATGAACGTATTCTCAAACTCGCCCGCTACGCACAGAATTGGTAACCAATGTGTGGTAACTGCTCAATTCGGGATTTCTTTTAATACCATTGACTATCCCACAAAGCACCGTGTTGCCGATATTGCTTTGCAATGATAAGCCTTCCTTCTACGTTGGTCATGGCTTTATAGGATACCCTAAAGGTTGAAATGTCGAGAGAGGGTTTCTCACTCACTGGGACTGTATCTACTTCACCAAATTTAGCTAAAGCGCGAGCCCGAAGGGTGAGTAATGATTGTCGCGCTACGCGCTCCCTTTTTAGCTAAATTTGGTGAAGTAGATACAGTCCCACTGGCAGTGCCCTCTCGACCTTTCGACCTTTAGGGTATCCTATAAAGCCATGACCCTTCTACGTTTCCAATCTTTACTCTTGGTCGTGAAGGCATTGCTATAGAAACTTGTTATCTTACTAAACAATTCCACATGAATTGTCCGCAACCTCCCAAGGGTTTAAAAATTTCCATGAGCTTCGTAATCAACTAGACAGTATAAGAAGTTTTTCATGATCCAACGACACGCAGAGTGAATATAAAACAAGTAAACCCTTTCAAATTAAATAACCATGCATAATAGGCATCATGCATTGCAGCAATATGTAAACTTGACAGCAATAATTGCTTTAAGCAATAAATGGTTCTTAAAATTCTACTCTCTTAAACGCATGGAAAGTTAAGTTCCAACCGTATGAAACAAAAGAACTTAAGTCTAGTCCTCACTAGCGACATAAGCATAAGCAAAATAACAAACCTTAAGGTAAATTTTCCTCTGAGGTTTACAAAAACAAAGCAGAAAGAATTTTCTTTTGAATTTGCTTTTGTTTTGCCATAGCTTATGCTCGTAGTCTTATGTTTGTGCTTATGATTATGTTGATGCTTATGTCGCACGCTTCGGTGGATATCTTTGTTTTGTTTTATCTTGTGCTTATTGTTATGTCGATTAATCTGAATTTGAAAGGACTGATGTCTTGACGCACACTGTTCACAGTACATGATTTGAATATATCACCTTAATCACTTGACGAAAATTCATAATTTCTCGTGTCGACCAACACGCAAGCGAGTTTATACGCGTTTAAGCACCCTTATCGTTGAGCTAATGAGGCTATTCGTTCGTTTTCGTTAACTTGTGCATGTTAACTATTGTGATATTGTGAGTGTAATTAAATATGGCATTGAAAATTGCCTCTGCATGTAGTAACTATCACATTCTTAATCTTATCGGAGGATACAGAGCAATCATGGAATATTCGAATATCTGGAGACGAATGATGGAGGACGAACAGCTAGGCAGACAGCCAAAGATTTGACTTTAGACGAGACTGCTACCACTGTTTTACTTGACAATTGCACCAGTGTAGACTTATTAGTGAAGGAAATACCAGCTGGAGAAATGAAGAACGCCCTCTATTCAAACTCCGATCAAACCAAGCGTTACCTTCTCCCCAAAAGTCCCGAGTCAATTTATGGATACGCTATTCTCGAAGCACGAAGACTGTGCAAGTTAGTGGCGAATTTTGAGCATGTCGTAAAGGAGGGAAAAAGTCAGTGGGAGGGAACATTTGGAATGTCATCCGAAGAAACGTTTGTTAATTTGTACGAAAATAGAGAAAAATTGATCGAGTTCGTGGAGGGGATGGGGAGTCGTATGAAAATGTCGATGAGTGCAGTGCTTGGTGCCTTTGACCTCTCTGAGTTTAGCCATATTTGTGATATCGGAGGTTTGCATGTTAATTGTTATCGTTAAGCCTAGAATCAGTGAATATAAACTTCCATGTTTTGTGTTATTGTACTTGTAGTTACACCCTCCCACCTCTAGAAAATGTAGCAAATGTAGCCACAGTTTATTGCCGTGCTTCCACGATGCAATGAATTAATAATTTAGTGTGCGCGGTGAGATATTATGCTTTCGTTTCAAAAGTTATTTGCTAGTCTCTACTTTCAATTCATAGAGGACTGCTTCAGGCAAGTAAGTTTCGTATGCCATGAATTTTGATTCAATGCAGTTTCTGGTTAAAATTTAGGTGCTGGTGGAGCATTGTCCTACGCTGCAGTAAAAGCTTACCCAAAGATGAAATCGACTGTCTTTGACCTACCAGCAGTTGTCAATGTCGCTGATCATTTCAGACCATCTGTAGAAGAATGTCCACGTAGAGACAACGTAGCATTTGTGGCTGGAGATTTTTTCAAAGATGACCTTCCTCCAGCAGATATATATAGCTTGGTCGCTATCCTTCATGACTGGGACGAAGAAAGAATAGACTTTTTATTGAGAAAAATATACAACAGTCTTCCTTCAGGTAAATTACATTTTAAGGAACTACGGATGCTTTTTTCTCCAGTGTGTCACACAACCTTTGTACTAATTACTAAATTAACTAAGCCTAATAATTGCGAAGCAGTGCTATAGTCATCTTGAAAATTGGAGGGGAAGGGGTAAACTTCGTACTGTATGTCCATAATATCCTTATGCTATAACATTTCTCTATCACACTTTGCAGTTATACTAATTATGGTGCGACCCTTCAACTTTGGACCTAGATTTTCTTTTCTCTGCTTAGCTAGAAAGAGCATCCTAAATTTAGTAAAATTGTGGTAGGAAAAGTTAGGTTGCAAAATATTGTAAAATGTGGAAAGTATAGGCCAGTACTACAAAAGTATACGAAGTTCGCAATGTTTACGATGCTATATTTTCCAAATTTTACAATTATATATTTTCCAACCAAACTTCACAATTTTCAACTTCATTAAGCGTTCAGGATGCTCTTTCCAAAGGTGTTAAAAATTTTTGAATTCAATTTAAAGTTTCTTTAATTGGTGTATGGGGAATTAAAAAACTAATTTGTAGAATTCTATGAAGTTTTGATGTGCTAGCTACTCATTATGGTAACAACGCAATGAAGTTTGAAAAACCGCCGAACAAAAGCCGAGAAAATCGCTCCTAAATTAAATCTTATTATAACTAACGACATAATTTCGAATGATGTCTTGTCCGGCCGTAATGGAACAAACGATTTGTTTACATTTTCAACTGCCAAATTTGAAAAATATCATTTACTGACTGAATATCTGACAGCTTTCTGCTTTGATATGCTCGTAAGTAAATAAATAAGAAACAGATATTCAATTCAAAAGTGTTCAAAATATGTGAAATTTGAGCATTTTTTATATTTCTGGGTCCCGCTTAGTGAGCAGAGCCGGTACCAAGAATGGACTAGGCATCTTCCTTATTTTACACGTCTCTCCATATTTTAAATGTTGAAAGAGATTGACTAAGTTGCATGTTTTTTGACGTGCAGCTCTGATATAACAGCATAGTCTGAGCTTGATCAACACATGTATTTCAACCAACTCATAAACAACTTATACTTAACAATCATTCGCCGAAGGCGAAGTGGTTATCGGCAAATATTCACCGAGACGAAGTCGAGGTGAATATTCACCATAATCACTGAGCCTGAGGCGAATAATTGTTTTAGTATAATTTTTTTTAGTAAAACATGTATAAAATACACTAGGAATACAGTTTACTTCGGAAAATTTGTAACACTCAACTTTCATTTGACTTTCATTGGCGGCCATTTTGAAAAAGTGTCAACTGGTAAATAATGTCTGATATTTACTAGTCAGGCAACCAGCAAAAATGCTTAAAAATCATTATTTACTAAATTATACTAAATGTCATTATATTTTGTACCTGATATCATTTTTTTTTGTTCACTCGATTCTGGTTGGCTAAGAACTGTGCCGATTAATCATTAATCGGCAAAGTGTGCCGATTAAAATTCAATCGGCACGGATCAGAAGCCCCGCTGGGCGCGGGATTTTTAAAAACTAAAAACAAACAAATCGGTGAAAAATGTTTTGCGTGTAATTTTTCATTAATACTTCTCGGACCGCGTAATTCTCTATACTAACTAATTAAGATAATAATAAAGTGCTAATGACTATTATAACATATTTTCCCTTTTGAAGTTGAGTGCGATTTGATAACAAGATAATAACAAGAGCCTATAAATTAAATATATAAATAATAAGGGTCCGTGTTCTACAAAATGCGCTAACTAAATTTAAGACTGTATGAACCACCGTTAATGATTAATTAAATGTACGATAGGACTATACAGACTCTCAATAGACACTTCCCGAATTTGCTTGAGTGCACACGAAACAATAGCTTGAAATCGAGGCGGGGTATGAAGCCTATTGAAAAGAAGCGTTTTTATGCCCACAGAATAAATTCGGGAAGTGTCTATAATAATCAAATAAATGTACGATATGAGTAATCCGTGTTCGTGGCATCACACTCCAGTATAATTCCGAATCTAGTTTAATACAAAATGCTTCAAATAGCTTGGAGGTTTCCGCACGGGTTGTGCACCGTTATCTTCTACAGCCGGTGAAAATGTCATGTCTGTTTTTGCTTCTTTACTACCCAATTCTTTCGAAGAGCCCGTTTGGTTTCCAGATTTGCCCATGTCTAACGGTGTCAAGTTATCCGTAGCTGATTTCTGCTCGATATCTGGAGATACTTCATTGGTTTTTTTAGTTGCACTCTATTCCTTCTTGATATACCACGCGGCGTCTGTATTTCATAGGATCTCTGATCTAGACGTTTTCGCGCCACACCTTTCTCCCATTCTTTTCTTCCTAAACGAAACGGCTTTATCCCGACTACGTCTTCTTCACCAAAGGGTTCAATTCGACAGCTCCCCTGTTGTAACACTTAGTTTGTTGTCTTTTCCGCTCCGCTAGTTTTTCTATCGTACTACCGCTGTCAATCGATTGTGGTTGTAGTAGCTTCGCTGTTGTTGGCAAAAAGGTTCGCGCTCGCCTATTCAAAAGGCGCTTGGCTGGGCTGCTCTTCTTGCTCGCCGAGGGGGTATTTCTTATGGTCAAGAACCGCGAAAAATGCGTCTGACTTTTCTTAGATTGCTTTACTGCGCTTTCGGCTTTACCATTCGCTTGACTGTGGTATGTACTACAAGTGAGGTACTCAAAGTCCCATTGCTTGGTAAATATTTGAAAATCGTGTGCCCGAACTGCGAGCCATTGTCCGTTATCACCTGTTCAGGAATGCCATGTCTCGCGAAATGACTCTTGATTTTCCTGACTTGTACTGAGGAGATATTCTTTGAGTGACCATCCAGCTCAAAGAAATCACTAAAATAGCCAGCGGTTACTAGATAGTGTTTTCTCTCTAGCTCAAATAAGTCTATTCCTACACGCTGCCACAGTCGATTTGGCACTCCGTGACTACACAAAATTTCCCTTAATTAATTGGCTGACTTCTCTCATACTCGCGACAAGCTTCGCAGGTTGATATCGTTAGACATACCGGACCAGTACAGCAATCTCAAGCTCGATTGAGGCAACCATTTACTCCTAGGTGGGAGTTGGGGACTTGACCCAGAATCTTGCTTTTCATTGTTTGCGGAATAACCACTCTATCTCCTCTGAACACTAGACCATCTTGGATCGACATGTCGTCTCGGATGTTGAAATAGGGTGCCGTTAAGACTTGGAGGGACTAGACGCTTTTTGTTTCTCGTTTCTCAGGGGGCTTGGTCAACGATTGACAGTCTTTTTCATTTTTGGTAATCCGAGCTCTAAACCCCCGCCACGAATTGAGAGGTGGGCGCTCAGGTTACAGCCGTATCAACTTACAGTGCGTTATCAGAAAGGCGACGGAAACCCAGCAGACTACTCATCACGTCGCCCTTCCAAACAGATCACCGCTGCCAGCCGAGAACAAAAAATCGCCGAAGAATATGTCAATTACATCGTCTCCACATCAACGCCCAATGCGTTGACAGTTGCAGAAATCGAAGAAGCTGCCAAAGCAGATGCGACGTTACAAGCTGTATCCAAAGCAATCGAAACAGGCTACTGGTATGAAGGATCTCAGCACTCAGGCGTAGACACAGCAGTTTTTGCTGCCTGGCAAAAATTGAAAGATGAACTAACCGTCGGTGTAAATCCCCAAGCAGTCCTTCGCGGAACGAGAGTAGCCGTACCCAGCAAGCTCCAACAACGCGTGGCAAACCTGGAACACAAAGGTCATCAAGGGATCGTCAAAACCAAAACACTTTTGCGTGAGAAAGTTTGGTTTCCTGGCATTAACCAGATGGTGAAGAAGAAAGTCCAGTCATGCTCTGCGTGTTTGGTCTCAACGCCTGAGGCTAAACGTGAACCACTATTGATATCTCCGCTCCCAAAAGCTCCGTGGTCAGAAGTTAGCATGGACTTCACCGAGCTTCGAAACAGCGAGTACCTTTTGATAATCACGGATGACTACTCTAGGTATCCTGTCGTCGCAACGGTCAAATCGACGTCAGCAAATACTGTTATTCCAAAAGTTGATAAAGTTTTCTCAGAATTTGGCATACCAGGCGTGGTAAAGACGGACAACGGTCCGCCCTTCAACAGCAGTGCATTCAAGTCCTTTGCCCAAATTCTTGGTTTCCAACACCGTAAAGTAACCCCTCGGTGGCCAAGAGCAAATGGGGAAGTCGAACGATTCGTAAGAACGGTGAAGAAGGTGATCAAAACCGCAAATCTTGAGCGAAAAAGTTGGAAACAGGGAATGTATCAGCTCCGAAGAAATTTCAGAGCAACTCCTCATACAACAACAGGAAATCCCCCGGGGACTGCACTCTTCAATCGAGCAATAAAGACCAAGTTACCGGAGTATAACGAAGGCCAACAAGCATCAACACTTGAAGCAAATGACCACAGGGTAAAGAAGAAAATGAATCGAAGACATATGCTGACGCGAAGGCGTATGTTGGTCCATCCGAAATCAAAGAAGGTGACACTGCAAGGCGTAACGACACGAAGAGAAAGCGAGATACTCCATACCGACTTGAACCATATGTTGTCATTGCAAAGAAAGGATCAATGGTGACGGCGAGGAATAAAAGTGGCACAGTAACCCGGAATTCGTCGTTTTTCAAGAAAGCGTCGATCGAAATTCCAGAGACGAGTGATGACGAGGATAGTGACATTCCTGTGTGTCGACCTGAGGGAACAGTGAACGAAGCACCCTAGTTACCCAGTTACCCGCGACGAGAAAGAAGACTTCCTAATAGATATGGAGAACAATTCCAGTGGTGAAGCTATGAACGGTTAAAACATTTATTCACTAGACACTCTAGCTCTTATTCGTAATTGGAACATTTATTTTTGATGTTGCGTTAAAGCTGAATAACATATTGCACAGCAATTATTGTCGTGTTTTGTTCAGACTTTTATCACGAAACACTTAACTAAGAATTAGTCTAACATCGAACTGACTTTCCTTTTAATAAATTTGGGGAGGGATGTAGTGTTTAAACAGTTAATATTACTCAGTCACGTGTTTTAGCGGACTAACCGGGATGACCGCATGGAATCGGGGGTCCGCAAGCGTATGTAAATAGCATGGCAGTCTTTCATTAAATAAAGCATGGAGTAAAACACTACAACCGCTCGTCAGAAATTGGCAGGTATTTCATCATGATTATTATATCGAGCCCTGGACCACTTTTTTCATCACCGGGTATGCTCCCTCTCGACAACGTATCGGCAAGGATCATGTTACTTCCTTTCTCGTACTTCACTTCAATGTCATACTTTTGGAGACGAATCATCATGCCTTGCAGTCTGTTGGGTGCTCGATGAAGAGGTTTTTTTTAAAATACTTTCCAGAGGTTTTTGATCACTGTAGACGGTAGCTTTTCTGCCAAATGTACAGTCGTTAAATTTCTCGACCGCATAAACGATGCTCAACATCTCTTTCTCTATCTGAGCATAACGTGTTTCTGTCGCAGTTAGTGCTCGGCTGGCATATGCAATAAGATGACCATTCTGCATCAGGGCTACTCCCAAACCGGTCTGACTGCTATCGCATTGGATCTCAAGAGTTTCTGACGGCTTGCGGTACCCGAGAACTGGGGTCGTTGCGATTAGATGCTTCACTTCTTTCTACGCTTTCTCGTACACTTCCAACCAGCACCACACCCGCTCTTTGTGTGTTAGATCACGCACGAGCTTCATAACCTCCGATAGGTTGAGTGGGAAACAACTTCGTCTCCTTGACGAAAATGCAAATTTTTCAGCTTTTATAGACCGCATAAGGTCTATTTCTAAAGAAATGAATAATGATAATAATTTAAATTTACATAGCATGACCAAATTGTCGGGCTGGCTTCGCTACTAATTAAAGTAATATCTTCTCTAATATTTACTGTTCATAACTGTTGTACTAGAACGTGTACCGTTCCATTTTATATTTTTATTCTATGTTTTGTGGAAGAAAAACTAAATTATGAACATGCAGTACAACTACTACGAAAAGCATTTACAATAATCGATGCCTTGTTAATACACTTTTTGAGGGTTTATTTGTTGCTTGAATGCAAAGGTACTTACTACTTTTTTGGATTCTGCAAGCTATATACATATTTCAAAACAATATCACGATAGTCATCGTACATGACGATAATTTTGATAAATCGTCACTCAAGTTTTTAGCTTCCATACGATTATCGTGATTGGGAATATCACGATAAATCAAAATATCGAAACATCACCCAACCCTACTCTGGGTTTACCTGGAGATGGACTATTCCTGGCAATCTTCCCGAAGCGTCATTGAAAACATCAGCATGCTTGTCCACCATCTCCGTTTTTTTACAAAACACCGTGCTGACAAAATGCTATCACTGCCAACATGTTATAACAGCACAGTCTAAGCTTGATCAACACATGTATCTCACCTACTCGTAAACAACGTAATTATACATGTCATTGTATATGGTACCCAATTAATTAACATGATAATAAAGAGCTAATGACTATTATAGCAAACTCCACATAAATGCGCCGTTCTAAATCAATTTATATAACTCTAAAATACGTGGTTATTCATTGTAAAAAACAAAACTAATCGAAGGTGTAATGAATAGCTTCAACTATATATATAAGTATATAGCTTTTACTACCTTTCGAGCAATTGCTTTTCAGGATCTGACATATGAGCGGGGGGGGGGGTAACACCCACCGAAATTTTTCTTCGAGTGTTACTCTGCAAAAATGCTCTTTCAAGTCGGCAGATAAGATATTCTGGACGGCTGAGTAATATTAGTAACAAAAACAAACGAAAATTCCGCAAAATCTCATCCTCAAAACAGTAGAAATTTCTACTGGGAGACTATAAATTTCAAAATTTTCTCACGGTTTGGGCGTGATCATTTTAGAAACAAACCTCAATAAAAAATAAAATGCCTGCCGTTTATATATGTTTTGCGCATGAGCAGAGTTTTTACGCGTTGTTCCAGGAGTAACAGCCGTATGGAATTAGAGACTTTCGCCTTTACAAAAGAATATATGTACCATTTACAGAATGTTTTCCCGAACAAATTTCCGAACACTGGGGTTAACTACAAAATTTGGGAGGAAGTACCGCATTTCTGAGTAACCTAGCTTCTACCGCTTTGAGTCTATTCCTTTGGTTACTTTAATTCCACATGATTATTTTCTCAAGGTGGAGCTATTCTAATTGGTGAAATCATTGTTGATGACAACAAGCGAGGACCTTGGCAGGGTATGATTCACAGTCTGCTGATGCTTTCTGTTTGTTCAAATGGGTATGAAAGATCTGGTAAAGTTTGTAAAGAGCTGTTGACCAAACACGGCTTTGTTGATATCGAATATCGCCAAAACCCAGTCCTTTTCTTTCCTGGTGGAGTGTTCGCAAGAAAGCCATGACTATCCTATGATCTACTAACGTATGGAATATGTTTACGCTCAGTTTAGGTAATAATATTAATGACAATACAAGCATCAAAAACTGGTGGGTCGTGTTGTATCGGAATACCAATGGTTTTACAAACTCGAGCCGACGGCGAAAGTTTCGTAATCTGACACAACAGGGAATATGGCATATTGTATAGCATGAGAAAATCAGTTAAAGTTTATGCAAATCAACTATACAGACTCATTCACGCTAATTGCTTGCATCCCGTCAAATGTTTTCTTCTGACCACGACCCACTTGCAGAGACTCTAATATGACTTCATCATTATTCCACTCTGATAAAAAATTCTTGCCTTTGATGTTGTGTCCAAAAAGCCGAGATGGTGTGCTGAAGTCCGACCTCTCGGTATTCTGTTCGCCATCTTGCTATGTCGTGGAAGATCTCAACGACATCACTTAACGACCAGCATTGTTCAACGTGCAATGAGCAATGTATTATATATTTTTATACCTGTATATCATGTGACACGAAACATTAACCTGATCGATATTAAATGCTCGGTGGGTCGAACATAATTCTTGCTTATTATCAATATTTTTTGTATTATCAACGGTGAAAAAAGCTGTAATTAAGTTTAGCAGTTCAGGTACAAAATTATGTGCAATTCTGGTAGATCTAGTCGCTGTCTTGGTCAAATGTTAACCCTTTTTCCATTTCCATTTCCTTTTTTGGCCAATAAATCCGACTCCGAGTGGATGCAAAAATAGGCAACTCTCTCAGCTTTCATTTTACCCATTCAGGACGACCCTGTATTTTTGCAACTCCAGTGTATATTTCCCAACAGGAAGAGTGCAAAACAAGTCTGCAAAGCCGATAACAGACGTCCAAGTTTATATAATTTTTATACTTCGTCTTGACTATAGCAAACGAATCAACTAGTTTTTAAAGTCATAATCATAATAATAATAATAATAATACAAATTAATAGTAAAAATTAAATGTCAACTTGTAATGTAATTCCTAAAATATGATCACTTATGTTTACACTATTCTTGTTTTCTGTTTGTAAATGCACATAAACCATAGTTTCAATTCAGAAAAATTTAGAAAGATGGGAAATTTAGGCAACGTTTATATCTCTAGGGCCCCCTTTGTTACGAGCAGCACGCACTACGGGCTCTACTCTTTTCTACGGGGGTTGATTTTATCTTCAAATTACATAACGTTTTCCCTTTGCGGAATGCTGCCGCTGACAAATATGGAGCCGGAATCCTTTGGCGCGAAGATTAAAACAAAATATAAATTGTTTATCATTTTGCCGTTGCTTTCTTGTATAAAATGAACCCTTCGTCCTCAAAGAAATCGTCTAGGAAGAAAAAGATGGCATTTTCCCATGTTGATAGAGACCAAGTGTCAGTGGAACTACGAAAATGGGCCATGGATGAGATGTGCTTTCGTCCGCAAGGACGTCATGTAAACAGTCGAATACCAAATGTCGAAGAATTCAAAACGTAAGTTGATCGATGTCAGGTCCCAATAGCTGCACATGTAGTATTTATTGCTGAACAGGGTAGCTGCGTAAAGCAACAACAACGATTTAAAAGTAATTTTTAAAACACTGATTTCATGTATCGTCGATGGTTTGCCCCTGGTAAGGAACGATTGGGGGGGGGGTATACCCACGGGATTTGACATATTCGTACAATTTTTTGACAATTTCTGTGGGTGTGCCTGATATCTCCTCTGGGGCAAGCCACTGACTGGTACATATTTACAAAGACCAGGTTCGCAATTTGCCATGCCCATAATACTATTGGGGTGCAGCATTGGTTAGATGATAGATTGTAAACAATCAATACTTCTACGTACAATACTTAATCTGGATAACATAACGATCAGAACATACATTTACTGTGACATGTAGCTTATACTGAACGTACTGGTGTCCATTACTACCATTATCAATGCTTAAGAAGTAAATGAGAATGGACAGGATATTTTGCATAAGGTGTGCATAGTTGCAGTACACAATTTAATTTTAAACTGTATATTTCGAATCAGTTTAAAAGTTGAAAATACAGTTTAAAATTAAATTGTGTACTACAACTATGCACACCTTATTCGGGATATCTCTAGTTTTATATTTAACTATCAGCTGGCCAAATATACAGGATATTTACTCACCTAAAATATAAAAAAGACAGACCGACCAACTCTTACGGTTTGATTGTGGCACTCCTGGTTCACAGTCACCTGGTGTGAGTTCTTAATCTCATGGTTACTGGAAACGGGTATTCAATGGGAGAATTCTGGATTCTTACCACAACTAAGCATGGTGGCTGATAAGGGCCACATCTGCTGCATGAATACACAGCTGTGCTGCATAGAAATCTTTTGAGTGGAATGTTGTCTGTCATTGACTGACCTTCTACATGTAAACATCAATGTTTCTCTGTGAAATACGCATCTTGGCTCTAAACCTGCTTGTTCTAAAGACAAAATTGTTTTAAGGAACAAGTAAACATTGTTTTGTAAATTGTAAATTCCCCCCCCCCCCCCCCCCTATATAATTACTTCTAATTACGTCTATGCCACCAGGAGGTCATCATCGAAAGGTACGTTTTTGTGTGAATTATTGCAAAGAAATTTTTAAATTTATTTTACTGTGTTAACGCATGAATGATGCGAGTCCAAAATACACATTGAAGTTGTGCAGCCATTGTGGACAACATTTCCTGCAAAATAAATTTTTTTGTGCCAATTGTGGGAAGATGCTAGTCACCAGACTGTATTAAGTACTCATTGTATCATTAATATTTTTTATTATTCATTATGTTTTTATTAATATTATTTAATTGCATGCAGAATTGGGAGGATTAACATGAAGTCAAAGTTAAACACATATATTAAAGGTAGGTTACAGTCGCTAATGTAAACAAACGCTTTGTTTACATTTTGAGCTGCTATATTTGTAAAATTTGATTAAACTAACTGAATATCTGACACTTTTTGGGTTTGCTATGCTCCTAATAGAATATAAACGATTGTTTCAATTCAAAAAAGTTTTTAAAAATGCAAAATTTGGACAATGTGGTCCACATTGGTCATGAGCAGATTGGATGTGCAGAAGCGACTGTAACCTATCTTTATATATATATATATATATATATATATATATATATATATATATATATATATATATATATATATATATATATATATATATATATATATATATATATATATATATATATATTAAATATATATATTAAATATATATTAAATATATATATATATATATATATATATATATATATATATATATATTAAATATATATATTAAATATATATATATATATATATATATTAAATATATATATATATATATATATATATATATATATATATATATATATATATATATATATATATATATATATATATATATATATATATATTATATATATTAGATATATTAGATATATTAGATATATTAGATATATTAAATGTATTATCTAAGACCACCCTGGGTAATTTGAAAAATCTAAAAAGAACTGTTGACCTTAACTATCATATCCCCTGAGGCAAGGTAACAGGTGGGTGAGGATTATGGCAAATTTAATTAAAATGTATATAATATCTTAACTCTAGAAGTGCATTGCATACTACTAGGTTTTATTTTATGGAGGCAGCCATTCATTCAATTATAATATTTTGATTAAATAAATATTAATTTATTAACAATGAATACTTACTGGTGACCAGCACCTTCCCTCAACAGGCACAAACATGAGCTATTACACTTAATATCTATACCGTCCCCTGTCAAGAACCAAATATCCATACAGGCAAAAGGTCTGTTTCACCAGAAGAGGTAGTAGGAAATGTAATTCCTGATGAAGTAAACTGTCACATTTGCCTTTCCAGAAGGTTTACAAGATTAGATTATACAAGATTACCAGTGGTGTTAGGGCCATTTTTCATTCAAATTAGCTGGCAGTCAAAGCAATTCTTTGAGCAGAGTGAAGGATTTTTCCCATCTAGGACTTTTCCTGTAGGGGGGTGGGTATCTTTCCTGTGAATTTTTATTGGGGGTCAAGTGATTTTTCCAGATGGATAGAATAATCTAAAGAACATTTTTTCATCATGGTAAATAATTTTTCCGAGTTGTGTATGTTTTTATGTTATCAACAATGTTCAATTCTGCAGTGTTGGGGTCACCAGGGGGGAGGGGGGTCGTGGTATCCTCTATACATGTAAAAATCTACAAAAATACCCTAAATTATGCTATATACTAATTTAGAAAATACCAGAAATGTTTTTAAACATTGGATCCTGAAAATTCATAAAATACTAATTAATACCCCAAAATAATGTAAATATACCATATGCCTGATTTAAAAAACTGCACAATACTGTATACTCCAAAACCCCTAGCCGATGATATGTCGAGGACATTTCTAAAGGGGAGTGCAATGAAGAAGAATCATTTCCAGAGGGGGTGAACATTATTTGTTTCTAGATGAGGCGAAACAACTTTCCTGAGGGATGTTAAAATTGATATTGTTACATTTCCAGAGAGGTCAAAACTCAAAACAGTGATAACAGGGGTTTACGGATATTAAGTCCAATTTTTTTTTAGCACAGTTGGATTTCTATGCAGCACAGTTGGATTTCTATGCAGCGCAGCCGTGCATTCATTCACTATGGCCGTGTATCTATGCAGCACAGCCGTGTTCCTATGCAGCACAGTCGCATATTCATGCAGCAAAGGTGGCCGCTATCGAAGTTAACTTGGATATAGTATTATTTGATTGCCATTAGCGATAAATAAATGATTTGTAAATAATAATAAACAATTATTAAATGAGGTTGAGCATGATATCGAGAATTATCAAGGACGAGGTTTGTGTTAACACAGACCGAGGCCTTGATAATTCGCGATATGCGAAAACCGAGTGCAATTATAATTGTTTTATATTTTGAAAGAGAAAAAAAAACAACGCAATAGATAAACATTTAATGCGAAAAAATTAAACGACTCATACGTCATCCTCGTGCAGACTGCAGATACTCCTCAAAAATACTTTTGAACTGTTTTGTTGCCTTTTTTGTGCTTTTGCTGTCTTTTTCTAATAGCAACGTCGAAATTTCTTCCTGGTTTAATGAAGCAAACCGGCTTGCCAGAAGCCATTTTGTTAGCTTTTCAAAAATATATAAAGTTTTGGCGGGAATTTTAGCAAGCTGCCGGTCGTGCTGGGGGCCTGGGCTCGACAGCGTGTAATAATAATTTGTTTTGGACCGAAGTTCGGTTCTATATATCATTGTATATATCATCGTTCGGTTCTATATATTCGGCCGTATAATATATCACCAAAATAATGTCAATCTTTTTGAAATGTGCAATACCTGATTCAGTTGAACATGGTTTTCAGGTTAGAATATTTTTTTAGAAAATATGAAAATTTAATTTCTGCCAGCGATTTTAGTGATTTTATGCATAATTAGCTGCTGACCTGGCATGTTGATTGGTAAAGAACTTGTCGTGTGAGGTCGTTTGTTGTGATTCGATACAATTGCTTTTCTTTTTTCTTTGCACTTGAACGGTAAGGGGAAGAGAAGGAAACATATTTTGTAAACAAAATAAGTAGAAAGTATGGTTATGAAACAATGATCATAAGTTATTCAATTCGAAGTAGTATAATTAAATTCAGTTCTGTGTGTGCCCTAACAAAAAGAGTGCGGTATTAAATAACAATCTATGCACTTTATTTCTCTTATGTTTGTTATTCTGTCATTTTTAATATTACACATAATTTTCTATCTTACTCTTTCACGAATTTACGATGTGAGGATTTTCATAACAGTAACTTCTCTAAAACTATTTAAAGTATGGACTTGATAGTGCTGATTTAGTATTTACTACCTTATGGTATCCTAGTATTTAAAATATATCGCCAGACTTTTTTAAAACTTTTTTTATAATTAGCGTCGCCTGACGCTTTTGAGCAAACTTCCGGTATACACAACGCGCATTGTTCTGACACGACAAAATGCAGGGCAACTGGAGCGAGATGTTCTCACTCCCCTCTTTCCAGATTTCGGTGAACACTGAGGGCAACGTCACTCTACCCCATACAAACACACCTGCATATAAGATGCCTACAAATTCTGCAATTCTGTTTCTTGGCCTTCTCCAGCAATTTTGTACAAGCCATTTTCTTTTCACTAGTCAGTATAGTTTGTCAAAATGTCAATGAGAATAAGTTGTAATAGCGAAAGGTATTATGCATAGTTTAGTAGGCTAAGGCTGGAAGCATAAGTGCAACTGGGGAGGACTTTGATTTTAATGAATAGACCCTTACAGCTTGCATGTAAATTAACCCATTTCAGATCACATGATTGCTGAATGGCCAATTAAAGAAAATCATTTCAGATCACATGATCTGAAATGGGCTATTTTACACACAGGCTGAAAGGGTCTATTCATGCTTGACTTTATCCTTACCTCTTCAAGTTCATGATGTTGAATAACAAACATTTGTTTGATGTAGGCTTTGTCGTGGATCCATCATAGACATATGGTTACATGTGATGAAGCACGTTCGTTCAACCCAGTAAGTACTGTACCGATGTTTTTATATGCGCCAATGCTTGGATAAATGTTGACGACAAATTGAATTCCAATAACCACATCAGTAACCTATATGTGGAAAAGCGTGCAGAAAAGGAGAGGTACTAACTCGAATACGCAATCCCATACCCTGTTTAACCAAAATAACAATCTACAAAACATCTGTCCTATCCTCCCTCACATAGATAGGCATTTTTGCAAAGCGTTGGATATAGACGAAAGATTACCAAGATTGAACGTTATATGTCTCAATGTTTGAATGCGACTCATTTAGGTACGCGTTTCTCTTGTTGACAAAGGTAACTCCAAGGCCACTTATACTGTATGTTTCAGTATATTGGTTGACGTATCGTGTGATGTTTTAGTTGATGTTAGCATTATGCGGTTTCAACACTTTCAAGGGTTTGGCTGATTAGCGTTTATCCTCAACGTCCGGAATTAGTAGCCTCTCATGGATATTCATGTCTATAGCACGAAGGGAATAATGCTATTTACAGTGTAACTGTTTTTTTATCATCTTATACAATTTTTATCTTTCTTAGGAAGGTGCAGACAATAAAAGGAAATCTTAAACTGTATCTTTTACGACACTGCATATTCTTTATACATAAAGACGTTGGCTGATGTACATGTATATCTTTTTATAATATTATCCTCCTTTACATATTATAAACTACTGCAGTTCGATTGGTTGAACTACTCGCCGTATATCAGCGTATGCAAATATGGAGTCTACAACTTATCTTAGTAAGAAAGAAGGGGGTAAATTATACGAGGCTTTGAGAAAAAGTAAGCACGTTTGAAAATGACAGTCAAGACACAAAAAAATTACGCAGTGTCCCGTTTATAAACTTTTTTATAAAATTTTGAAACGAAGTACATCACAAAAACATACCAAATTTTTGTCATAAGTTTTGATGCTGATTTTGTTTAACTAAATGTCAGAACTGTCTGCTGCAAAACAACTAAACCATTCACCCTTATCGTATATATTGAACAACTAATTCCTTCAAAAAGTTTATTTTAAACCAGTTTCTATTTGTAAAAGATGTTTGGAGTTGTTTTCGTTGTTTGTAATCTTTCTCAAACGCTTGAATTTCCCCTTTTCTTGCTAAAAAAACTCTTGCAGTTATTGTGCTGCCGTCTTGTTTTTCTGTTCGCCGTATATGAGCTGGTGTGGGACGAGTATTTCAACCAATCAAATGACAGAATATCTCGTATACGGTAAATAACTATATTATAGCCAATTGGGTGCTGCGCATATTGTTGGGGAGCGTAAGGTTTCTTGACCGTGGCTTCAAAATACCATCAGTCTGATAGTGAAATATTATAAAGAAGAAACAATAACGAAGGTTCATCCTGCTTGAAAATATATTATCACGGATGCTATAGAAATTTTACAATAACGAAAGTTCATCCTGTCTGAAAAGTTATTATCACGGATGCAGATTTGATTTTGTCGCTGTATTATGAAAGATCGCACGATATTTTTATGTGGTAGCTAGTTGTTAATCCTTCACATTGCTGCATAGTTATTCTTTACTTCATGAGAAAACTTCCAAAGATGCTTTAAAGGGAGGAGACGGCGAACATTTAAACATTTTAAAAAGAGTCGCCGAGTTACAATCACAAATAAAACAAGTTGAAAAAGATGTCCATCATCCTCAAAGCGAAATTTTGCAGACTGGTAGGTGTACTGTAGATATATAGGGCCAAACACCACGCACAATTTGCAGCTGACTCGGTTCATGTAAACCTATCGAGTATTGTAAGGTATCAAATTTAAAATATTGCATAAAATATTTTTCAGAACACTCGCTTTCGGAAGTTGATGCAAAACGATGTGACCTTGAAAAACGATGTACACTACTGTCACGTTATTCCAAGCAATGCCTCGAGAAAGCAAAAGTTTTCGATGAATTTCGTCGTAGAGTGGAAGGACGGATTTCTCATTACAGAGATCTGGAAAGGTTAGCACGATACAGTGTTTGTGATTATTTAGGTTGTTCATCACTTACGAGTAAAATACATTAGGTTTCATCCACAACATGCAAAAGACTGTCAGCTAGTTAGTTGAGTTGTTTGTTCAAATCAATCGCAAAACAGTTTGAGCTACCTACACCATTTTGCCCTACAGAGTAAACTATTTCTGAAAAACTGCAGTATGCTTAGGCGGTTCCCACCCAATTTCTATTTCTAGGACAGGGATAAATTTATTAGTTTATTTACTTAAAAGAATTTATATATGACTGAAATTGACATTGTCTACAAGATATACTGGACAAGACTATAACTGAACATCCAGACGCTACTCATAAACCATGACCAGACCTCACTTCCAGATAGAGGTCTGGCACCACAAAACATACTAGACACATTTATAGATAAAAAACATTTGACCGTCATATTGACACACCTATGATTTACTATCTCTTACGAATACCACATGTAATTCACATGTGAAATTTAAACAATCGTGGTATAATATTGTGGTTCACATATGAAATTAGAATCGTTCACTCTAAATTTCTGAGTGTTGTGCGAAAACCAAAAAAAGTGTAAATCACTGCCTCTGTAGAAACACGCAAAAAGGTGTATATTCACGCATTGGTGTTTTTTTTTACACCAAAAAAGCGCCTAAGGCACCTAAATTTACGCCTTTTTGGTGTAGAAAAACACCAATGCGTAAATATGCACCTTTTCTACAGAGGCAGTAATTTTCTCTTTTTTTGGTGTTTGCACAACACTCAGAAATTTAGAGTTGTTTCAAAACAGGTGGATTTGAAACAATTAGATATGATGATTCACCTGTGCAAATAAGATAGGATTCTTCGTTTATACAAAAGGAACGAAGCTTCTGATGAACACTTCCAGTACCGAGTTAAATCCTCAAGAACTAATCTAATTAACAATTACAATTTAATAATGTTACCAATAAAATTTGTTAAATAAATGAAACAAGAAATGTTAAAAGCACTATAATCTGTCGGTCTGATTAACTAATGTGTGTGTTTGATGACCAATGTACGGAGACATTCATGCCTCTACTTTTTCGCAAAAATTGGGATGGACTTTTTGCACCTACTTGTATATCACCGTAGTGGCTACTAAATTTTGGAGACAGGTTGTGCGATGTATAGTTCAAGCTGGATTCATGCAGGAAAGTTTTTCACGCTCTTTTCATGAAAGTTGAAGATTCTATGAAGACGAATGACGATGTTCTGTGGCTGCATGGTAATTGATGAAATATCAATGAGAAAACAGCTTCACAGATGTTGGCAATGGTACAAACGACGATGATTTTTTTATCATTAAACGGAAACTGAAGATTCCTTTAGAATATTCCTATTGGATTGTTTAGCAGCATCAGCAAGAGCAAACCTTGTGTGAACACATGTCTCTCAAAGATAATTGATATGCATAACGGCATCTGCCTTGAACCTGACATCCCAAGAACGCAGAAAATTGTCATTGGTGGAAGTGCTGGCAAGGAGTTGATCAAAAAACTGAATTAAATCCAGGAGGATAGAGAGCTATGACTTGAAAAAGCTTGGAGGCTGCTTATATTAAATTCTGTAGCCTCAAGTCCCTCGTTTATTGTACGCATGAAAAATTCGCGTTGGAGAAAAGATCAAGCGAGCGAATGAGGAGCTCACATCTTTAAGTCCATCCCAGCTGAAGTCTTTATATGATATTTTTTACAAAATGGCGTTAAGAATACAAAATAGTAATGAGCTAATGATGCCACCGGAGCATTTTTGCTCTGGTGATGAATTGAGGCGCGCAGTTGCAAGTGACACAAGTCGCTAGCTCCCCTATTTCTCAAGCGAGTGACTCCTGGTAAGTCCAATTAAATTTACGAGAATGTTTGGTACTATATATTGTCAGTACTACACAGATGAATTGTTTTGTCTTCTTACTTTATCTATATTTAGTGGTTAAACAACGTCGCCCCCACCTACACCGCCTAACTATAAAAAAGTCCTAACGTTTGTAAGCATCATATGTGATATCTATCTCTCTGGGTTTATCGCAGATATACTAGATATGTAACATAATATGTGATACAAAGCTACATATGTTGATACTAACCGTTGTGATTTGCAAGCATATTCTAATCCAGGTTGTATTTTGACTTAGATTTTTGTCAGGCATGGCAATTAGCTGTGTAAACCAAAAGCAACCGACTGTGACTCTGAACGTGGGAATTTGATTGTACATTGCTCTCTATTTAACAACCCATAAGGCAGTACGGCTACAAAAACTTATGATGCACTTATGAGTTGATTATTTCAGACTCGTGACATACGAAAATAATGATTCCCGCTATGTCAAAATGTCCCAGATGTGGTGCATACATTTTAAGAATATCATTTTATGATTTTTAAGAATATCATTTCACACATGACATTTCTAAATTTCACATATAAAATGCTCATTTTCACACGTGGGAAATGTTTAAATTCGACATAAAAGTTCGCATGTGAAAATATGTGTGATTTTGTGTAAGAAATATATGTATAGTAGCAATCATCTAGCATTTAAGAAATAGGATACATTTTCCGTGTTGATATATAGTTATATCAACGAAAGTTGACATTGAAAAAACAAGAAATTGTGTGGAAACACGAAGCACGCAGGGCGGAGACAAGGACAACTATTTTTACATCACTCGGTGATAAATCTGTACAGAAAGAAATGGAGAACATTGAGCAACTGTACAACATGTATAATATCCATCAGCTAAAATAATGACGTACCACTGAATGTTCCTTATTATCTCAATAAACAATTCCCATAATAAACTAAATTTTGATCCAGACAATATGAACAAAATGTTCCACTGCACCCTGAAATCAGTGAAATTGCAAAGTTTTGGCGCGTTATAAAATGTTATAAAATACGGAGTTTGCAAATTTTGTGTGTATTTGTACTGCTCGTTATCAAATATAGCCTAGCAAACACACTCAAATGTTATATGCACCCCTGTCATACATATATACAAAATAGGATTTATTTTTTCCTCTCCTAACTTTGGGTTTGAAGATTGTGAGGTGAATATCGGCAATAAAATGTTTAAACAGGAAATCCTCTGGAGAAAATACATACTTCGTGCAAAAGTCGTCGCTGAATGGACGTTTCGAACATGGAAGTGATCAGCAAAGCTCTGTAGGTTTGGAGACTGCATGCACGGTGAGTACGTACGATATAACCAGTGCATGATTAGAAACTGTTTAGACTGTAATAAACGTTAATTGTTGATGACTGTTTATTACTGTAACTAAATACCCCTCCCCCTCTGAAGTTCATATTCGTTGAGCGTATTAAAAAATTCTCCAATTGCATATGTAGGGCGTCAGATTTGTCACTGAGCAGCGCCATTTTGATTGAGAATGTACGAATGTTAATGTTGCAATTACAAAGGCCAAACTCAATTTGTCTACCTTTATGTTTTGTAACCGCTTATTATGCCCATCGTGTCATTGACAGTTTAAAATTTACCGTGTTCAGTTCAGCAACGTGGGAAAAATTATCCACATATGCTGAAAAATACGACTCTATTTGCACATGACCTATATTTAAAGGCCGACTTTATATAAACTATTCATAATGCTACAACAGTCAGATTTCCCTTTCAAGGGCTTGTAACCTGGCACATGGTTACTACTGCATGCTGTTCAATACTTATTCTAGCAAGGTTCGTACTGTTCCTGGAATTCTTGAAAAACTCCTGGAATTTTAATAAATCTTTTCATATATTTTTTTATATATTAAGTTTAAAGTATCTTATTCCTTTAGCGAAACGTGAGGGAAACGTGTGAAGCCATCGGATCGTTTTTACATGTTCTCCATGATGCCTATATAACAGATGAAAGTCCAACCAGGTAAAACGTTCGAGCAAACAACGGATGAATTAGTACCCAACACTTGACAAATATGCACCCCACATCTAGTTCTCCAAATTGTTACATTTCAGAGAGCATTTGTGTTTAACCAAATTTATGGATGGCTGAAATGCCAATCGGTATCAATACAGTTATCACCCAGCTTGATAACTGGCTTTATCATTTAAGGTTCTGATAAACATTAACAATTTGCTAAAAATCTCTTTGCACCTTTTGTTGAAGAATATATGTAGAATTTCCTTTTGCCATAATTTTGTAAATACCTTATCGATTGGTGTTTATACGAAGTAACTTTGCAACAATGCCTCTTAGCCTTAGGCAATAAATCACATTTTATATTATCAATTGCAATGTATCATCTTTTAGAGCTGAAAATGATAAAACGAAAGCGCATCTATGGACGTCGGTTGAGGTAGTAATACAAATGTTCTTGGATTTTAATGTGGGCCAAGTGGGCTTAATCATTCCAAGAGATTGGAAAAATTCATGGTATAAATAATACCAAGACGTAATGCCTGTTTAAGAATTGACGTTGCGTAATGGTATTCCGTGTTTTTATTTGTTTTGTCTTATCCAACGTTCAAAATACCTTGTCTAGTTGATTGCGGTTAAGGCCTGGTTTTCATATATCATAATTCATCGCCGATCTATTGTCGGAGATCAATGAAAGAGAAAATGATTTCAGAAACACAAAAGATTTTATCCATCACTGATCACCGACAATAAAACCACAAGGAAATCGCCGATAAATTACGATATATGAAAACCAGGCCTAAGAATATGACAAGTATATATGGTTTAAATAAAAATCATTTGATTAACTGGCCCGTATAATGGTCGCTAGGAGAAAATCAAGCCCGTAAAATGAGACAAAAATTTCATTTTTATATACATTTGTAGACAATAGTTTCGCAGCACAAAGCCTCTGATATTTACGAATCGTTGAGAAGGACAGCCTTAGATTCCGCTACCAATCTTCAGGAACTTACATCAAGAATTGACGTGAAAAAGGATGCTAAGGAACTAAAGTACGCTCCCCCTGAAAATTGATGTGTTTAAAAATCCTTACGTCTGTAGCAAATATATTATATTTTTTTATGTTCTTTTTTAATTTTAATATCACACACGATTGCCCGTATGATTATCTCGTGAGCAAATAGTAATTTTGTAATCTGTTTTGAAATGATGGAATCACAAAAATTATTACGTAATCCCCAAGTGCTTTTTTTTCTAGGTTCAAATATGAAAATTCAGGCCAGTTGTCCGATACGTCTTCTCCACATGCACTGCTGGTCAGTGTGCATCAGCTTATTGAGGTATATGTGTGCAACGTCAATCTATTTACAATAAAAAAGTTATGCATACACATATATTCCTCCCATGTAATCTTAGTAGGTAGGAGCTATTTTGGTGACCTTATCACCACTATTGTCCATATATACATAATACATTGTATTGTCCACCTTATTTGGGGTTTAAAATTTTAGGAAAACTTGCATGCATGAGCCAGGGTCAAGAAGAGTTTAGTTTTTACGGTCATGGACAAGTTTATTCATGACGGCTTTCATAAATTTCAATAGAAAATAAGGCAATCTTTCTGCTTTTAACTAATCGTCATTATTTGCTGTATTTTTAATGCTTAATTTCACGTGAATGAACTAAAGCTTTCTTT
Source organism: Muricea muricata (assembly GCA_963855995.1). Lineage (NCBI taxonomy): Eukaryota > Metazoa > Cnidaria > Anthozoa > Malacalcyonacea > Plexauridae > Muricea > Muricea muricata. Next base: position 26,931,130 of record OY979718.1, on the reverse strand, counting down.
CTCTTCGATCAAATTTTTTCATATGTTTATTGATCGATAAAAGAAAAAAAGATATTAAAATTTGAAGGCAGGTTTATAATTTTAATTTTGAGATATGTGGATTTCGATTGCAGAAATTTGTGTATGTCTTATCTTAGATGTGGTATAACAACTGCACAAAGTTGTGCCAAAAAAACCCACCGAGGGAAAGAAAAGATTATCAAGGCTAAAATCCATGAAATCACCGCTGATGTGATAAAATTTCGGCAAGAAGTATAAAACGCATCTCGGAAAGAGCCAAACGCAAAAATGTACGAAAACGCGGTCGGAAAACAGCAAAGAGCAGTTGAAAACATACATACTCTTCAGGTTTCACAAATTTATTCTCATGTACAGAACACTTGGTGATTTCGTCGTAAAAAAACCTTAAAACACAACTTTTCATGTGTCGATCGTTTTTTCAAAATATGTGCCGGTCGGCGAAGCTCCACACTGATCTATATAGATTTGCCCTGCAATTGTAGGCAGCCACCTCAAATATTCTTCCTCTCAAACATGCCATCCCAACCATGGAAACAAGCTCGTGTCATGTGCACTTGACCATGCACGTTTAAAGGCACACAATCATGTATTTCAAAATGAAGCTTCTTGGAATAGAACAAAGGTTGTGATGATGTACTTAAAGCTTATAGATTAAGTTGTGTGCTAGGATGGTAACAGTCCAAACTTTAATGGCACAGAGAAATTATGGAATATTTTTAAGAATAAGGTTGCTCACAAACATCTAAGGCGTAAGGAATTGGTATGGGAAATGGGAAAAAGACGGGGGGAAACACAGCAAGTGTCAATTTTTTTTGCGTTAATTAATGTGTTAATTAATTCAGGTTAATTAGTTCAATAATGGATTATTGCTCAGCAGTGAATAATGTGTTCTTATTGGTCACTCGCTTTGTGGATTGTAGCGTGTTTCATTTTGCCTTCTTGTATGTCAAAGGATGGTAAAGTTGATTTATGTATGTAGGCTGTGCTCAAATTTCTTGTGGGCTCTTGCGAAAACGTTTTCTTGAATTTTCTTTTTTAATTCGTTTGCCCTATGAAAGTAAAGCAAAAAATAGGTTTCGTATATAAAACAATTATAGCTTACCCCCTTACGCCTAACCTTTGCCCCGGCAAGTGGTATTTTTAAAATGTAAGGATAAATTACGGTAAATAGTATTAAATATGTACGGATTGTAACGCCCTCAAAACATTGAAGGCTGACTTCAGTGTAATTCGAATCGGAATAATGCGCATGTATTTATGGACATTCGTGTTATTAATTTATACTGTAGCTCAATAAACATTTCACAAAACTCTGTCTGCCCGCATACAGGCGAGAAATCCGGTTACTACCTAATAAAGTTCGATATTCAGGTTGTCTTTCCGTGTGTATCACTCTTCATAATCATTGATAAGTGATATGCTGTGCAATATTTTCTTTATAGGAGGGCCAGGCGGCACATTTTCAGAAGTACATAAACACGGAGAAGGCAAGAAACGGAGTGCATAAAGGACAAAAATTGCTGCAAGACTTTCAGCATAATATGGAGGCCAGACAGAAGGCTTTGTATGGACATAATCCTGAATCTTTGACAATTGCACAGTAAGCTATATGTAGTTGACAGCTTTTTTTCCTGACCCCTTGTTGCAGGCGTGCAGTGCATTTTTAGGTATAGTTTCGTTCTCAAAAAAATATGATTGATATTCAGGTTAAAATTTACATTTTTTGGTCGAAATACGAAGAAATTAAAATATTTTTGAACATATAAACTTGAAATAAAAGCTTATAAGAGTTTAGCTATCTTTCACAACAAGTGCATTGACTAAAATCGAACAAACGAGCAACCATGAAGTAGTTTGTTTATGCCATAGATAGAGATTATTTTGACACTGGAGCCTGTCAAAGGCCGACAATGTCGAAACAAAATATTGAAATCTCAAAACAAACTCATACCGTTTATTTCTTCATTATTTGGCCTAGGTAGTGAATCAATTTTTCATTCGAAAATCTCCTCTTCTTTCAGACATAAAAGCCAAATAACCCTTTCGCTCCTTCCGCAACACGACGGCCATGCTGTGAGCAAAATGACCATACGACTTTCTTCACTAGTGAGAAAAACCTTATAGCCAACCAAAGTGGTGATACGATAATTTTTCACTAGTGAAAAAAATGGTACGGCCAATAAAAAAGCTTGTTCGCTTTCCCACAGTGAAAATACGATTTTTTTTCACCCGTTTACCTCGCGTAAATCTCTATATGTAAGAAGTAAATAATTATATATGATGCTCATGCGCAGATGCTTTTAAGGAAATATATCTCTCCTAGAACGCTTTATCGTACAGAACTGGAATTGGTAGCGTCAAAAGCGACAATGGAATTCATTGAAAACGAAATCAAAGAACTCGAAATATTGCGGTCGAGAAAACAAGCCCAGCTTGATACACTTTATGGAAAGTATCGGCAAATACAAGACTTTGAAAAAATTGTGGTATGTTTGTTGCCTCCTATAATTATTATCTACTGTATAACGCATGCAATGTCGTGCTGGAAATGTAATTTTGCTCTTAAGATCCCGTTGAAGTACTTTAAGTGCAGTCTATATCTTACCACTTTATTGTCAATAAAATGCTGTTAGTAAGAGAATTAAATAATTTATGGTCTAAATAATCATATCTGTTCCTGGATTCAAGTTACAGAGGAAAATATTAGAACATGGTGTCTAAGGTTTCCTTAAATTTTTATAATTTAAATGTTTATCGTTACAAGTCTTTTAAAGTAAACCTTGACTTTTTTTTGGAATATTTATGCATAACTTTCGTTAGTCTGTGCAATAAGTGTAGGTTTTATCTGCCAGAAATAATTATAAGGGCCAAATTGATCGCATCAGACAGATTATGTTAAAAATAGATCATCACACGAGTAGATTTTAACTTAATAATTTTTCACCCAAAATAATAAACAAAATAAATAGGCTGACGAAAAAAATATATCCAAAAACAAACGAAGAAAGGCGAATTTACTAACGATGAAAATTACAAAGAAAACAATTTTTACCAAAAAATTATCAGAGCATTGTAAGAATTTGAATTTTTTGATATGTCTCTATAAATCAATTTTAATTTAGTTTTTAATCATAACTGTTAATTATCGCAGATAAGGCTCGGGTGCTCCCTTGCATCACATTTGAGTGCAACAGTAACGTATATATACAGGGTGTATCAAAAAAAAGGTAATCGAACTTTGCAGTGCTCTAGCGCGTTCATTATACAATCTACAGAAATCATTCTTTCGCAGGCGGAAAGACCAGGCTTTTAGCTTTCGATTGTCATCATTTTTGTGAAATTTGAAGAAACATTGGGCAAATACGAATCAAATGAAAATTGCCGGTCGAAATCGCATATTTCCACCTCTGAGCATTATTAGGGCGGCGAATAAGAAAAGAAAATTTCATTAATCATTTACCTGTCACGAGAAACAATTAACATCACTATTAAAATGCCAGAAGTTTACTACCTAAGCTAAAATTGGTCAATTAATTTTGTAATTTAATTCCCTAGTGGGATTAAATTTCAACAGATTTTTAATAAACTCCCAACGGTGAAAAAATGCGATTTCGACCTACAATTTTTATCGCATTTGTATTTTCTTGATTTTTCTTCAAATTTTATAAAAACGATGGCAATTAAAAGGTAAAAGCCTGGTTTTTCAAACTACCTAAGAATTATTTCTGTATGTTAAATATTGAACGCCCTAGAGCACATCAAAGTTCGATTACCTTTTTTTTGATACACCCTGTATATCATGCAAGTTTCGAATTTTAATAGAATTGCAAGTACATCGATATTTTTTTGTATTGTTATATATTTTCTGATTGTTTAGCAAGCGAAACAGAATATGATTCAAGTTCTAGTGAAGCAAAATTCCGACGCAAAAAGTAAACTCGATCAAGAGCGAACTGAGGTACACTATGTGACACACATACCACAATTGTACCTTTTTGTAATAATTAAATGTGCAATATGCTACATATACCAATGAAATAATCTGAATTGATAGCAAGAAAAAATGTAGAGGAGGAGAATCTAATACGCTAAAATCCCGCATAAAAGAACCAGTGGGTTAACAACCACCAGCCTGAAATTTGGACGATTGAGCATCGAAAATACAAGAACCACTCCAGGCTGGCACTTGAAACTGGTTCCTAAAAAAACTAATTTTGTACTTTTAGCTGAATTAGTAAACTGGTAGAAGAAAACAAGATTACTGTAAATTTTCAAAACAATCAATGTTTTTGAATGGAAATAAGAGTTAAGAACCACGTTTGTGCGCGATTTTACTGTATGTCGTTTGAAGTGAGACAGCCCAAACTTTACTTTTGCTTTAGATATTGAAATACTCTCAAGATACTTTGTGTGCTCATGAAAGTCAAGTGAACGCCTTGTCATGCAGTTTATCTGACACCATCTCCAAGGAGATTACTTCGTTTGTTTCCTTGTCTTTGCAACGATTACTCTTTTCTGATTTCGACAGGTAGCGTTAGATATTTATCGTTCAAGTTTTCGGTTTACTGCAACCCACTCTGCTAAATTTTGCATTCATGCTACAATTCGGACCAGGACCGGTTGTTCTAAGCTGAGTTGGTGCTGATCCTGGATTAATGTCTAACAAACTGTTTTAGTTTCACTATTCTACACATCTGCTTATTTTAAAACTTCAGAAACCAAAAGTGTTGGTTCAATTCATCCTGACAAGATTCTGCATAAATATATTCAGGCTTATAAACAAACTGCTGGAATTTAGCGAACTGGTCCTTAATAAGTAACTGCCTAAAAAGTATGGTTTGTTACACATGGTCTAGAGGGACAAAATTAAACGTTTATCGCACTGCTATTTATTTCAGCAATGGTCGTATTCCAGTTTCACAGTTGTCTATCAACCGGCTTCATTCCTGCTATCCTTCAAATGAAAATCGCATGGTTACGTCCATTTTAGAAATTATTGATTATCCTGAGTACATGGTAATTATAAATATGCGTATTCATTTATGTTGTAATTATTATTGTAAGAATTTCACATTCAATGTTATAAACTAAATTGTCATATGAATTACAACAATGGTATAACGATTTAAAGATGTACATTAATCTATATTAAAAAAAAAATTTAAAATGAGGATTAATCATTAAGAGGATAAAAATTAATTAAATGAGGATTTAAAATTATTAAATTAGTATCTAGGGTTTAAAATTATTAAACTAGTAAAATTATGAAACTAAATCTTTGTAAAGGAGTTTTCTTAAGCCCTCATCAATATCGCAAGTAGTCGGCGATGACAAGCGATCTTTACTCGTGGTTAATATATGATCTTCGTTCACTGTTCAAAATCTACGTGCGCGATTGGTTAAAATCAATCGCGTATGTTTTGGTGACCTGGCAAGAACGACTCCGTTGAGTGCATTATTGGAAAAAAAAAGCACGGAAAAGGTGCATTATTCATTCAAAATGTTGCACAAGGCAATAAAATGGAGACGAAATTAATCAGGGATTAGGATTCCAAGGATCACCTAAACAATTTATTCGAAATCTTCATGTTATCATTATTTTATTACGGGATTAATGTTTGGGGTTCCGACTTGTTGAAGAAATACCTCAAACGTATTGATGAATTTTTCAGACGAGCTTACCAATACGTATACGTTTTAAAATAATACAAAATGTCTGGACTGATAGAAGGGTGGGACAAAACATTATTTGATAAAATTGTGAATGACCCTGATCATGTCTTGTATGATCTACTCCCGGAAAAGAGACACAGGGTTTTATAAGAACGAGGACACCCATTTACTCTTCCTAAAGTTAAAACTGAACACTTTATTAACGGTCTTTTTTAAATAGATGTTCATTCAACTTTTTCTCTATTTTTAACTTATTATATAATAATTTAGACTTAATTAATATACTAAAACTGATTAGTTTGTAGGTACAATATAGAATTGTTGTAATCTTACCTCTTATTGACAATCTTGTAAAGCCACACGTATGTTGCGATGCTATTTTTTATAATAAAGACTTTTATTATTGTTACATGAAACAAGTCCTAAAAGTACGAAAAACTAAGCAAAGACGTAGGCGTACTGTATTTAAATTAGTTCTAGCATTGAACTCAGATCATATATTAAGAGTATTAGAGACTGTTAAGTTCGGGCGGCCTCGTGCAGTACAGAAATTTTTTCTTTCATTGTACATTCAGCTCATGCTTTATTTGTAAACAATTGCAAAACGCTTAATTAAACAGTGTCTAACACTATTCACCGACAAAGAACATCGCTGAAAAGTTGTGATATATGAGAACTGGCTTTAGTCGAACAGTTAATATGTAAAACGAAGTATTATTTTGTTCGCGTTTTCATGTCGCCTCCCCCATGTTTACAGTAGTTTTTTCTATTAATTTCAAGGCATCAGATGGATTGCTAACAAGGGTTGCTGAAACGAAGAGCAAAGGTGCCAAATTGATATGACAATTATGTTCTTAGCTTAGTATTTTTCGATTGCATTGCACTGCAAAGATCACTTAAAATGACAATAACCTTCTCTGCATGATACATTATCTCCAGATATTCAAGTTTATTCGATATGCAATTTACACGACTTCTGACATCACTTATATATGAGTATCTATGAGACTGTTGATTTTGACAATAAGAATTAAGTATCTATGAGACTGTTAAATATGACAATAAGAATTAACTAAAACTGAACTGAAAATCCGTGTAAACTATCTGATAAACCGAATGGTCTCTACATTTTTGAGCCCAGCATGTTAATCACTTTGCAAATTAATGATGATTTTTGAAAGGTATTGTGCACTGTAATGTCACAAGTTGTGTGACAACATTATTACATGAAGTTAAATGGAAGAAAGAAAGAAAGAAGGGAAGAGAATTAGAAAAAATCGCGTCATTCTAAACGATCTTTGAATATATCGTTATTCAAAGTGATCTTTGCACTGCAATATAATTATATAGTTTCCAAAACTCACAATGTTCTTATGCGCGGAAACCTCGCCCAACTTGGGTATATACTTGCTTTTAATGCAGATATCTGAAGAGCTTTTAAAATGACCATACAAGTACACAACTCATTTGATAGAATTTCGTTTGCTTGTTTCTCAAAATATTTGAGCGAGTTGCACAAATCATTCTTCTGACATCATAGTGTATTGTATTTATTTTGGTGGTAAATTAGCTTTAAAATTGAAAATAATTATTTAACATGTAATTATTTATGAAACATTGAATAGAATTTCGAAGACTTATATCTGTTGAGTCACTAAATGTTCTCCATTTAGAGAAAAGGTTTTTGTTGGTTTTTTTAGTGTTGGATGCAAAAGAACATCTGAAGTACAACAAGGCTGTGTACGATTCTCTTATAGACACGGAGGGTATAAATATAGCGGATGATAGACACGTAGAAGGTAACTGATCTGCCGAATCACGGCTTATGCTAATAATGTTGCTGTACGAATGCATTTCCAGTATTTGCCGACTTCTAAGTCAGTCAGTTGTTTTAATAGACGTCCAAAACGCAGTTGTGGAACAGGAGCAAAGGGAAAATGAACATGTACTACCAAAAGTTCAAGAAAGTTTCTCAAAAGCAAGTAAAGCATTGTCGGAGTGTATTGTGGCTATGGAAACTGTCAATGCATGGTATGGCATTTAATTTTCTTCTCAACATGAAACTTCTCCCTGGACATACTCAAACATAGCTTTAAAATCAAGCTTTAAGTCAATGTTTTTGTAATAAGGCTGCTTGTATATATCAAAACAAAGTGCAGTCCTGCTTAAACGTAGCCAACATGTTAAGTTGACATCATCCAACATTGCTGAACGCAACATGTTCACCTCAATTGAAGACATGATACTGGATCGAGTTTGATTTTGTTTCATTTTTTCCAAGATGCACCCTCCAACATAACTGTTGCAACAATGTTGACCACGTTTGACCATGCCTTAACGGTTTAAGTTCGAACGAAATCTATGCAAGCGAAATCATAAATGTTTGCCTAAGAGACACCAAAAGGAGGATGTCTAGGCCATTTTTTGCATTTCAGTTATGGCATTAGAATTTTGTTAGATTATTTTATAGGGCGCCATAGGTTACCTTTGAAGGAAATAGGCTCGAGAGAATTGTTCGTTTAGTTGAAAAAAAATCACGATATTTTTTTACTTTAAGCTTTCCCTACTTCTTTTGAAGTTGCTATATAAGACTTACAGGTATATAGGACAAGGCTTGATTCGACTGCCCTTTTTGTAATTTCTGTGTTTAGGTGGGAACAACCTGCTCAATATTTTGTGCCGTGGGAGACAGTAGACGGCATGAACATGAGACAATGGAAAGATCAATGGACTGTTATGACAACAAAATTGAGACAGTTACAGTCACTGCAATAAAATGACAAACAAGAGGATCGATGCCATTGTCTATATTTATAACATCGAATGGTCGGTGCCAGGTTATGTACCAAATTTGCTACGCCCAAACATCCATTTACAAAATTCATCCAGTTCGTGTTTCGTGCAGCACTCAAAATACTAATGCGGAAAATTGCGTTAACCGAGCTGAAGTTATTATTTTAGTATCATATCTTAATCGATGTTGTTTATATTTCCAGGACACGATTTTTTACGAATTTTATAACATTTGTAGATCAAATCTACGTACAGGACGAAAAATGTAACCAATTCACATCTTGTAGCGTTAATAATAGTGAGAAAAAGAGTAAGGTTTGATCCTAAACTAACACTTCAGTTATGGCTCAGTGTAATATTTTTTTTTCATTTGTAGCCCTAAAGCGGCATGATTCGGCGAAATATAATTTTTCCGGTCAGACCATGGTCATTTATGTACTAAAAGATCAGGTTGCGAATAATTTAACGTGCTTGTAATATGAATTAATTTATTTCCTTTTTGCCATGGGGGAACAATTCCACGATTCAGCGAGCAATTAAAAATTACAATGCGCATTGTTAACTTTATAATGATTCATAAATTTTGCAAGGAGTTTAAATAGCCTGTCCTTATTTAATACATTAAAGAAAGTACAGCCTGGGACATTAGAATTAAAAAAATAAATAATAGAAGGAATCTTACCATTCAGAATATACTTTTGGCTTGAAAATACGTTAAAAAATATGCCAGATACCAAAAGGACGATTTGTGATTTTCTGCTATTAACTGTTTAGCAATTGAATTGTTTTGGATCGGAAAACCGTATTTTGTTCTTATGGATACATTACTTTTTGTGTTATTGTTTTTAAAATCAGTTGCAGGTAAATAAACAAGTTACATTAATTCAAGGCAGATTTGTAATTCTAAATATGGTTGCACATATTATTGTATGAATAATTCTATTGTTTTATTGAAATATTTCTTTTGACTTGTGTCACATCCTTGGCTCACACCAAGTGCGCAACCGTTAAAGGGTTCAAAGAAATGTAATGCAAATATAATTGCATATATATCTGTAATTGGAAAGATGAAAACTCTATGAAAAAAATATAAAAATTTAATTTAAAAAAATAGGGTGCCTGTGTACCTATGGCATAGGCATTTCCATTTTGGGATGAATTGCAACTTAAACTGCGTTAAACTCAGAACATTTTGTAAGAAGCAGGAAAAGGTAATGCTCCTCTGTAGTGATTTTGGGTGTTCTGAACGTAAAAAAGTAAGTCCTTGTGCAAGTACTTAAGAATTGATAGTGAAAGGCCAAGTGATGAGGAAACCGAAGTGGAAGGAAACCTTCCTAGGACATTTTACCAATAAGTAATTTTGTACCTTTAAATGAGACAGTATACTATTTCATCAAGGAAACTTGAGTGCCATTGCATAATAAACATTCATCTTTATACAATTCACAAGGATATAATACGTGGAAAACAGTGGGTACAAAAGATTCACAGAGTGAAATGGTCACCCAAAAGGCACACACATGTATATGCTCTGGCCACATTACATAATGCTGCAGTGATAGAACTGAGGTTGTGTTTTAGTAGAGGTTTATTGTGAACATAGATCATACTTTGTCTGTAACTTTCCTGATGTCGAAATACTGTCAGCGTTACCGTAATATCCGAAATACTTTTTATTAACATGTATTTCAAATAAAATATAAAATTCCTATTAAATGGACCCTTAGTTAGTACTACTGTGTATTTTTATTGTAGTACTGTACTGTTTGAAATTTAGATCATTGAACTGTTTTAGATTAGACCATAACATGAATTTTAATATTTGAATAGGGATAAAGAATATGAAGGGTAAATCTTTAATAAAAATTAATTTATTTTATTAATCTTGTTTTTATACGTGGGATATAATACCCTGTGAACAGAGCCTTATTTTCCTTTATTAGAAATATACATCCATTTCACTAAATTTAGCCTAAACACAACAAATAAGGTTTCTGTGGCCTCTTATCTATCTTGTCTTGACAAGATATTGCTAGCAAAGTATCATGCAATAATTCTGCACTGTGTCATATTTTGTTCACAAATATGTGTATTTACTTGCCAGTGTAAGCATTAGACCTGGTTATCCTGAATACTATTGGTATAAAGTGTTTTTTTTTCAGAGAGAGTGAATCCTAGCTACAAGCCCAAGGCAGATTTTTGTGGTTAGACCGAGGAAAAGTTTGCATTAAAGTCATCTAGGAAAAAAAGAAGCAGAAGAAATGCTCAAAATAAGAAGATTAAACGATTGCAGACTACTATCGAGAGGCTAGAAGTCCAGCAAGGAAAACCCAACAGAGACATTGGACAAAGCATTTGAAAAAGTGCCTAAACAACTGGATGATTTTGGTAAAGCACAAATCAAACTCCATGGCAAAAAGAAGAAAGGTAGATGATACTCACCTGAATTGAAAACTTTCGCGATTTCAATTTATCATGCAAGTGGCCAAGCCTATGGACTGCAAACAAAACTGTTTATTCCTCCGACCAAATCTTCATTGCGGCGTTACATTTCCAAAATTGAAACTATGCCAGGTTTTCTCTAGAAGCAATCAATATCACAAAGCGTGAAGTGTCGCAGATTAGTTAGATAAGCTTGTAACATGTATGGATGAAATGTCTATATGTCTTATGACATTTCAGCAGATAAGATTGTTGCTCTTGAAGATTATGGCAATCAAGTGGCTACTTCAGGACTTCGTAGCATCACAGCTAGTGGGATGAAAGCAACCACTCGGTTATGCGTTAGTAAACGCAGCATGCTGAAGAGATGAAATGGAAATGTTGATGAGATCCAATGAAAAGCTTTTAGGTATTGGCCTAACAGTTGTGATTGTGATATCTGACATGGGGTCAAATTTTTAAACATAAGAATCCTTAGTTCATTTATAATAACCAAAAGTACTTTGTCATGTTTGATTCACCACATCTGTTAAAATGTATCAGAAAGAACTTAATGAAATATTTGTTCAATTTTGGCAAGTACATTGCATCATGGAATGATATTGGAAGGTTTTACAACAATGACAAGATTCTTGCCATACGAACAGCACCAAAGTTGACCCGAGAAACACCTTCACCAGAATGGCTTTACCAAAATAGAAGTCAATCTTGCTACACAGATCTTTAGCCACACTGTATCAGCTGCAATATTCTCATATGCCAGCATGGGAAGCTTGCCACCAAGTGCTTTTGGTACAGGTGAACTCCTTCACAATAAACTACACAGGAGTTGAAATGTGCTATTAGTGAACCAAGTTCTGACCAAAGTTTTATAAAGAAAGCAATTAGATTTATAATGAGCATATAGGTTCTTGATGCAGTCAATGTTTTGACTGGACGAATTAGGTGTCTTAATGTAAGGTGGGTTACACTAAATGCCATTCTTTAGATATGGAAGCACCAAAAAACTATGCATGGTTTAAGGTTTTAAGCTTACTTAGATTTAATGTTGACTATGTCGTGTGTTTTCGTTTTACATGCGTTTTTAACTTTTCTTGAACGGCATGGGTCATGAAGGTCAGAAATTTTGTGTGCTACAGATATTTATTTTGTCGATTTGATCCCAGATATTGATTTGATTGAAATCTCATTAATATTGCAGTGTCATCGCTGTTTAAAATGCTTCCACGAACATCGCAAAACCATACTAAGCTAGAATTCTGGAAGAAATTTCAGAGCACCAGTGTTGGTCACCAAAACATGATACCCGAAACCGACGCATTGATGCTGAAGAAATGTCAATGCTATTTGACAAAGGCAACTATCACTGTTCTATAGTTCCAAGAAGCATCAGTACATCTCCATGTGGAAGACACAGTATCACTGATGATATTAAGGTGGCTCGCTACAGTTGCAAGGTAGATCTATATAGATCAGTGTGGAGCTTCGCCGAACGGCAAATGTTTTGAAATGAACGACACATGAGAAGTTGTGTTTTCAGGTTTTTATACGGCGAAATCACCAGGCTTCAGAGTATGATAAAGAGGTGATGAACCTGAGTTAGGCTCTTCACGTCAAGCTTGGATGTGCATTTAGTACAACATATAAGACTATGGTCACCAACTGTGCTAATGAAGCTACCTGAATTCCAAAGCAGTCAACCAACCATAACGTTTACAAGAACCATTGACCGGCTATTTGACATTTTAAACTCCAGAAACGCAGTTGCGAAAGGTTTCTATCAGCCCTTACGACCACAATCTAAAGAAACATAGGAAGCGATGCTGAGAACAACAGCAAACTGTGAACAACAATAGCAGCAACGACAACCAAGAGCAGCTCTTGTCAACTCATCCTCCTATAAACGTGATTGGGTTTGTGGTTAAAAATTCAACTATAAAGATGGAAAATATTATGTTTACAGTGGAGGATTGTGCTTTCAAGTATTTTCTTACATTTAAATACTCTCAAGATCACCTAGAGTTGTCACTGTATTCTCTTGCATACGTCCCAGACGGGGAAGGGACCATAAACCTTGCAGCTCAGAACTGAAATATGCACTAAGGGAAATGCTTTTGAGAAATGCATGACGGCGTTAAAGTATGCGAACTGTATTGCTATCAAGATTCCAACACCAGGCAGCTGGACAATTCCAATTTTTTACACCAGAAAGCCTGCATGAAAAGCTTGATGACGAAAAGCGAAACTAACCAGAGAGATTTAACGAGAAGCTAAATAGTTTTATCACTAAATAATGTGTGATGGTCTGGCATCTTGATAAAGAGCGGTATACCAAATTTATTTCAAATTTATTTTTATGCTGGTGGATTTATCGTTTCAAAATTGTTGAAGTCACCGACTTGCAGAGCTTGCAAATATAGTCTGCTTACTAATCTCACCAATGTATCTTCGATTCCCCGAACAAGGTATGAATGAAAGCCTTTCTGGAGATGATCACAAGTTGATGAAATAAACAGCGGACAAATACGTCACACTAGCGACAAAAAAATGTTATCAAAGATAATTTTGTTCAGAAATCGGTAAATATACCGTGTGGCGGAATAGTGCAAATTACTTTGCTTAATTGTTTCGTGCAAAGTCAAAATAAATATATTTCAAAAGTACTTTTAATGTGTGTACTTGTGAACGTGTTTTGGACCAATTACATGAACTCACGGAAACCCTCAATAAATCTTTCGTTCAAGGATATTTTATTTTGTTTATCAGGGTTATTGGTATTCACGAATAGATAGGCCATACCATAATTATTTCGGCAAGAAAACAAAAGGCCGAAACCATTAAAAAAACAAAGAGCATTGTTAAATATTTGTCCAGTCATCAACCCTATTTTGCTTGCATCGTGGACTCGCATTTACTGAACGGTTAACCGTCAGATAGTAATCGCGCGCATCAAATAGAATGCAAGTACTGCAGAGCCTTATTTTCTCGCTCCCCCAGCACTAGAAAACAAAGGAAAGTAAGGCTCTCTCTCTACTTTCATTTATTCATGCTTCATAGACCATTTGTAGCTCATGCTTTAAAATTGCCAATGAATTTCTGCTTGTATTCGACGAAAACAATATATGGTACAAATCAATATTTAAGTTAGGCTTTAGTAAGAATGATCCGTATAAAATAGCTGTTTTTCTACTATAAACCCATAACTGTCGAAAGAGGGCAACTTTCAGAGACCGCAAAAGATCGGTGATTGAGGGTGCCCATATTTATATTCAGATCTGCTTCATTAAGTTCTTTTTTTTAAGTTTGTGAACCCAAATATATGAATATGCCGCCCCCCCCCCCCCCCCCCAATTACCGGTCTTCCGCGGTCCATGAGTTTTTTATGGCACCCGGTATTTTCCAAGACATTACTGTGCTCCTACTTTTAATGGGACCACTAAGACAAGACTCGCATATAATCCACCACAATTGTTGATATAACGAGGTTCGGATACGGAAGCATGTCGTGTGAAGGCTGTGTATGAGTGTATGACGATTACAGTTTACGATTGTAGTTCACTCGTTGACTTTTTCAAATTTCACGCTTATTACAAGTATGTTTATTGAGCAAGTTTATACTTGCAACAAGCACTATATAAACTTAAGTTAATGAAACAAGCATTGGGCCAGAAGTAAAATTGTGCAAAGTCTCACAGTGTACAAAGATCAGTTTGGGAATCGCATGTTCATACACGTGCTAGGCGCAATGCCAACTATAACAATACACCATTGTCTAAATCTCTCACAATGTGTCTGGGCAAGTGGACCAATCAGATTTAACCATATCATCTTAAGAGTTTCTTGCTTGGATCAATAAGTATCATTCTGTCACATGCAAGCAAAAGCGTCTGACCTTCACGACATTACATTTCGAAATTGCCACCCATCCCACCCCTCAATGATTTTGCACTATTTTAGCATTAGTTTAATAGAATTGAATAATTGGATATAAACATGTAAATAGTCTGTTACACTCGGTCAGCATCATTTGCATGGTATGTTACTGATGCAAGGTTAAAATGAGTTATTATGGGATAGTTAATATGGTTAATTGTAATATAAATAGATGAGTAAAATGAAAATAAAAAAAATAAATAAATAAAATGTTTTCTTTGGTTGATGGGGATGGAGTGCTTCCCAAGGTCACCCTCGACCCCGTAGACTCACATAAAACAATGTATTATATATATATATATATATATATATATATATATATATATATATTATAGTAATTAATTATAGGGATTCACTTCCCCTTACATGTTAAAGTGAACAATGACCATCACTGGGATCTACTACCCCTTGGACACTAAAGTAAACAATGACCATCACAAGGATCTACTACCCCTTGGACATTAAAGTAAACAATGACCATCACGGGGATCTACTACCCCTTGGACACTAAAGTAAACAATAGTAGATTACACTAAAGTAAACAATAGTAGATTCGACGACGTTGACGTTTTATCCTTCTCTGCATCTCTCAGACTATACGATACCCTGGATGTTGTTCGTCTAACCTTCTTTTCTGGACCATCGTAATCACCGTCTTTGCTATCGATGGGATCAGAACTCTTTGAAAGTTCAGTTTCCAGTCTTCCTGGCTCGTTCTATTATAGTAACGTCCGTGAAATTTCGGTAACATGAGAGATGATAAGACTTACAACCAGGCAACTCTTCCACATTTTCAACACCATCAGGTAAGTAATCAAATGACTTTTTGGCGACAATCCTACATGTGTTGAATTTTTCATGCTTCGGAAGGTCTAGCCATTCTTTTCTTCGGTTAAGTGCTGTTTTTAAAGTGTCAGATGACGTCATCGAAGTGAATTACGCAGTCAGAATCTCCAGCGTTAACCGCTATACGAGTGATTCACAATTAAACCATTTAAAAGATTTTTTCTACAATATTGAAAAATTTCTTCTAACTTTTTTACTAAAGAACATACAAAAACACACGAAGTTACTGTAAATTATCCAGTCAAAATTGAGATCCTCTACATTCTATTCCAACATTCAAAAGCTTTGTTCGGCCATCATATTAAGAGACTGGGTGTAATTTACAAAATTACAGCTGATGGAATTTTATTTAAACGAATTGCATAAATAAAAAATGGCGGTATATTATCAATAGAGTGGTGATTAAAAATAGAAAAAACAAAAAACTGCGGGTCTACGAGTTGGGAACTCTTCGAATTCGGAATCAGCATGTTAGAAAATGGTAAGTCACTTAAAAATATTTCAGTTCTAAGATATGCTTAATGAAACTGAACAATACCGTGCCACAACATGCGGACTAATGTCCGCATTGCAGATTTAATGATTGAAAAAAGAGGAAGCGGCCGTGGAAGTATCATTACTGGTCCAAGAACACACAAACTCGGGACGTTTTTCAAGGTGTTTTGAGCGATTATTACCACTTGTTCTGTTTCTTAGAAGACCAAGCAGTTCTGGATCCATTCGATGACAAAACATTGCTGCTTCACACTACACGCATAGGGACTAAATAAACAGTCAGCTTCGAACTTGGCAAAAATCGTGGTCAAATCACCGAATGCGTACCACCCGATCTAGCCCGAAAAGGTTATGGATTGCTGGCCAAGCTCAGAATCCTACTGGCCTAGATCAGTCAATAGCGGAATGGCCACATTTTGGGGTTGAAGGTAATGCTGACTTCGAAGAAGATGAACGACCAATATTTTCTCCACCAGTACAGGAACTTAGTGAAAACTGCAGATCTGAACTTGCATCTATTGTTTCACATGAAAATGATTACAGAGTAGAACATCATATGTTGGCGCTGGAAATCATACAAAGGAACACATAAATTTAACACCAGGAACTTCATTTTTATTAACGAATATAAAAACTTTAATATGAACTAATCCCAAAATTATATTCTATCTGTAAATCTATTTTGTACAAACCAAGAGCACACCTATATAATGATGTTATCACTTATCTCTTTATATCATTCACTCTGATTAGCAATACAAGAAATAATGGGCTTGGTAGTCACTAATAGATTTATGCCTTTATAATGAACAAGGTTGACACCTAGTTTAAAAACAACAATTTGCAAAATGTCACTTCATTTAACGTATCATTAATGCACCAATCATCAGGCAAATATCATAAGACAATTATTAAACCACTGACATACACAATATTGTGGGAGAAGGGTTGGTGGGAAAACATTGGTCAAAATTCCTCCCCCACAGACTCTCTATTCCAGGAATATGATTATGATATAGCTATGTCCTCAGGGGGGTAATGGCTCCCCTATGTTGCACTTTCCCCCATGGGATAGTAGCTTTTCAAGATGGGCACTCTAAATGTCCAAGGGGTAGTAGATCCCCGTGATGGTCATTGTTTACTTTAATGTCCAAGGGGTAGTAGATCCCCGTGATGGTCATTGTTAGTAGATTACCCCCCCCCCCCATATAGCGTTCAAAGGGATGCCGACAATGACGTCATGGCGCATGAACAGCACGTGAACATCACATGCACATAGAATTGACGTCATAGCACGTGAACAGCACATGTACATAGAATTGGCGTCATAACACGTGAACAGCACATGCACATTGGTTTGGGGTCAGAGTGCGTGATCAGCACGTGAACAGTACAATTTGGTTCCGAGGGTGATCCCAAGAACGGCATGTGTATCAGAAAAGAGAGAAATGTAGTATAGGTTTAAAAATATTTATTTCAACTTTTACAAACTAATGATTATATTTCAGTTGATATAAACATATGAGATAATCTATGAGATTTTTAAAAGTAAACGTTTTTTCGATACTAGTGGATAGAGTACGTAAAGTTAAGTATGATGGTTTAAAAGTTTGTTCAAAAATGTTCCGACATTTTGCTGGTGGTTCTTTGTACTTGAGGATTTTAAATGCTTCCACGATTAGGATCCAGATATGTTCTTTCCCGATATGTGATTTTGCTTCTTCGCAACAGTTCCACCAACTACATAATTCCCCGGTAACATTGTTTGTCTGTTTTCGTTCAATTTCTTTAATTTTTCTTGCGATCAATTCTACAGTTATCGCAGCAGTCAGTTCCTTTGGAGTAAATTGTTCTTCGAGGTTAAAAATGTTATCAGAATACATCTGCTTAAAGGAATGTGCCATTGTAGCTAGTGTCCGTACGGCTTGGAGAGCAAGTGTATTATGATAGAATATCTTGCAATACATGTATTGAATCAATAGAGCGTTACGCGTAGGAGTAAAGGTTAGGTATTTTTAGAGCGTACGTTCGCTATGCTGTTGTTTAGACATTGTTCTACAGGGTGCCGGATATTGTAAGAGCGAACGTACGGTATTGTTTAGACGTTGTACGTTTGCTATGCTGCTGTTTCGACATTGTTTTAAGCGTATACGCACGCGTGGCAAGGTCAATTCATGCATTGACATACAGTATGCTAATGCTTAGGCATTGTCAAAATGCCTCAAGGCATATATTCTAATTGCGTTATACGGCAGGCATCGCCCACGCGTACCTTGACTATAAAAATCCGCAAATCGAGCTAATTTTTTATTGCATTGAAGTTTTTTTTTTAACGTCCCTTTCTTATTGGAGCTACATTGACAAGTTTGTTGAAGGACGGTAAGTTTGTGTGTTGAGGGTTGTTATATTTCTGTGGGGAGTTTTCGGTGTTTTTTCCTCTTCCAAAAATTAAAAATGCATTTTGTTTTAGACATGGATATACCCACTATGATTAAAGAATCGACTACACTAGCTCAACTGTTAGAGCTAGAGAAGAAATTTTCATTTAATGAGCATGAAAAGACCCTTATTTTCGAGCAGCGAATTAGTATACTGGGTAGACTAATGCAATGGGGTGTAGAAAACGAAGCTATGGGTTTGGTAAGAAGTATCAGCGATTCTTGGACTCCTGAGCAAAGGCAACAATTCATCGAAGATTGGATGGACGACGAGCCGTTGATTCAAGAAGGCTTTGGTAAGAAAAGAAGCTATGATGAGATGCGTGATGACGATTCTGAAACAAGTGCAGAAGTAAGAGACGGTAAAACTTATTTTGTTGAGACAGACCTGAAACAAGTTCGGGATGACGTCAGTCGTACTGAGTTTTCCACGGGTTATGCTGTTTATGCTTTCGACCTAACGGCTGATACAGCTAATGCAAATAAGGTTGACATCAACAATAGTCAAATGGCAAATGTCCAATATGCATGAGCATAAAAAAATGATGGTAATAATATAGTTTTAAATAAGATCAACACATCAGCAGCCTTGCTGGGTTATAAATGTAGTATCTATATAATGACATCTTTTACATTCGCATGTAAAGAATCATCATTCTTTTGGCACTCGATCGATCACATTGCACATTTGACTATTGTCAATGTCAACCTTAATTGAATTAGCTGTATGTATGGGTCGTCGCACCCCCTTCCAGCGGCGGAAGTAATTAGTATTCAAAATTGCGGCGGATGCTGACTGACTGTCAGCACGTGAACAGTTTATTATTGTCATGGCCGTGAACAGCACGTGGACAACACACGCACATGGGATTGATGTTTTGATCAGCAAGGACGGTATGAGTACAGCGCCGTGTAAATAAGAGAATGCAATATAGGTTTAAAAATATTTATTTCTTTTGAGCATTACAAGTACATATAGTTAATTAGTGTTTATATTTTAGTTTATAAATACATAAAAGATAGACGATTAAATGATTAAAAGTGTTCGTTTTTTCTATATTAGGGTATCTGGTGTGTAAGTCAATGTACGATAATTTTAAAGTTTCTTCATAAATGTCTTTACACTTTACTGATGGGTCTTTGTACTAGATAATGCTTCCAAGATTACTTTCCACATTTGTTTTTGCCCAATTTGTTTTTTCGCTTCGTTGGCGTAGTTCCACCAACTAAATATCTTGTAATATCTTCCAAATACATTTGTTTAAAAAGATGTGCCATTTCAGATAGATAGTTTAAGCAAGAGCTGAGCATTACAAATTGTGAACTAGTGTTTATATTTCAGTTGATATAAACATACTAGAAAATCTATTAAGTTTTTGCCTCATAGCAGAAGTACAATCAGCTGCATAATTCCCCCGGTAAACTATTAAACCCAAACCGTTGCAATTCTTTTTCAATCAACTCAACAGTTACCGCTGCTGTCAATTCGTTTCGTGTAAACTGTTCGAAATGTCATCAAAAGGGCGAGAAAAGGGGTATGATGAATACGAAGTCGTACTGATTTTGGAGCAAAATATTAGAGTGTTTCTTGGTTTGCATAAATTAACACATGGATTAACGTTTGGAATAATTTATTTTTGTAAGTATTACGGACAGTAGAGCTATATGTTGTTAGTCTCGTACAAGTTTATGCGGTGAGCAGATGAGCACCTGCTCATAACTGCTCATGAGCACATGCTCGTACGCATGAGCACATGCTCATACGCATGAGCACATGCTCATACGCTCATACGTCACGATGTGGCCTGCCGGGTTAGTATAGCTATATTTTGTTTGTCTCGTACAATTTTACGCGATGAGCAGATGAGCATCTGCTCATAACTGCTCATGAGCACATGCTCATACGCTCATAAGGCCCTATGTGGCCCGATGGCCGAGCACATATGAAACATACCATATTAAAATCTGATTGGTTTTTAGTTATCCTGCTAGTAGTATAAAATGATAAATTTGAGTCGGTAAGAGCATACCGCTTGCAACGTTCACAGAGATAAGACTTTTAGATTGCCAATTCAATGGAGGAGGACTTATCGCGGTTACATGACCTGAACTTATCGCGGTTACATGACCTGAACAAGCGTGTGGCAGAGTCAAGAAAAAGAGTTGAATATCTGAAGAAAAAGAGGAATGCTTTATACCTCCGCAAAAGGATGGTTGACGTACAAACCTGGATGTTAAACAATTTGGTAGACGATGCATGCCGTGGCCTCAAAGAAATGAGAAGACTTAGAAACAACCCGGGAACGCTGTGCTTATATTTGTTATGTAGGATAGATCAAATAGAAATTCATCATCTAATGAAAAGCCGTAGTACAGCTTCTAATGAAAAGCTGTAGTAAATAAAGGATACAAACCTGTTGAGTTTGTAGACGTTGTTTTATTTGCTTGTCCTCAATACATTCACCCCACACTGGTCTCACATTGACCCAACATAGACCTTTGTCGGCCCCACACCACCCTCTAATCAACCTCGTATAAGCAGATGGTCATCTGCATATACCAATAGTTGGGATTCCCACAGTGGTTATAGCTATCAATACCTAACAGTTAGGACCTTATCAGCATTTGAGCACCTGCTCATAACTGCTCATGAGCACATGCTCATACGCTAATAGGTCCCGATGTGGCTAGCCAAGTTATAACCCTCCCACATATTAAAATAATACCAAACTCGGGTATGTATATGTAATTTTATTGAGAGCAATATGACAAATATTTATGTAGTTAATAATCTTCTTCATTATCACTGTTCTCAGTAAAACTGTAGTCTTTTAAACGTCTTTTAATTAGAAATTTTCTCTTATTGATAGCTGCTTCCATAGCCTCTTCTGGATCAAAATCATCATCGTTCACGAGCGCATTCTTTGTTTGCATTATTTTCTTATGCACCGGGTCTTTCTTTAGTTGTTGTATCCATTGGAGACGCTGCATATAGATACTTGCAAGTTCCTTTTGGAGCTTAGACAGAATATCGGAGTAAGCTTTCTGGTCAGCGGATTGCTTATCCATACCACTTTCTATATAATTCATCTTCATTTCTTCAAAAGCCGCCTTATGCTTTTGCATCGCTTCTTCTACCATAGGCATCCAAGAATCCTTTTCTTCCTCTCGTTCTTCCTCCTCAGTTTCCATCTCACTGTCTGTTGTCATCGGACTTTCAGACCCATGAGTTGACGTTGTCGAAGCATCGTCTTCCGAGTCCATTGTCTGACTTTCTGTTTCTGACATTTCTCTTTCTTCGCTTTTCAGCGGACAATACTCGTTTTCGTGTCGACGTAGATTGAAACCACGATTAAATGCTTTCCCGCAAAATTTACAGCTCATTCCGCTACAACTGGGTGTGTAGAAATGCCTTGTTATTGAGCAGCACTCTATTTTTATGAGCAGGTGCTCAAAGGCTCATCGCATAAACTTGTACAAGGCTAACAAAATATAGCTATACTAACTTGGCTAGCCACATCGGGACCTATCAGTCTTTGAACACCTGCTCTTAACTGCTCATAAAAATAGAGTGCTGCTCAATAACAAGGCATTTCTACACACCCAGTTGTAGCGGAATGAGCTGTAAATTTTGCGGGAAAGCATTTAATCGTGGTTTCAATCTACGTCGACACGAAAACGAGTATTGTCCGCTGAAAAGCGAAGAAAGAGAAATGTCAGAAACAGAAAGTCAGACAATGGACTCGGAAGACGATGCTTCGACAACGTCAACTCATGGGTCTGAAAGTCCGATGACAACAGACAGTGAGATGGAAACTGAGGAGGAAGAACGAGAGGAAGAAAAGGATTCTTGGATGCCTATGGTAGAAGAAGCGATGCAAAAGCATAAGGCGGCTTTTGAAGAAATGAAGATGAATTATATAGAAAGTGGTATGGATAAGCAATCCGCTGACCAGAAAGCTTACTCCGATATTCTGTCTAAGCTCCAAAAGGAACTTGCAAGTATCTATATGCAGCGTCTCCAATGGATACAACAACTAAAGAAAGCCCCGGTGCATAAGAAAATAATGCAAACAAAGAATGCGCTCGTGAACGATGATGATTTTGATCCAGAAGAGGCTATGGAAGCAGCTATCAATAAGAGAAAATTTCTAATTAAAAGACGTTTAAAAGACTACAGTTTTACTGAGAACAGTGATAATGAAGAAGATTATTAACTACATAAATATTTGTCATATTGCTCTCAATAAAATTACATATACATACCCGAGTTTGGTATTATTTTAATATGTGGGAGGGTTATAACTTGGCTAGCCACATCGGGACCTATTAGCGTATGAGCATGTGCTCATGAGCAGTTATGAGCAGGTGCTCAAATGCTGATAAGGTCCTAACTGTTAGGTATTGATAGCTATAACCACTGTGGGAATCCCAACTATTGGTATATGCAGATGACCATCTGCTTATACGAGGTTGATTAGAGGGTGGTGTGGGGCCGACAAAGGTCTATGTTGGGTCAATGTGAGACCAGTGTGGGGTGAATGTATTGAGGACAAGCAAATAAAACAACGTCTACAAACTCAACAGGTTTGTATCCTTTATTTACTACAGCTTTTCATTAGAAGCTGTACTACGGCTTTTCATTAGATGATGAATTTCTATTTGATCTATCCTACATAACAAATATAAGCACAGCGTTCCCGGGTTGTTTCTAAGTCTTCTCATTTCTTTGAGGCCACGGCATGCATCGTCTACCAAATTGTTTAACATCCAGGTTTGTACGTCAACCATCCTTTTGCGGAGGTATAAAGCATTCCTCTTTTTCTTCAGATATTCAACTCTTTTTCTTGACTCTGCCACACGCTTGTTCAGGTCATGTAACCGCGATAAGTTCAGGTCATGTAACCGCGATAAGTCCTCCTCCATTGAATTGGCAATCTAAAAGTCTTATCTCTGTGAACGTTGCAAGCGGTATGCTCTTACCGACTCAAATTTATCATTTTATACTACTAGCAGGATAACTAAAAACCAATCAGATTTTAATATGGTATGTTTCATATGTGCTCGGCCATCGGGCCACATAGGGCCTTATGAGCGTATGAGCATGTGCTCATGAGCAGTTATGAGCAGATGCTCATCTGCTCATCGCGTAAAATTGTACGAGACAAACAAAATATAGCTATACTAACCCGGCAGGCCACATCGTGACGTATGAGCGTATGAGCATGTGCTCATGCGTATGAGCATGTGCTCATGCGTACGAGCATGTGCTCATGAGCAGTTATGAGCAGGTGCTCATCTGCTCACCGCATAAACTTGTACGAGACTAACAACATATAGCTCTACTGTCCGTAATACTTACAAAAATAAATTATTCCAAACGTTAATCCATGTGTTAATTTATGCAAACCAAGAAACACTCTAATATTTTGCTCCAAAATCAGTACGACTTCGTATTCATCATACCCCTTTTCTCGCCCTTTTGATGACATTTCGAACAGTTTACACGAAACGAATTGACAGCAGCGGTAACTGCTGAGTTGATTGAAAAAGAATTGCAACGGTTTGGGTTTAATAGTTTACCGGGGGAATTATGCAGCTGATTGTACTTCTGCTATGAGGCAAAAACTTAATAGATTTTCTAGTATGTTTATATCAACTGAAATATAAACACTAGTTCACAATTTGTAATGCTCAGCTCTTGCTTAAACTATCTATCTGAAATGGCACATCTTTTTAAACAAATGTATTTGGAAGATATTACAAGATATTTAGTTGGTGGAACTACGCCAACGAAGCGAAAAAACAAATTGGGCAAAAACAAATGTGGAAAGTAATCTTGGAAGCATTATCTAGTACAAAGACCCATCAGTAAAGTGTAAAGACATTTATGAAGAAACTTTAAAATTATCGTACATTGACTTACACACCAGATACCCTAATATAGAAAAAACGAACACTTTTAATCATTTAATCGTCTATCTTTTATGTATTTATAAACTAAAATATAAACACTAATTAACTATATGTACTTGTAATGCTCAAAAGAAATAAATATTTTTAAACCTATATTGCATTCTCTTATTTACACGGCGCTGTACTCATACCGTCCTTGCTGATCAAAACATCAATCCCATGTGCGTGTGTTGTCCACGTGCTGTTCACGGCCATGACAATAATAAACTGTTCACGTGCTGACAGTCAGTCAGCATCCGCCGCAATTTTGAATACTAATTACTTCCGCCGCTGGAAGGGGGTGCGACGACCCATACATACAGCTAATTCAATTAAGGTTGACATTGACAATAGTCAAATGTGCAATGTGATCGATCGAGTGCCAAAAGAATGATGATTCTTTACATGCGAATGTAAAAGATGTCATTATATAGATACTACATTTATAACCCAGCAAGGCTGCTGATGTGTTGATCTTATTTAAAACTATATTATTACCATCATTTTTTTATGCTCATGCATATTGGACATTTGCCATTTGACTATTGTTGATGTCAACCTTATTTGCATTAGCTGTATCAGCCGTTAGGTCGAAAGCATAAACAGCATAACCCGTGGAAAACTCAGTACGACTGACGTCATCCCGAACTTGTTTCAGGTCTGTCTCAACAAAATAAGTTTTACCGTCTCTTACTTCTGCACTTGTTTCAGAATCGTCATCACGCATCTCATCATAGCTTCTTTTCTTACCAAAGCCTTCTTGAATCAACGGCTCGTCGTCCATCCAATCTTCGATGAATTGTTGCCTTTGCTCAGGAGTCCAAGAATCGCTGATACTTCTTACCAAACCCATAGCTTCGTTTTCTACACCCCATTGCATTAGTCTACCCAGTATACTAATTCGCTGCTCGAAAATAAGGGTCTTTTCATGCTCATTAAATGAAAATTTCTTCTCTAGCTCTAACAGTTGAGCTAGTGTAGTCGATTCTTTAATCATAGTGGGTATATCCATGTCTAAAACAAAATGCATTTTTAATTTTTGGAAGAGGAAAAAACACCGAAAACTCCCCACAGAAATATAACAACCCTCAACACACAAACTTACCGTCCTTCAACAAACTTGTCAATGTAGCTCCAATAAGAAAGGGACGTTAAAAAAAAAACTTCAATGCAATAAAAAATTAGCTCGATTTGCGGATTTTTATAGTCAAGGTACGCGTGGGCGATGCCTGCCGTATAACGCAATTAGAATATATGCCTTGAGGCATTTTGACAATGCCTAAGCATTAGCATACTGTATGTCAATGCATGAATTGACCTTGCCACGCGTGCGTATACGCTTAAAACAATGTCGAAACAGCAGCATAGCAAACGTACAACGTCTAAACAATACCGTACGTTCGCTCTTACAATATCCGGCACCCTGTAGAACAATGTCTAAACAACAGCATAGCGAACGTACGCTCTAAAAATACCTAACCTTTACTCCTACGCGTAACGCTCTATTGATTCAATACATGTATTGCAAGATATTCTATCATAATACACTTGCTCTCCAAGCCGTACGGACACTAGCTACAATGGCACATTCCTTTAAGCAGATGTATTCTGATAACATTTTTAACCTCGAAGAACAATTTACTCCAAAGGAACTGACTGCTGCGATAACTGTAGAATTGATCGCAAGAAAAATTAAAGAAATTGAACGAAAACAGACAAACAATGTTACCGGGGAATTATGTAGTTGGTGGAACTGTTGCGAAGAAGCAAAATCACATATCGGGAAAGAACATATCTGGATCCTAATCGTGGAAGCATTTAAAATCCTCAAGTACAAAGAACCACCAGCAAAATGTCGGAACATTTTTGAACAAACTTTTAAACCATCATACTTAACTTTACGTACTCTATCCACTAGTATCGAAAAAACGTTTACTTTTAAAAATCTCATAGATTATCTCATATGTTTATATCAACTGAAATATAATCATTAGTTTGTAAAAGTTGAAATAAATATTTTTAAACCTATACTACATTTCTCTCTTTTCTGATACACATGCCGTTCTTGGGATCACCCTCGGAACCAAATTGTACTGTTCACGTGCTGATCACGCACTCTGACCCCAAACCAATGTGCATGTGCTGTTCACGTGTTATGACGCCAATTCTATGTACATGTGCTGTTCACGTGCTATGACGTCAATTCTATGTGCATGTGATGTTCACGTGCTGTTCATGCGCCATGACGTCATTGTCGGCATCCCTTTGAACGCTATATGGGGGGGGGGGTAATCTACTAACAATGACCATCACGGGGATCTACTACCCCTTGGACATTAAAGTAAACAATGACCATCACGGGGATCTACTACCCCTTGGACATTTAGAGTGCCCATCTTGAAAAGCTACTATCCCATGGGGGAAAGTGCAACATAGGGGAGCCATTACCCCCCTGAGGACATAGCTATATCATAATCATATTCCTGGAATAGAGAGTCTGTGGGGGAGGAATTTTGACCAATGTTTTCCCACCAACCCTTCTCCCACAATATTGTGTATGTCAGTGGTTTAATAATTGTCTTATGATATTTGCCTGATGATTGGTGCATTAATGATACGTTAAATGAAGTGACATTTTGCAAATTGTTGTTTTTAAACTAGGTGTCAACCTTGTTCATTATAAAGGCATAAATCTATTAGTGACTACCAAGCCCATTATTTCTTGTATTGCTAATCAGAGTGAATGATATAAAGAGATAAGTGATAACATCATTATATAGGTGTGCTCTTGGTTTGTACAAAATAGATTTACAGATAGAATATAATTTTGGGATTAGTTCATATTAAAGTTTTTATATTCGTTAATAAAAATGAAGTTCCTGGTGTTAAATTTATGTGTTCCTTTGTATGATTTCCAGCGCCAACATATGATGTTCTACTCTGTAATCATTTTCATGTGAAACAATAGATGCAAGTTCAGATCTGCAGTTTTCACTAAGTTCCTGTACTGGTGGAGAAAATATTGGTCGTTCATCTTCTTCGAAGTCAGCATTACCTTCAACCCCAAAATGTGGCCATTCCGCTATTGACTGATCTAGGCCAGTAGGATTCTGAGCTTGGCCAGCAATCCATAACCTTTTCGGGCTAGATCGGGTGGTACGCATTCGGTGATTTGACCACGATTTTTGCCAAGTTCGAAGCTGACTGTTTATTTAGTCCCTATGCGTGTAGTGTGAAGCAGCAATGTTTTGTCATCGAATGGATCCAGAACTGCTTGGTCTTCTAAGAAACAGAACAAGTGGTAATAATCGCTCAAAACACCTTGAAAAACGTCCCGAGTTTGTGTGTTCTTGGACCAGTAATGATACTTCCACGGCCGCTTCCTCTTTTTTCAATCATTAAATCTGCAATGCGGACATTAGTCCGCATGTTGTGGCACGGTATTGTTCAGTTTCATTAAGCATATCTTAGAACTGAAATATTTTTAAGTGACTTACCATTTTCTAACATGCTGATTCCGAATTCGAAGAGTTCCCAACTCGTAGACCCGCAGTTTTTTGTTTTTTCTATTTTTAATCACCACTCTATTGATAATATACCGCCATTTTTTATTTATGCAATTCGTTTAAATAAAATTCCATCAGCTGTAATTTTGTAAATTACACCCAGTCTCTTAATATGATGGCCGAACAAAGCTTTTGAATGTTGGAATAGAATGTAGAGGATCTCAATTTTGACTGGATAATTTACAGTAACTTCGTGTGTTTTTGTATGTTCTTTAGTAAAAAAGTTAGAAGAAATTTTTCAATATTGTAGAAAAAATCTTTTAAATGGTTTAATTGTGAATCACTCGTATAGCGGTTAACGCTGGAGATTCTGACTGCGTAATTCACTTCGATGACGTCATCTGACACTTTAAAAACAGCACTTAACCGAAGAAAAGAATGGCTAGACCTTCCGAAGCATGAAAAATTCAACACATGTAGGATTGTCGCCAAAAAGTCATTTGATTACTTACCTGATGGTGTTGAAAATGTGGAAGAGTTGCCTGGTTGTAAGTCTTATCATCTCTCATGTTACCGAAATTTCACGGACGTTACTATAATAGAACGAGCCAGGAAGACTGGAAACTGAACTTTCAAAGAGTTCTGATCCCATCGATAGCAAAGACGGTGATTACGATGGTCCAGAAAAGAAGGTTAGACGAACAACATCCAGGGTATCGTATAGTCTGAGAGATGCAGAGAAGGATAAAACGTCAACGTCGTCGAATGTTCTTGCCAAATGTTGTTTGATCTGTGAACAATCTGGACCAATTTATTTTACTGACACGGCATGTGAAGCCATATTAAATCAAAGTGCTTTCTATAAAACTAAAGCAAGAGCCGGTGGTGTTTCACGTTTTGCAAAAAACCACACGTTCTTAACTGTAAATGGGATCTATAATACTATATTCAAGTTGTTTGTATTTCAGGCATCAAAAAAACGTGTTAAGCAGGACCTGTCTCTCGCACAAACGGTTACTGCAGCTATTCTACAACAGGCTGCCGAAATGAAAAACGACGGAAGTGTTCTCGTGCATATAAGGGGAAAGATTGCGTTGCAATAGAGGCTCGTTACCACAAAAAATGTTACCAGAAATATACGAAAAGCCTGTCAAATATGTCCAATGCGAAAGCGGTAGGTGCCGAGTCAGAACCAAGTATTTCTGAAAAAGCTTTTGATCTATTCAGTTTGAGTATGATAGACAAAAAAATCATCCAAAATAAAGGAATATTGCTGTTGAGTTATCTTCTCAAGAAATTCGTGGAGTTGGTTAGAGATTTAGGCGGCGATACAGTCCCGTACTGAGCTGCACGTCTTAAAAAAGGATTAAATCACGATACCCACAAGTAGTTTTCCATGCATCTAAAACAATGAGAAAAGAAACGCTTGTGTACTCTGATTATATTGAGGCTGGTGAAATTGCGGATATGATGGAAATTGACCCTAGTGATAGCAAAGACGATGATCACAATGATGACATGTACGACAAAGGCGAAAGTTTAAACAGAAAGGCTCGCGACGCTGCAACACAGGAAATGTTTGATGTGGCGATGGAGATAAGAGATGTTAAAAAAAGCCCAGGTTTAGATGGATGGCCTCCTGATTCGAGCGATTTAACTTTCGATCACGCCACAGAGTCAATCCCAGTTAAGCTGTTCAACTTCATTGCTTGGACACTTGGTTATTCTAACGAACCTTTATTGGATGAAAGGGTAGTTATGTCTTGCAAAAAGGATTGGAATGTTACGGACATCCAAAAATCTATTTGACAGAGATAAGCTTAAAACTATTTATAATGGCTTTGTTTTACCTCATTTTGATTACTGTGCTTTAGTATGAAATAATTCCTCCAAAACTTTTCAAAGCAAATTGCAAACAGGTGATTACAGGTGATCGCTATAGAACTGCTCCAGATACTGTCAGATCTAAACTTTCTTAGGACACCCAAGAAGCCAAAAGGGAGAAACAACTAGAAACCTGTATTATTCAAACAGTGAAAGGTAATTCAATTGATTGACCTTCGAGAATTGTTTACAATCCGCATAAATCAAATATATTTATTCGGGAATTGTTTACAATGCGCATAAATCAAATATAAATATAATTATTCATTTCTTTGGAAATTGTTGTTTTCACAGTCAACGAACACGAAAATATTTTGTATGGCGAACTGAATCGTCGTGCAGGCTACGCTAATGTGTAAGATCTTATAATTTGCTACATAATAGCTTATGACAAATGCGGAAAAATACAAATGGCTTCTTTGCTTACGTCTTGTTTGCAAGGCAAGCGTTTATTTTGAGTCCGATATGAATACAAATAAGTAATAAAACATTTATTGAATTAGGTTTTCGTAGGATATGATAAATCGGTGTGTGTTATCTTCCTCTGACTTCGGCGTCATAGTACGTCAAACCTTTGACGATTAGCACATCGATGCCGTATAGAGAAAAACAGCATGGTCACTCGTTAGTGTGACACGTCCTCGTATTTTTATGCAATTTGCTGGCCACAATAATGCATGAAAGTCGAATTTGCCCAAAGTTTACGTTGTGCAAACCTGTTAGAAGTATGAAATTTACAATGCTTTGCGCCAATTGCAACAGTGGCAATCGCCGAATTTGCATAAAATTGCCACTTTTTTAGATATATAACTCTTGATAAATGTTGGCAAAATAGAGATTCACGTCAAATACGTACTATAAAATATAATTGCCAAGATACGGCAAAAAGCCCACGCTCGAGGAGAACTTGAACGATTTCTCAGGCTCCGCGGCATCGTTAATCGTGAACGAAAGGTACCTCTAGGTAGATATTACACCTTAATCCTCAAAGGTTGCGAACCTCAAGAATGTCAGGCCAAGTCAGTGGTGGAACCAGATTAAAAAGGCATCGGGAATGATTCCATCAACGCCAACAGCAAATACGTGATTGCAACTTCACATAGATGCTCTTGATGGAAAGTCGAATAAAGACATTGCTGATCTTATTAACACTGCACTTTTAAACCCATGCAGGAATATCAGCCACTTCATCGTCTACCAACTGGCAATAGTTATTCCGAAGACCCAACGCTTGATGTTTCTTTAGTTCAGTCTGCACTAACTAGACTGAAGTCACCAAAAGCCTGTTGCCCTGATGGTGTGCCGAACTCGCTCCTTAAAGATTATGCCGAGTTATTCGCAAACCCATTTTGTGCTGTTTTAAATGCCCTACTGTACTGAACGTTCACGAAACTCGTGTATGCGATGATATTGTTGCGACGTGTTGCAGCGACTTGTCGCCTCTTGTTTCCCGGCTTTAAAGAATCTATCTATCTACATTAACCCTCTCCTCCGCAGAGGTTTCCATGTTTTTCCCTAAATTCCTTTAGTTTTCCATGGGGGCTCATTAATTTTTTGTATGACTGTTGACGACTGTGATTGTGGGCGCAAGAGAAATTGAAAGAAAATTCGGAGGAAAGCTCTGCGAACATTCGTAACAAAATAGCGCTAAAGCGGGGGTGGGATAAAGGAGGGATACATCTATCACGTCTATAATTTTTTCTGAGGTGTTATTACTGATCTGTTTATTCTAATCGCACATAAATCTACGTATTGTGATTGTGATATTGATAGCATTTAATACGTGAAAATGTTCAAAATGATGTACTACCAGTAAAGAAATTTCTCATGCCAGATAGTTAAAACAAATATTTAAAAAATGAATTATTAAACATACCAACAATTGCCATTTCTGCAATGGATTTGTTTACGCCCTCCATGTTTTATTTTTTATATACTATATACCTGGCTCTACGAGAAACTCTAGAATATCCCTCTTCCTCGATTTATAAAGCAATCAAGCTTTTTCACAATGAAATCAAATAAATTAATACTAAAAGGTTTATCGTCAATCTAACTATTGTAACATAAAAATAATATGAAATAGTAAAGATATTTGGCGATTAGAATCCAAATGGTCAGTTCACGACCGCTTTCGCACAGATAACAACGGAATGTTGGCAGAGGTTTCGTCTCAATTTTCTTTCAATTTCTCTTGCGCCCACAATTCCAGTTGTTAGCGGTCATACAAAAAATACGGAAAAACCCTGGAAAAAGGTATTTACGGAAAAACTCGAAAACCTCTGCGGAGTGTCTATATGATTTCTAACTTATCGGATGCGAAGTCGAAATAAAAAGGCTTGTTTATTTGTAAATTATACTAACACAAAACTGATGAATTCTAATCGTACACAATGAGATTACACTACAAGTTCAAGATTAAAATAAAATAAGGTTTGAAACTTGGATAAAAGTGAATGTTCAATGAAGGCTATCGGTAATGCAGTCGGCTCAAAGCGCCCTACAACATAGATTCGATTATTCGCTTTATTACTGACTTTTGCGATTTCGATTTTCGGCCCTTTTGCGATTTCGATTTTCGCCCTTTTCGCGATTTCGATTTCCCGCCATTTGTCGATTTCGATTTTTCTTCCCGTTTTGGCTTTATTCGTGTTAGAACCTTTGCCATGTCGATCTTCGCTCCTTGTATGTCTTGTTTGCCTCTGATCCACTCGCTTTCCGCAGTGTTGTAGTACCGGTCAAGGACGTTCAGAGACCACGGAATGCCTTCAATCTTCAATTCTTTAACAAAGTATTTTGCAAATTCAATCGCCTCTGACTCTTTCAATTCTCCTTTCTCGTTGTCTGCCGGCATCCACGCTCCGAGGTAGGTCAAAAGATTGTTATCCTGGGAAAACTCGGTTGCTGTCGTGATGGCTTTGTCGACATTTTCACGTCCTTTGGACTTGCCATCGCCTTTCCAGTATTTGGCTGACCCCTCAATCTTGTTGGGCCCTGATGCATATAGATGCCATTCTGCCATCATAAAATTATCATCTTTGTAGATGCTCTTGTCTATTAAACTCAGACCTTTAGCCGTCTTTTTGGGTGATGCGAGGATCAAGATGCGATTGACGTTATTGCCTTTTGTTTCTCGGATTGCCCTCACTACTTCGCGTGTCCAGAGATTGTACTTGTCTGTGTCCTCACGAAGACTTACCCCGCAGTTGTCCCCGCAACTGTCCACACCCAACTCGGTAAACAGATTAAAACTTAGTCGATAATCTTTATCTTTAAGATGTGATGCAACAGCCTTCCACCAGTTCACATAATTCTCGCGGTCATTTTCTGTTGCCTTTGCTTCAGCGTCGTGGTTTATCCAGGAGATTATCGGTATGACTCCTACCTATTAAAAAGGTTCGTGATAATGTCATTAAGAATGACAACAAGACAAACACGCCAATTAACCTCAGTTTACAGATATGGGGTCATAGTAGGCGGGTCTCTAAATTTGGTGGTATATTTTAG
Organism: Muricea muricata; assembly: GCA_963855995.1. Taxonomy (NCBI): domain Eukaryota; kingdom Metazoa; phylum Cnidaria; class Anthozoa; order Malacalcyonacea; family Plexauridae; genus Muricea; species Muricea muricata. Next base: position 26,897,637 of record OY979718.1, on the reverse strand, counting down.
ACATGCATAGTCAGATTACTCGGTCAGCATGGAGTATCAGTTAACTTAAGGTGGCTCGATATAGTAATGCTCACAAATAAAGACGGCATGTGCCAAATTTAATGTTATTCACACAAATCTTTATATATCACGTTTACAACAAATAGATACGTAAAACATCGGATATTGCATGTCATGTGGGAGGCTGACGCCATTTCGCGCGTAAAAATGCATGAATGTGCTAAATCTCCTTATTTTGCACGGTGAACTATCTTGAAATTTTGTAGGCAGTGTCGTACCACAAAAGTCTTGCATTATACAAAAAATAAAAAAATTCTGTAATGTGGAAAAAATATTTTTCAGGAAATCAGTATTTTCGTAGTTTAAAAAAAATTGGCGTTACAGAATTTTTTAAATTATGCACAATGTTAGTGTAGGGTGTTTGTAACATGATGCGAAGAAAAAAATTGGGCGTCGCCGTGCTTCTTTCAGACTCGCGCAGCAAAATAGATCGTTTCTGAGTAAATTTGATACGCAAGTGTTGCCAAAGCAACGGAGCATTGGCCATCAATTTAATTTCACCTTATTTAATTTTATCAGCGCGAAAATTAAAAGCAAAAAGTAAACTATAGCTTAATTTTTTGAAAACTGTATCAAGCCACCTTAAGGCTCTTTTCTACTCATCGCAAAACCAACTTGCATCTATTTTAAATGCACTAACAAGCATTGTGATTGGATGAAATTTCACGCAGGAAGCTAGCGAGTTGGGATTAGCAATGAGTGGAAAGGAGTTACAGTCTTACATGTTATGTTATAGTCTTATTCATTGGCCTGTCGTAGAATTATAGTGAATATTGATAAGCTCATGCTTAGTGTTTTCCTTGTATTAGACCTCATACCGTAATAATTTTATTAAGCAAATCAGATTTATATCCAGTGAGAGAACAAAAGCCCGTGACCAGTTCAGATCCCATCTATCTAATTTCAATCAATTTTGTCAAGTAAACGACAAGCCGACTGAGCTATAAGCTAGCATTCCCACGGACTTCAACTAAACTGTTGAACCGTGACACATTTGTACTTGAACACTTAAAGTGCATATGACACGAAATTTTATATTTTGGAATCATAGAGTACATTGTGCGGTGATTATCGTGGTGTAATTTATTTTTCAAAAAGATGATGCTAAGGGGACTAAACGTTTAAATAAGTGAAGCGTGATGCAAAAAACTGTCCTACGACTGGGAACGAAATTGCACCAAAATGACGTCATGATGACGTTAGTGGTTTTACCCAGAGTTAAATTGAATCATTGAGCGTAAAATACATCTCACCAGTGACGTCATTTTGGTGCAATTTCGTTCCCAGTCTTAGGACAGTTTTTTGCCTCACGGCCACGTATTAAAACGGTCAAATAATTCCCTTGGCATCATGTTTTTTAAAAACTAAAATACTCTGCGATAATCACCGCAGAAAGAAGTCTGTAATTCTTAAATATGAAATTTCGTGTCATATGCACTTTAAAGGTCATATGAGTGCAGTTATATAAGTTGAATGACTATAATCGGTGACAAAATGTCCAAAAAATATCCTCTTAGAACAGATATAAAAGACTTTAGGGCGTTAGGGAGACATTTTTTGACCAGAATCTAAACGAAGCTGCTGTTGATCTTTCCATAAATTGTAAAACCCACTCGGAATGAGCAGCAGATTTGGAGTGAAAGAACGTTTTCCTGATTTAGATCAAATGTATAGAAATATGTAACAGCAAGATCTACGCGTATACACTGTAGTCTTCATTCAAATTAAAACTAGTTGAAATATTCGTTTAAAATTACCCCCAAATGACGAATTGTAAAGCGCTCTTGCTCCAAATCTTCCACAACTTCTTCCTCTACGTTACACACTGAGGCGAAGCGCATATAAAAATTCACACCTGTCCGGAAACACTGTATGCATGGCAAGTGAAGAGAAATAAATATTCGCATTTTCTGCCAGGCGCTACAACCAATCAGTCGCGTGTTGACCTAGCATCCTTGCGCGCTTAGTAGTTAAATATATCAAAACTGGTCTAAACCCTCATTTTGAAAACAAACCTGTATATTTAATGAGCCTCTGGAATTGGTGACACACCTTTACAAACAACAAATCGAGATTTCCACTATACATAATTCGGCCGGGGACTGGACACGGAAAGGCAAGAACTTCGTGTAACGGTCAAGAATATTGTCCTGCCGGGGGTCAGCAGCAATAACACTCCCAGGCCAATGGCAACTAACCAACCGACAATTTATCAATATGAAAATGATTGAATGAATCAAATAATCATTTAATCAAATAATAATAATCAAGGAAAAGTTTGATTGCAACCTTTTGAGACATAAAGCGGAGAAAACCCGCTCTTTACATATCACTATTCCACCGTAACCACTAAATCAGGATGATTCTGATCGTCATTACCGGTAGCAACTTGCGTGCAGTTCTGAAATAATAAGCCTGGTCGTCACTAGCAGGATAAGCATAAGTTAAACAAAAAGACAAAACAAGGAAATGCAGTGAAGTGTGCGACTTAAACAGTAGTAGAAGCGTAAGACTACGGGCATAAGCTAGAACGAAATCAATTCAAAAAAGATTCTTTTTGCTGGTCGTCGCAAACCTCCGAGAAAGTATTCTTTGTTATTTTTCTTACACGTTATGTCGCTACTGAGGGAAAAATATATTGCCCAAAATTTTGTAATTTGGTTTACAGAGTATTTTACACTGGTTTACAGAGTTTTTTTACACTGGTTTGGTTTACACGGTATTTTGGTTCTCAGTCATCTCAGCTAAGGCCTATACAATACAAGCTGCAGTTTTATCAGCGAGGTTTGGATCCATACATTTTGGGCTCAATTGTAGCGAGGTTTTGGATCCATACATTTTGGGCTCATGCATGAGTGAAATTTAATATCAACAAGAAAACTGGGTATTTGACAGCAATATTTTAGAACAAGTAAATGATTGAATACTTTTATCTTGACATAATAATCAACTCTTCTGGAACTTTAAGAAGGTGCGAAAAGCTCTGCCTAGCGAATCTTTGCGTTCTTTTATATTACTGTCTTCTAATTTTGATAATAAATAGTGTCCTGCAAATCTATGGTAATTCCAGTACTACTTTATGCGAGGTTTGTGTCCATGCATGGTATTGGCACGATAACTTCTTTGGAAATCTTTAGAAGCAAAATTAATGATTAAATTAACAATGAAGTAGAGAAATTTCATTTGAAATTGTGCAAACGAGTTCTTGACCAAGGAGTACACTTCAACTACCTGTAGCTGTCTATGACGAATTACGCACCTCCGATAATGCCGATCTCCGTTTGAAATGAATATGGGTAAACCATTGTCGATGTGAAATTCAAGCAAACCGAGTAAGAGCTGCAACCAAATTGTGCATGCATGATACTGAATTTTCAACCAGCGCTTTTAATTATGTAAATTATGAATGTGCACCGAACCAATGCCAATGATTTAGTCAAACCCGCTACAAACCCTCACACTGCATCAACGAGATGTCGAAACAGGCAGATATAGAAATATAGTTTATAGTGATAGAGTGTGTAAACATGGAGACCTTAGGACGCTAAGAAATACCTTTACAAATAGTTTACGTAAAATTAATGCATTTTTTATGCTATTCAACACCACGAGCCCTTTTTCACTACGTTATCATGAAAGACAAAAATATTTTAAAATTGCAGTTTTTGACTTACTACAATACAAATACGATCAACTGAATAGTTCTCTTATGTATTGATAGTTTAATTTGTATCGTTTTGTACCTCCTGATGGTACTTTATTCGAAATAATGAATGCAAATATACAGTACATTAAATAGCACACTCGGCACCACAATTAAAGCTTTAGCTACGACCGGGTATGGTATTAAATACTTCTTAAAAATTTCGTTTATACATGTTAACATGTATAAATCAATGTCGAGAATTTGCTTACTTGTTTGGGCGTTATTGACCAAATTTTGTTTGATTAAATATTTCTAATGCCATCGTCACATGCATCTGCGTGAAATACACGATGTCTGACGGTGATAGATAATTTTTTTTACTCGAATTCGAGTAGTGGTATTAGTGTTCTTCTGCAATTCAAAAAACCTGTAGTCGAGTTCAAAATGACGAGAATGAGATCAAATATTATGAGAATTAATAAATGCTTGTTACTGCAGCAATGAGTTCGATAAATTCTGTATGTTTATTTTAAAGATATATCTCACGGTCAATTTCAAAAAACATTAACGTAATTGTTACCTCCAGACATTTCTTAACAACACTCTCCAGACTCTCTAGAAATGACGTGAATGCCTCGGAGTCGTACGGTGGTTTGTATTTTTCGAAACCAGCATCACAACGAAGTCTCAAATTTCGAAATCCTCTGGCATAAACATCTTCGATATTTTTGGGATGGTACTTCGACAATGGTATTTTGCTTTTGAACCAGTTGGTTGAAAATCCTTGCCCCATGATTTCCTGATATCTTTGTGACGGTATGGGTTCATCAAACTCGCCTTTGGTCTCACCCAGCACACATGTTGGAATGAAAGCAGAAACGAGAAGAAATTGAAGAAACATTTCCTCGACTGAAATTCTCGCACGCGGAGCAGATTTAAAAATCCTTGCCCAATTGCAGCTATATTTATAGCTATTTCCCGTGGTCAGCCAGAGCAGATTGAGCCATCTGATTGGCTAGTTTTGCGACAGACTCAAACAAAGTCTCAGTGGGATATGGCTACTTTAACAACAATTAAATGCATGAAATTCCTGGGAAAATTTGTGCCTTTGATAACGGTAAATCATCACTGCATTAATAAAGTATATGTTGTATTTTTACCAAAATTTGTAGCTAGTATTATAGTTCATGCTGATGATTCAATATCACAAATTACATATCGGCATACCGTTATAATTTAGGGTTATTTATGAATATTCGATTAAATTGTCTTTTACTCGCCTCATTCGTTCTCCCTTCGATGTTAAAATAGCTATAATTTTGATTTCATTGGCATAGAGTTTTTTTTGGAAGACAAGGCAAAGCAATACAAACAAGTACGATGAACATGCAATGAACTGGCAAATATCAGAAAAGTGTTTATGCCATATGCTTAATAATAGCGTATTTCTCGTGATACTTATAAATAGAACATTTATGGTAATTTTTCTGGCCATTTTATCCAGACATGCACTGTAGACACATGGAAGCATCTGATTCGCTACCCCACCTTCCCCCTCTATTTTCCCGGTTTTTTCCTCAAAATAAAACTGCTAAGTATATAATAACCTTCTTTTGACTTAAAAAAGAGTTCTTATACTACTAAAATACTTGTAGTAATACCATGCTTTTTTTTTACTATGCCAAGATCTGAAATAGAAATATCAAGATTTAATATAGTGTATATGACATCTCAGAACAAATTGAGAAAAATTCTTAATGGAACACGTTCCATGTTTTTTCATCCTCACAATTGTTCAATGAACTTTCGTGGGAAATTCGGCCGGAACATTTTCAGCGGACAATCAAGTTGCCGCGTTACTAATACATGTTTCAGTTTTATCAAATCTTTTTCAAAAAATGTTGCTACTGTATATAGTTCATGCACATTATATAATACTGTTGTCCAGTTGAGAATCAATAATATAACAATATTGTTGAATTGTCTTTTTAATAAATCGATAAACACCGATGAGTAATTTTTCCGCTGTCTTAAAGATATATTCTTAGAAATCAATTTTGTATTCTTCGACATAAAAGAAAAGATTGTGCATATAATTCTGTTTTCGAAAATGTGTCTTTACTTAACCTTAATTTCCGATCCGTAGAAATGGTCATCTTCGAAAGGTCAAGACTAGAATTATACAGCTATCTCAAGGTTGTCTTTTTAAAAGTGTGAACTGTGAACTATGAGTGCAAGTAATGGTGGATTATTGTTTATTTATGCCCTGATACTTAGCTCGGAAATTATATTTCTAACAAAAAAATTGCCGTCGCAAGTCTCCTTTGCATCCTCCATGATGTTTCAGCGAAATAATTCCGTATTTAGAGGTAAAAATAAGCGATAATCTACCATCCGTTGCGCCCTCATAGTTTTCAATTTTGGAAGGACAACCTTTAGCTGTATACAAATTAAAGCATGACTTGTTCGAAACAATATATAATTAAAATAATTTAAAAGTCCCGCCCTCGTTTAGCACTCTTAAACTGTCAAAACAACCACGGAGCTTTATTATTCAACATTTCCATGGCATGAAATCGTTCGCGTCTGCAAATAATTAACTCTCGTTTTGATGAAGAAATTGACTTTAAAAAATCTCACCTTGAAATTTCAACTATTATTCTTGCTGGCTTGAATTAACCGACTGTACAAAGTACATGAATAACATGCATATGTTTCAACTGCAGCTGCAAATTCAGGTGTTCTGGCGAGTTGCGAGCATGCAGGCGCACTCCTGCCGCCCTGGACAAGTAAACCGTACCTGGCCAAATCATCCAATGCTGTTCCAGTACATCCCATTTTGCTTGAGCTATATTAATTGCTTCAATCGAATATAAAGTATTATGTAGATGCATGTGTCCTAGTTTAATTTGAAAGGATGTATGATAATGTAGCATGCATAAGTTCCATAACAGGGGGGGGGGGTGTTTTTGTCGATTTAAATATATGTCAATAACGATTCATTCATGCGCATATATGAACGATTGACATGTTTAATAATATAGCTCTGTGGTTGTTCTGACTGCCACCTAAGAGTTTTAAGCATGGCTGATCGCTTTTAATATTGTTTTTAGTCCGTGCTAGGGTATATGTATAACTATAGCTATATATGTGCAAGTGTGTTTGAGTGCGATTTATTAATGCCTATATGAACGATTGATCATGCATGTTTGACATTGTTTAATATAATATAATGAAGCTATGTGATTGTTTCGTCAGTCAAAGCCAAGGTGAGACTCTTTATTGTCATTTTTTTATTTTTCTGGTGCTTTGCCTCACGTTTTTGTTGCTATACATAAACTATAATTATATTGTTTAGATCGACACACTGCATCACCGCCGTTTTTATTACAAAATCTACACGCGGTGACCAAGATTTTTAATCTCCGCAATGATCCAAGGATTGTAATTGTACTGTTTAATATAAAATAATGAAGGTACTGTATGTGATTGTTTTGTCAGTCAAAGCCAAGGTGAGACTCTTTATTGTCATTTTTTTTTTATTTTTCTAGTGCTTTGCTTAACGTTTTTGTTGCTATATATAAACTATAAAGTATAATTATATTGTTTAGATCGACCCATCCTGCATCACCGCCGTTTTTATTACAAAATCTACACACAAAGATGCCGAGCATATATCCCATTGTGATCATATCTGATCTGTCTGAAAAGGTTTTGCAGAATTATATTATAGAAATTTTAAAGGTCACCATTTTTACTGAAATTTATTAAGAACTCATTCTCCAAAATAGGTCGTCAAAAGCATGCACTAACTTGTATATAGCCTAGGCCTTTTGTTTTTGAGAACGTTTGGGAAGGGAAGCTGAAATCGAAGTGTATGGACGGATCGAACTGATCAGCATGTCTCGAGGAATTGAATGCGTGGGTATAAATTTGACTATCGCCAGAAGAGGGAATGTCTTAGTGCCAGACTCACCTCGTACCCTATACATGTGTTCGTATAGCTCAAATGGAAGTACAATTGAATAATTCAATTGCTTCTCACAAGAAATGTTTTGGTGCGAAGGCACAACCCTTGTTTCCCTGGGCAGATGATCCATCTATTTAAACCTTCTAGGTTTTTTTGAGAATCACATAACCGATATTCAATTGAAAGTTATTCTTAACACAATTTCATAAATAAGAAAGAAAATTCTATTATAAAACATATATATCGTGGAGAATTGATAATCTTGTTAAAGCTAAAAAAATATTATGCAGAACAATTTTTGAATTTATTTCGTGACTGTGTATACGTCTGTGTTTGAGCACGTTTTGAATTTGTGAATTGGGATTCATTACGCGCATGAACGGCTGATAAGGGCGTGCCTAGTATAATAAAGCTATATGATTGTTTTGACAGTCTAAGCCAAGGTTCGAGACACTTAATTGCATTTTTTTATTTTCTATTGCTTTTGTTGTTTACGTTTTAGTTCTGTTGCCATCATGTTCAACCAGATATTGTTTAGATCCAACTCACGAGCATGAATGCATCACTTAGTGATGTTGTATGTGTTCAAACCAGTTACTGAAATTTAGTAAGAACTCATTCTCCAGAATAGTTTATGTACTAAACATTTTGCCTTTGAGAACGTTTGAGGAGGGCAGTTGAAACCATGCAAGGTATATGGGCAGCTCAAGCTGGTCTGCATGTACGAAGGAAATGCATAGGTACAAATTTGACAATCATTAGGAATGCCAATAACTATTCATTCATGCTCATATATGAACGATTGACATGACCTTATGTATCTTGTTTAATAATATAGCTCTGTGGTTGTTCTGACTGCCACCTAAGAGTTTTAAGCATGGCTGATCGCTTTTAATATTGTTTTTAGTCCGTGCAAGGGTATATGTATGACTATATGTGCGGATGTGTTTTAGTGCGATTTATTATTCCGTATATGAACGATTGGTCATGCATGTTTGATATTGTTTAATATAATATATAATGACGCTATGCGATTGTTTTGTCAGTCAAAGCCAAGGTGAGACTCTTTGTTGTCATTTTTTTATTTTTCTGGTGCTTTGTTTAACGTTTTTGTTGCTATATATAAACTATAATTATATATTGTTTAGATTTGACCCATCCTGCATCACCGCCGTTTTTATAGCAAAATCTACACACAAAGATGCCGAGCATATATTCCATTGTGATCATATCTGATCTGCCTAAAAAGGTTTTGCATGAGAATTATATTACAGAACTTTTAAAGGTCACAATTTTTAAGCTATATAGCGTTGCAAAGTGCAATAATATGCTGACCATTTTTGAATCTAGTCCATGACAGTGTACGTATGGCTATGTGCATGTGTATTGGAGTGCATTTCAGCTTGTAAATTAGGATTTATTTATGCATACGAACGATTGATGAGGATTATATAAAACCTATGTGATTGTTTAGTGATGGCATCTATGTACAGAATAGCTATAATTGTTTAGATGAACCCATCTGCAGCAAGTATTCCATCTCATTTTAATTATTCTTAATAGCTTGAATTGACCTTAAACGACATAATGACTGTATGCTATAAGTCATGACTTCAAATGCTTCACATGTATAAGTGCTGTCAGTGGTAGGATCGGAGTCCTTGAACAAAATGATCCATTTAACACAGGAACACTGTTACGTCTAATTAAATGCCATTATGTCTGGATAAAGAAGGTCTAGCTACTTATTTCATAACTTCAGAGTAATTTAAAGGCCTATAAAGGTCATGTGACGACTTTTCTGCGAATGAGTAGGTACATCTTATTTTACTTGAACTAATGCTGTTTAGGCCGAATGTAAAGAACTTGCACAATTATTCTACGTTTGATGTGAAAGGGTGTGACATGTAACATAGGCCCAATGTGCATCTGTCTCAGTATTTGTGTCTATTTTAAATGTATATGTCAATAGCGATTTATTCATGCGTGTATGAACGATGCATGACATAGACATGTTGAGTAATAGAGCTCTGTGGTTGTTTTGACGGTAAGCGAGGGCGAAACTTTTAATTTATATTATTTATAAACTATATTGTTTCGATCAAACCATCCGCACGTCCGTTTCTTAAAAAAGTCAGCTGTCAAAAAATGCCGAGAATATATATCCTATTGAGTTGTTGTTGCTTGTGTCGGTGTTTCTAATTCTGCTGACCATTCGAAAGTTGCCATTTCTGAGGAAATTAAGTAAAAACACATCCCCCAAAACAGGTAATCACTACAGTGTATGATGTACACAGGTAATCTACTACAGTGTACTATATACAGCAGCTACGAATTTTTATGAAAATAAAGGATAAATTAACTACACTGTATATCGCCTGACTTACCTCTCAAAGGCACAAAAGGTTTTTTATTTTCCCACGACATTCTTGCATTGAACTGTTGTTGAAGTAAAAAAAAGCATCGAGTGCCAAAACTCTATCCCGTTGAGACTTTGTTTCAGTCTGTCGCAAAACTGGCCAATCAGATGGCTCAATCTGTTCTGGCCGACCACGGGACATAGCTATAAATATAGCTGCAATTGGGCAAAGATTTTTACATTTGCTCCGCGTGCGAGAATCACAGTCGAGAAAATGTTTCTTCAATTTCTTCTCGTTTCTGCTTTCATTCCGACATGTGTGCTGGGTAGGACCAAAGGCGAGTTCAATAGACCCATACCGCCAACAAGATATCAGGAAATCATTGGGCAAGGATTTTCGACAAACTTTTTCAAAAGCATAGACCCATTGTCGAAGTACCGTCCCCAAAATATCAAAGATGTATATGACAGAGGATTTCGAAATTTGAGACTTCGTTGTGCTTCTGATTCGGGACAATACAAACCACCGTACAATACATCCGCTGGGTTCAAGTCATTTCTAAACAGTTTGGAGGATGTTGTTGATGATTGTTTAAAGGTAACAATTACGTTTTTATGAAATTGACCATGAGATATACCTTTTAAATAAACATGCAGAATTTATTCAACTCGTTGCTGCAGCAACAAACATTTATTAAATCTTATACTATTTGATCTCATTCTGGTCATTCCGAACTCGACTACTGGTTTTCTGAATTGCAGAAGAACACTGTTATACGACTATTCGAATTCGAGTAAAACAATTTGTCTATATTTCTTGATATTTTTTTCCATTGTCAGCAATGCAATTGATTACTGTTTGAATTATACAACAGTTATACCGGTATATTCGAAGAATGTTATCCAAAAAAATTATACCCCGTGGATAGGGCGCGTGCATTTCGCGCGGATCTGGTGACTGCATGACAAACATCTAAACCAAATTTAGTTAATAACGTCCCATCGACTGCGAAATTGAAAATTCTCGACAATAATAAATATGCTTGTAAATAAATTTCTACTCAACGTATTCAAACGAAATATTTAGGATAAAAGCGTTTAAGTGCCAAGACTGTAGGTAAACCTTTGATTGTGGGATACATACTAAATTATATTTATATTTATTAATTCCAACAAAGTACCAGAAGGAGGTACATGCAAATGGACACAAATTAATACATAACAATAAAAGGACTATAGAGTTATTGTATTTCTATCGTAGCAAATCAAAAGATGCTATATAATGTGTTAATTTAGAGCAATACTTTGAAAACTTTTTTGAATATTTTTGTCTTCCATGGCAATATAACGTAGTGAAAAACGTCTTTTGTGTTGGATACCATCAAAAATTTATTAATTTTATTAGTTATCTATAAAGTTATCTCTTAGTGTCCTTGTATTACTTCATGACCTTGTAACATTGTATTACTTCATGACCTTTGGGTAACGTTCACTCGCAATATCACTGATTTACTAGGTTTATAGCTATACATACTTTACCACTATATACACAATAATTTTTATATCTGCCTGTTTCAACTAGACGTTTATGAGCTGAAATCCTTAGTTGTGTTTTACATTGCGCACTTGCGAAGATAACACTGGAAATTGAATTTGATGTTGGCTTGTCTAATTAGTCTTAATTCTCTGCTTGCAATTGTTGTGACTAACAAAATCATCATGTAATAATGGCATTTTAAATAACCGCAAAAATTTGCGGAATTGCAGTGCGAGATTTGTAGAGTGTCTTACTAATAAAATCGCTGACTTTGGTTTTAGTTAAATTCAATCCAATACACTGCTTTCGTACCAGAGTTTTCTTAAAATACACATCCATGCTGTATTATGTCTTGCGTTTAGAACCTTGAAAGTTCCAGAAAAGCTCAGAATAATATGCCAAAATAACAATATTCATTTACTTGTTCTAAAATATTGATGTCGTCAAATATCCATGCAGTTTGCATGCGTATGCGCGTCTCTGGGCTGAACGTGTCCCTACATTAATATAAAGTTTTAGATTTTTTCTCGTTGATGTCAAGTTTCCATCATGAACCCTAAATGTAGGGGCCCAGAACTTCGTTACAGTATACCACTCACGTAATGAGAGCGTTCCATAAATGCTTGATGATTTTTATGGCTAGTTAGACAGAACTGGAGGATGTACTGGGTAATACGAACAAGTCATGATTGAGATGACTGAGAACCAAGTGATGATTTAAGATTCTCTCAACAGTCATATTTGTCGCATCCTTGTTCGTAAAAATACGATCGGAAGGGGGAGAATAACCAACCAAAACGAAAGTAATCAGGCGTTAACTCCGCCTAAGAAAGGAAATTAAAGGATGCAAACATTCATATGCCTTGCCTTGGCTGTGAAGAGTCAAGTGTTAAAATGTTATCACAAAAATACTCAGCTTACATGTGGGTATAGCCCCATGGCTTGCAGCGCACATCAATAACACATGTATGTAGCTTTTAGGGGCATTGTCATGGCAATTTTCAATTGACCATGGCGAAAAAGATGGCCGCGTGTACATTTTACCAGAATGCATCGCGGATATAAAGCAGAAACGACTGAAAAATGATGCCAAAGGAAACAGCCAAGGAAATAGAACTTTAGACAAAGAAAATAACCTCCTCTCTTATGCTGACCCTTCAACAGACGTAAATTTGGTTTTTAAATGCATTCTGGTGAAATGTACATCCGCGCCATCTTTTTTGTTACGGTCCATTCTGGGTGGGTGAGTTTGGATAAAATTACTGTGATTGCGTGGCTGCTTAATCAGCTACTGGTTCATTTTAGCATAAGCAAACAATTTATTACATATGATGTTGATCAATAGCTTCTGAAATTTTGCCATTCTTCATATCGAACAACTTGGATTTAGTAACAATGGCCAGTGCAACGTTGTCAAATCTTTAAAGTTTAATGATACAATGATATACTGAAACACAGCTTGCTTACATAGCCCGTTCCTTATCAGCAAGCGTGATGTTAAGTTCATCGAACGATAACAAACTTGAACGATAACAAAGTTGCGGTATAAATTAATGCATGCACATGGTCCATTGAGAGTATCTGTATCACTATTAAATAGTGGAAGACGATAGCAGCAAATAATTGATCAGAAAAATATTGCTTGTTTACAAGGTTGATTGACAATTAGAATCAGTTTACACTGAATCACATCATTCGCAAATATTTAAACACGCACTGTCAAACGAGTATTGATAGTTACCAGAAAAAGATATAAATTTGTAATGTGTTATATTATATGATATTTCTTAAGCTGATTCAATAATGATCGAATTTGCAATCATGTTTCGTACTGAAGGTTTTATTTATTTTTAGAACACTATAACCTCTTTGCATAAAAATTAACAATCAAATTAATTTGCGCTTGATTTGTTTTTGAATTTGAACAAATGTAGTAAAGTATATAGCTACATATACTATTGAGAAACTTCCAGTTTGCAATATCCATTTTTTTTAAAGTCGTTAGTTGTAGACATTGTAATTGTATATAACAGTCATTGTAATTGGTTCAATTTTTAGTTAGATATGCTTTGTTATAAAAAAGCAAAAAATGGGTTGGCCTAAAACTTTTGGACAGTCCTGTATGATGTGTATACTACTGCACTAGTCTGGTGCTAAATATTAACTGTATCGGGTTTTATTTGCGAAGGCATTACCTTTAACTGATGAAATAAATAACGTCATAACACATGTAAATATAAACATGTAATGGTGCATCAGAACCCAGACGGTGAATTTTGTCCACAGCAGCAACTTGTAAAAGCAAAGTTTATATTCACTCCGCCAGTCAGACAAAAGCATTTTAAAATTTTAAGTTTAAAAACTGCGATATAAACTGTGGAGTATAATGTTCTTAACGTATCAATACATACCATGTCTTTAGAGTTTCAATTAGTAAAAACTATGAATACAATCATTCCTTGCAGAAACTAAATAGTAATTAAATGTGAAAATGAGCCTATCATTTTTCTTTTAAAAATAAATGTCTGTAAGCTACACAAGTGGAGTATGATACCATTGCACTGATAAAAATTGACCATGATAATACATTTCACTGAAGGGCTAGCTGTGAACTGACTAGCCCTTCTGGAAGGAGGAGTTTTACAGAGTGAGATTGATAGGAAAGAGTGGCATATTGAGAAGAGGTTGGTCAAGTTTAGTTCGGACAACCATTGTGGCCCAAATTTTCATAAGCAATTGTTATATATAAGAATATTTTGGGGGACTTTGCTCCAAAATTTAAATTCTTGCCCAAATCCTAAAAAAGCTACATCGTTTTTGGTGGGGGGAGAAGCATCTCCGCCGTCTCCTCAGGTCAGGTGTGCCTCAAAAGATGAGTTTCTCCTTGTCAGTGTCAATTGGTCGAATTTAGCATCTGACGTCACTAATAAATTACTTTTTTGTAGTTACTGTAGATCTCATTGACATTAACTCTATTTAATAGCATTACAAAGGTTACCTCAGAATAAAATAGGGCAGGGGAATTCCTCCAAATAAAAAATCCCTGGAAATTTAAATACATATGAGGTAAGGGTGACTAGTAGGGGAGATGTATGGTTGAGGAATAGGAGGGGGGGTGGACAAAAGTGTCAGTATTCAGACAATTCTATCTGAAGCAATTTGAACAACAAGGTGTGAAATAAATTATATTATGTGTTTTTCATGGCAAAACTACATGGCTCAAAATGTAAGAACTTGCAAATTCAAAATTATCCCAATCAGCCATGGCCAGCAGCCAGCAAGCAACCATACCTACTAATTGCACATGATACACCGTACCAGGCAAACCTGTGAATATAATGATAGAGATTCGTCAGACGCTAGACACAATGCCATATTATGAAATTGTATATCACTATTTAACAAATATAAAACATTTTCCGTATTGGTTGGTATACAGTTACATTATACCTCAAATTCAAATTGTCCAATCAAAATATCGTATTTCTACCACGTGATGAGGTGATTTCTCACTGTATTTCACTTTTAAAGTGAGATACCACTGAATCTCACTTTTAAAGTGAGATACAGTAAATATCTCACGCTGTCATGGCAACGCTTGCACACGCAAGCACAGATTGACAAGTTTTCGTAAACAAAAATGGGGGATGTGCGAAAAGTTTGATGAACTTCGCGAAGAATTATAAAGTATTTTGGAGGACAAGGACGTTGAAAACACAAATATTTAAAAATTTAAAAGGAATTTTCTGTACTTCTCGTTATAAAAATAAACAAAGAACTGGCTATTTTGCATTTTAGAGCATCGTATTCACGAAGGTATGTTCAAAAGTTTATTCTTACGGAAGTTTTTGATTTTCGGTATAATATATTATTTATAGACCCTCCGCTTGGGGGATTCAGGAAATATTTCACTGAATCCCCCTCGCTCCGGGTATATAAATGATAAATATCAACACGAGTGAAATTGGGAAAACTAGAAATTGTATGGAAACACGATGCCCGAAGGGCGGAGTGTTTTCATACAATTTCGAATTTTCACGACTTTCTCGAGTGTTGATATAACTGTATATTAATACGGAAAAAATGTTTTATATTTGTTTTATAATATAGCAATGTCAAAAGCCCGAAGGATATGAAAAATTTCCGGGTTTACAAGTGGCGGGAAATTTTCCGTGTTTACATTGAGTTATGTAAAAACGGCTCTTAACCAATCAGCGTTCAGGATTGACAAATGATATATTTTCTGCGGAGCTTGCGAGCCTGAAGCGAGCGAGCGAAGCAGCAGACCTAATTTGTATATGTAGGGGAGAATTTATCTCAAACCATGTTTACCGCATTGCTTTTGTGGTCATGCGCGTTCGGAAATTCGCAGAACCCCTTTCCTCACCCGTGTTTCGTCACCAATTATGCCTTGTGTTCAGAAGTTATCATGTTTCAGGCTGGCTTTTTAAATCGTAGTTAGTCAAAGGCATAAAGCTCGATAGCGCATCGATTGTTGGATTGTTGGGTTTTGAAGCCAGTCGCAATATCGATCTATTTTCAAAAAAGTTCAAAACCTCCGCAATATCGATCTATTTTCAAAAAAGTTCAAAACCTCTGCAATAGTGATCTATTTCCAAACTATGAAGTGATATAATCCCTTCAAAATTTAACTGTGAATTTTGTGCTAGAACAGTGTATTTTAATACACGATTTTTCTTTGAGAATGCTGTACTATTAAATATTGTATTATGCAAGCTTGTATTATGAAACACGGTATTATGCAAGCTTGTATTATGAAACACTGTATTATGAAGCACTGTATTATGAAACACTGTATTATGAAACACGGTATTATGCAAGCTTGTATTATGAAACACTGTATTATGAAGCACTGTATTATGAAACACTGTATTATGAAACACGGTATTATGCAAGCTTGTATTATGAAACACTGTATTATGAAACACTGTATTATGCAAGCTTGTATTATGAAACACTTTATTATAGAACACTGTATTGTGAAAAACTGCATTACACAAGCTTGTATCATGGAACACGCGATGCGCGGGATAACACTACGTGGCATTTTGCGCGGCAAAGATGGCGGATCACAAAACAAAGCAAATAATTAACCTTCTCTGCCACTCGACAACAGGTCTAATACGTCAACTGGAAACATGCAATGGCAATTCAGATTCTCTCGATGCTATAGCGTATAGAATTGACTGGCTTTATGGATGTGCTTTACGGTATTCTGCTGTGTTTCCGCTATGTCGATGGCCTTGACGATGTGCTTGTGTTACGGCTTGTTCGATGCACTAGAAAGTTGAGTTTCTGTTTCTTTTAATAAGCTAACTATTCGCGTAAAGTTTGGTTGTTGATTTCCCATATTTATATAAAAGTGCGCGGTTATTTATTATAAGAGAGCTTAAGCAAGCGACGTTTTTGTCAACACGGACGGCAGCCGGAAGTAAGTTGCGTCGTTATGGATGGCCAATGATGGCGTCAGCCATTCTCGCTTGAAATTATGAACGTGAAAGTTGACTGACTGCCGTTGTTGATTTCAAACAAGAACGGCTGACGCCATCATTCGCCATCTGTACGACGCAACTCACTTCCGGCTGCCGTCCGTGTTGACAAAAACGTCGCTTGCGTTCTCTATTAACACGTCTTGGCCACGTTGTTAGAACGTGGCACGTGGTGCTGTCCCGCGCATCGCGTGTTCCATAATGCAAACTTGCACAATACAGTGTTGCATAATACAAGCTTGCATAATACAGTGTTTCATAATACAGCATTCTCACAGAAAAATCGTGCATCAAAATACACTGTTCTAGCACAAAATTCATAGTTTGAAGGGAATATCACTTCTTAATTTATTTTTGAGTCGGTTTTCTTTGATGTACCGCAGGTTGTATATAGGTTATTTACCTTGAATAAATAATTAGATCAAAGTTGTGGAAAAATATCGACGAATCTCGACTTAAATTGTTTAAAGTCATAAGACTCTATTAGAAAACCTCTTCAAATATAGATTAAGTTAGAGTTAAATGGTTAGATGGTAGAGTTAAATATAAATTAAGTTAGAGAAGGAGGGATGTATGTCATATACATCGCTCGGACGCTGGACGCTGCGCGTCCTAACATACCAGACGGCGTTTGCAGCAGTTAAACCGCTTAAAATGTTTAAAAACGTGCTTTTTGTAATAGAACTCACTAGTTGTTTGCTCGGTTGATGACGCCACCTTGGAGAAGGCGTCATTTAACGTCAAAATCCTCCAGCCGCTCCTCCAGTAACTGTAAAGCTCGGTGTTAAAAACCCATCGCCATTTTAAGAATCCTCCTGACCTGCAGTCACGCGGAATAATATAGCCGTGTTAAACACATATGCATAGCAACTTTTTCTGCAACTATATGCTTAGCTCTCACCAAATTGAAACTCACAGGCTAATGTGTTACGTGCGCACAAAAGTCAAAAGAAACCCCGCAATCTTCATTTGCCCTCTTCCAACGTTTTTCGTAAGTCAACATGTATATGGACATGAAGTGTGTATAAAAGAGGCATATTTTCGAATTTCATATGGAATACACCATTCATATTCACAACTATATACTTAGCATGCAACAAATTCAGGCTCAGAAGGCAAATATGTTATGTGAGCCGAAGGTCAAAAGGAACCACACTCTTGCGCTCTTCCAACATTTTTCATAATTCATCTGTGAAAAGAAAGCGTAATGTATAAGAATAGCAGCAACAGAATGCACTCGAAACCAAACAAGAAAATTTCACGCAAATATATTTAAAATAATATTCATTAATAGTTGTTGTGTGCATGATCCAATGCCTGGTCGCTTAAAGACGAAGTTCCGACTGCTGATTTGATAAGCAAGCATAGCAAAATAGTGAAGATTTTAAAACATTGAATACGTCAGGCTTGCCGCATAAGTTCAAATGAATTATCTTGAAAAGACAAACTATTTTGGAAAAGATATGGTTTAATAATAAGCCTGGCCTTGTGGATTTTTTATATTTAGTCACATACAACGATTTGTTTATATAGAATAAGGTATGCAAGTGTCGCAAGCCTTTGTAACTCGAATAGTTTTCAGTGACATTTGGGTTTAGATGCCCAACTGGATTTAGGATTTGCGTTTTAAATTGAATTTAAAATTTGCAATAAGTTCTAAATTTGCATTTGAAACTTACGTCTGAATCTCTGCTACAGAAAACTACTAATTAAATGTTTAACCAATCACAGGATGCGAAGAATTTTACTGTCTCCGAGGCAATGCCAATCTCAACCCGTGATTAGGCATTGCTCTGGGTACTAGATTGGGTGCTTCCTTCGTCGCGCGTTGACATAGCACCTTTGCGCGCTTGTTTTTTTATAACGATGATCTTTACAAAAGCAATGGAGCATCTGAGGACGTGGTTACCCTTGATACATGCCTAATACATATAATATTGCACAGAATTACTTATGAAACACACATTGCGTTCCAGAATTATAAGCAAATCTAAATTTTTGTGATAATTTTAACAATATTGAACAAAATTTTGCGAAATTTCAGTTTTAACTCTTTAATATTCTTGCTCACTGTGAAAAAAAGAATATCTATCCTCATCTCCAGGATTAAATCTAACTGAGAAACATCTGCATCATCCTCGAGGGGAGAAGAACCATGTAGCAAAAGGCATTACGAATCCAAAGATGATCTTTAAAACGCCACTGCGTTTTCATCGAAAGTTATTCCATATGAATAATTTGAATATTTTTTGTCCAACTTGCAAGAATGGTGGTTATATAAAATGATCATTACCTGAGTTGTGTATGCTGGTTAAGTAGTTAAGTGTTTAGATTGTGATGCTGTTTTGAACGAATTATATCAAAAGAGTAACGTTATAAGCCGTCAAATGTTTCCTATTTTGATATTTCTTCTCTGCTTTGCAAAAACTTGTGCCATTGTGATGGATAGTAAGACGAACAAAAAATCAGGAAAATGCCCGTCAAAGCGGTTGTAATTAACAGAATTGTGTGATTCTCTTGGGCGAAAATAATAATCAACACAGAAATTTCACCAAATTTTCTCAAATGCTGCCGAAGTTAGCAACAAAAATTGGAAAGACATATAATTTTGGAACGCAGTGTAGGTTAAATAATTCATATTCATGCTTCGTAATAATGCATGCTGCTCTCTGTAAACATTGCAAATTATTTTAAAGGGTAACTCCAAGGCAACGCGTTCCTGCGACCAGTAGTCAAAGAGTTTTTAAAGGCTTTAGAAACAGTTGCTAACTATACAATATAAGTACGCGAAGTTCCCTGCTATATTTGCGATTAGATCTCATTAAGAGTACAGATTTAAGGTCTTATCAGGGGCTGGTCGAATAATACACTTAATCACTTTTTTAATCAAATAGTACTGATTAAGTACAAAATACGTTGTTCTGATTGGTAGATGTCTCCACTAATTATCACAGTTAATTTTAATCCCTTTTTTACACAACCGCACCCTTGTCATTACATACACAGCGCGATTTAGGAATGGTCACTTGTTTGCTGTAATAGCCGTATATGTATCATTTTTTCCGCTCATTTTTACTGTTGACGTGACGAGATACCGCAAGCATGTATATCATTCAGTTCTGTTTTGTTTGTTTGCAGGGAGTCATTCAAACTGGAATTTTCGCGAAGTGATCATAATTTAACGTCTCTTTAATTCCCTTAAGATCCTCACTTCTATGCCTTTGCTGGCCGAGTATCATTAGCGAACACACCAAACTTAGTGACGTGCCTACCATATCTGTAACTAAACTGAGGTTGATTGCCGTATTTGTCAGGTTGTGTTGATTAATGTACCATTTTTTAAAGGTGGGAGTCATACCGATTATCTCGTGGATAAACCACGACGCTGAAGCATTTGCAACGAAAAAAGACCTCTCGAATTACTTGCAGTGGTGGGAAGAAGTAGCATCTCGTCTTAAAGATAAAGATTATCGACTAAGTTTTAATCTGTTTACCGAGCTTGGCGTGGATGTATGCCAAAATTCCAAAGAGAAATGTGATAACAGTCTTCGCGAGGACATAGTAAAGTACAATGACTGGACACGAAAGGTAGTGGAGAAGATTCGAAGCACAGGCTACAAAAACCGAAAGCGTATTATAATCCTCGGATCACCCAAAAAGACAGCAACAGGCCTAAATTTAATAGAGGAAGACATCTACAAAAAAGATAATTATATGATGGCAGAATGGCATATATATGCATCGGGTCCCAACAAAAAAGACGGACTAAAATTCTGGGAAGGTGATGGCAGTCGTAGAGGACAGAAGGAAGTTGAAGCAGCCATAAAGCCAGTAACCGAATGCGTGGATGCCGACAAACAACAAGGACCCCGAAGAGACAGGAAGAATTGACGAGTCGGAAGTGATGCATTTTGCACGATACTTTGTTCAAAGGTTGAAGGAAGAAAAGATTCCGTGGTCTCTAAACGTCCTTGACCGATACTACAACACTGCGAAATCCAAATGGATCACAGACATACAGAACATACAAGGAGTGAAGATCAACATGGCAAAGGTTCTGGCTGTAATAAAGCCAGATCCGAAGGAGAAAACGAAATCGACAAATGAAAGCAAACCGAAATCGGCAAAGGAGGACAAATCGAAACCAAAAAAGGGGCGAAAATTGAAATCGCGAAAGGGGCGAAAATCGCAAAAGTCAGTAAAGCGAATAATCGAATCGATGTGGTTTTGATTGCTTTACCGATAGTCTTCATTGAACATGTACTTTTACCTATGTTTCAAACCCTATCTTATTGTAATCTTCAATTTTTAGTATAATCTCAATGTGCACGATTGGACTCTTATGGTTCAATCATCTTACATCTCGTGCGATCAAAGTTGTAAGTTATTATAATTTAATAAACATGCCTTTTCATTACGATTTCGCGTTCTTGATTTTTTTATTGATACACATTTAATACGTTAAAAATCCTGGTATAAAATTGTTCAACAGACATCGGTTCATCACACGGCAATTAATCACCTCACCAATAAAAATGTATTCAAAATGGCGGCTTGTTTATGCATGCAAGAAAAGACAAAATAAAATAATATGTGTACAGCTTATGTGTAGAGCTTGGTTTTAACTTTATCAAGAAAATTTAGAAGTTTTTTGTAATCCCCGAGCCGAGCCAACGGCGCGAAGCGCCGTTCCGGGCGTTAGCCCGGGGCGAGGGTGCCAATTCCATACGGCTATTTACACCCGGGAAAAGGAAAGCATTAATACTTTAATAGCGAAGTCTAAAGTTCCTGGCGTACGGCCGCCATGGCTCACCAAAGAAGTGTGGACATTGATCTGTATAATACTGGATCACGCATTCAATGACATTAAGTGAAGCCAGCAGAAATGACGAATTTGGAGTACCAAGATGGCGGACAATCAGCATTTTAAATAGATAAAAAAACCTCCTTATTTTAAGGAAATTTACGGAAATTGAAAACGCTGCTTAAAAGCTTACTCTTACACCCGCAAAGAACGCTGGACCTGGAGTTCCAAGATGGCGGCGATGACTTCAAAATTTTATTTTGTATGCGTGATCCAGTATTATACAGATCAATGAGTGTGGAAGGGTGGTCATTTCTGATCTCAAGAATATGGCGGACTCTCAGGAGTAGCCGAACACTTAAGGCATCCAAAAAGGTGAGAACTCAGACGAAAACGACTGCCACAAGTCTCTTGAAGAGAGATTAATTCTGGGAAAATACAGAGAAGCGCCAAAAATTGACTATGGCGTGAAACACAAGGCACGTTTGTTGATAATGCGTATTTATACTTTTGTTTTAATCATAGAAATAATAGATATAGAATGCGTGCTTGGTAACCTAGCCTGTGCCTAAAATTTAAAATAATTTGCCCTTATAAATCCGCCATATTGAATTTGGCCAGGAGTTAAACGTCAGAGTCTGTAAAACAAAGCAGTTCCTGATAAAAAATTGTTTTTTGTCGAATTTACAGTTTAATTACAGTTCTCTTGAAACAATGAAATAAAGACAGTGACACACTGATGGTAAATAATAGTTGTGCATTATAATACAAAGACGGTTTTAGTTTTGCGTAAACATGATTTACTTTGAAAATGCTTTGCATGCATATAGCTAAACATTTCGTTAAAAAAGTGACCAAATTGTCGCTTTTTTCATTGACTTTTGAAGCTAAATCAGAAGACATTAAGATAACAGAAGTTATGTAAGCTACAATATTTAACAGTGCACGAACAAGGTGATTGTTTGTAAATATCGATTGCTTAAAATTCTCAAAAACTGCCTTTTAAAACTAAGGTCAGTAAGGAACTCCGACTAAAACAACAAAGGTACCATTTGAGCTTTTAGAATAGTGTTGAACATTACATAATTAATGTGTATTTTCAAACGCTAAAACGTACCTGTGAGTTTTTATTATTTTTTTAGTCTTGTCACAGCAAACTTGAAAACTCCGCAAACAGTTTCTTGTATTTTCTGCTCTTATCATATGCATTATCGCACTCTCCTGTTTCTTTGTGCCATCTTTTACGTAAAAAGTCTCAAAAAATCTGTTTTCCTTTATTCGAAACGTTTTATAAACCTTTTTTTCCATTTAAAGTCTCGAATTTATGTCTTTTTTGTAAACTCTGGTTGACAAAAACAAATCGCACTCCTTGCGACCGCGCGAAATTCCCTCTTGCAGGAGTCTGGAACTAGTCAAATGCCCTTATAAATCCGCCATTTTGTGGTGACAAGTTTTTCACAGAGAAAAGATAGGAGTACGCATTCTATATCTATTATTTCTATGGTTTTAATGCTTTATAAAGGCCGGCGTAGCCCGACTCCTCCAATCTATTCACTGTTTAAATTCCAGAGTAAGTTTATGTTTTGTGAATGCAGTGTCTTCTTATTACTGTATTTCAAAATATTGACGAACTTTACATGTAAAAGAATACGAGCGAAGATCTAAAAGTGGCTTTAAACGGTTTTATTTCAAACTCAAAGTTTATGTAGATAAAAATTTAGTTTCATAAATATTTCAAAACGTTTTATGTAATTAATAGGTCGTATTTTATACCAAATTTAAGCTTATGTTAGGCATAATAACATACCGATGACAAATGTTGTGCCATTTAAAAAAATTGTCATTAAAACAAGGATTAAAAACTGATATTTTGTCCTTTTGTGAAAAAATATAGAGAAAGAATAAAAATTGCCGTGTTGCTATGACAACAACCTATTGAAATACTTCATGTAATTCAGAAAATACAGTTGCATTTTTAGTTAGTGGCGAGGGGTTGCTGCATCCATGTATTTTTAGTATATAAATGGACTACTAAAAGGTGATAAAACTATGATTAGTGCATGGACAAACTTAAAACACTATGCAAAAACCACACAACTCGTTCAGAAACCCGAAGCACAAACATTCAACCGAACTTGGTAAATATATTTGGCAACTTCGCTCTTACTCAAACAAAGCAATTAACTATCATTATTTTATTTCCTGAATGTCGTGCAAATATAGTGATTAACCATACTCATGATTTTTGAATATATTCGAAATACTCGCCCCAGGGGTCCGCGCACTTTGGTACATTTTTCAAACAACCCTCGCAGTGTGAATGTACCAATGAAACAAAATCTTTGATTTTTAGATTTACTTGTTTCGATAGAGATTATTCTGCTGATTTCAAATCTGAAAACCGTTTTTAAAAAAATCACAGTTTTTTTCCTACTGTAGAGATTTACAAAGTCACCAAACTTTACAAAATTACATATATACAAAATTACAAAATTAAACTATTACATATACAACAATACTTTACGTAATTCGAGACTACAAGGGCATGAATATAACACAGTAAAATTAAGTCGATTAAACACGCGGTTTTCACAAAGAAATCGGAGAATGCCACCCTCAACTCATTCCTGCTGTATAAATTTCTTAAAAGACGTTGGGTGCAATCTTAGCCTGGCATGGTAGATTATTCCAAAGAACAACAGCACTGTAATTAAAGCACCTCTTGCCAAAATCTTTATTTGGTTTGGGAAGTGCTAAATCAGTGCTGCTGTTTCCGAGATTATATGGGCATTCCGTTTCATAATTGAATCTGAATTTATTTCGTAAGTTGGGGGCGGTGTGCCCATTAATAATTTTATACACAAATAACAATTTGGAATTGATACTTAAAATTTGCTCTCACTTAAAATTTGCGAGCAATTCGACGGAAGGCACATCATAAGATTTTACGGTAATTATTCTTGCTGCACGATTCTGGAATTTTTGTAGTCTATTTTTTTGGGTGTTCCCACAGTTATCCCACAAAGGGCTGCTATAATCAAAATAGGGTAGAACAATTGCATTATACAGCATTTTTAACGTGGATAGGGGGACAAAAGGTCTTATTCTTCTAATTAGGCCTATTCCAGCACTACCTTTAGAGCATACATGGTCAGCAAGGCTTCCCCATGACAGTTGTCCATCCATGATTACTCCAAGGCAAAAAAACTTATCGTTTCCAGCAAAAGCCCATGTGCTACCTACATCTGTGACTGCAACCTTCATGTAAACTGCATGTTATTTTATCATTGAATTTTCTGTTGGTTAATTCTGTCAAGGACGGCGTTTGGGGGTAAATCCTCGACAAGTCTATTCCAATTCGGTACACAGTGTGGAGAATGATTTTGTACATGCTTTGGTGCTCACGCGACAATAGACCTTACCCATAATGACGTCATTTAGTAGTTAAGCGAGTAAAACTATTTAAATATGGCAATATTGTTAAATTTTTTAGGTCCTTATATGTCCAGAACATTAAATGAAACAAATAATTTAACATATTTATTTCACAAATAATTTTAAACCATTCAATTATATTGGCATATTCAAATAGTTTTACATGCTTAACTACTAAATGACGTCATTATGGGTATGGTCTATTAATACCTTGTTTTGCCTAACGCAAATTTTTGATATTTACATAGGCTGCATAGCAAAAGACTCGCTTAGTCATCTGGCGTTAGCAAATACACTACAGAGAAATTAACCAATTGAAGAAGATATAAACATATCCTATAGTATGCCCGATCTTAGGACATACTGTAGTATAGTGCGCGTTTATATCTTACAAAAAAGCTCACAATTTTGTTATATTTCTCGCAAACCTTTGATATCTATTTGGCAAAATGACAAAATCACCGACTTGTCGATTTGTTTAAAAACAATGTATATCTAATCCATAATCATGTAACATTACAGCTTTCTGGGTAGTCACTGGTGAGTAGATATTTTAATAAAAAAAGCAGAGCAATTCTGAACTACCGTTGCTGCGCAGCCTGCGGCAATGTGTCTACTCACCCAGGAAGCTTCACAAGGGAAGGCTAAATATTAACAGCCTGCGCCAATTTCAAATAGTGGGACTTCGGCATTGCTAACAGCCGTTTTGAGCATGCGCCGTCAGGGACGTAACTAGAAGGTAATTTTGGGGGGGTTGTATATTCATATATTCATGTTCTGCCCGACGAGTTTCTATTTAAATCAACTTCAAATTTCTCAATTTGAAAAGAAATCTGTCGGGCAAAACATGAATATATGAATATACACCCCCCCCCCCCCTCTAGTTACGTCCTCGTGCGCCGTGCTAATTATGCAACCAGAAACCAGGTTTTCGTCCATAAAACAGTATTAGCATATTCCTCCCTCTGATATCTATGCATTATGCAATACTTGATACTTGTAGTATACTTGTAGTAATACTGTGTTTCAGTTACTGCGCAACAAGAAGCCCACTGAAAAATTGCATAAGAACTTGAAAATTCTACTAAATAACAAATAAAAGGAACAAAAAATCACCATAATCAACATTTAAGTTTTCCATATGAGCAAAGCTGCGATTTAGTTTTTCGTATTTATAACTCATTTTATTTTTTGGAGATTTTGTTCCGCCCGGCGGGATGAGCGCGACCGCTAGCTACGCTACTAAACAAAGCACAGCTTGGCGTTGGTCATAGTTATGAGATGATCTACTACCTATCTTCAAACGAAAAATTAACTTCTACTTTGAATTGGAAGACAAAAGTGGTATCAAAATGATCAGAAAAGATTGAATTTTCATATTTTGAAAAAATCTCAGCATCGAAAATTTCGTGTCATTGCCACTTTAATCACGTGTGCTATTTCAATCACGGTTGTTGTCTTTGTAAAAGCGTAAACTGTGAACTACAGTGTATGCGCGTGCAAAGAATGAATGATTTCATATGGTTAATCAAGATTTTGACACTCAGGGAAATAGTAAGCAAGTAAATGTGGCGTCATAAGTTTCCTATGTGCTCTCAGTGCTGTTTCGAAAAGATACTGTAATTCCGAGTTTAGAGGTGAAAATAAGCAATAACCCGTCATGCCTTGCGCGCTCATAGTTTAAGACAACTTTATTGAATTAGCTGTATATCACGGGTATAAATCTATCTGTAAAGTATCTTTTTATATTCCTGCCTCCATTTCTCTTCACTTGTGGACAAAGGCTATTTACTTGGTTTACTTGTGTTTCTTTGTTTACTTCTATTACTAGCCATTTACATAGGCATTACCATCAGTTTGTTACAATGCATTTACTTCAACTAAGGTTCTCTTTGTGAACGCAAAAACTGTGAACCATGAGCGCCTATAACTATAGGGATGATACATCGTCTATCTATAGGCCCTGATACTTGGGGAATTACCTTTGTAGCAAGTAAATTTGCCGTTGTAAGTTTCCCATGTGCCCTGGACGCTGTTTCAGTTTACAGTTTCAAGGACAAACCTTGTTGAACTAGCTGTATATTATATAAACATGCAATACATGAGCTAATAATCCTCAACATCGATAAACAAAGCCATTAACGCGACTCCAGCTTGACCCAACATTACTGGGTTGTTTCCAGGGCACTTTTCGTGACTAAGTTCGCATCAACTGTTTAACACTGCCGGAGTCTGGTGATATAAACAATACGGTATCGCCACGTTGCTCTTTGAACACGTTCAATTCGAGCCATTTGCAATATTCCCGTTGCAGCATTATCTTGCAGCAAAAGATTCATGCCTAAAAGTACAAACAAAACGCATTCAATGCATATTTGATTTCTTTCTAAGTTTGTAGTGTTCAACAAGGGCATACGATCGAATGCGGGAAAGGAACTGATGTTTAAATTAGAGGAGGGGTCAACGCTGATATAGTCGTGTTCTACCGAACCATTTTTTTCTGAAATCAACTTTAAAAACCTTGAAATTAGTCCCGATGGTAAAATCACTGGTAGTGCACCCTTCCTAACACGGTGCATCATACTGTTAAATTTATCTTGCAAGTACTAACCTTTGGATAACAAAAAATGTCGCCAAGCTGATGAAAAATTCCAGTCCAAAGAACACAAGAAGAATAGAACATAGAATTAATTCCAATCTTAATCTGAAATATAGAATTGCACTCGTTCATTTGGATAACAAAATACTTGTTGCGAGATACAAATAATAATACACTTAATTTTGCATCATATTATAGTTATTTTTTTATGATTTTAGTTTTATCTGCATGCACGCGAGCCAATTAACCACCCCCACGCAGAACTATAAAACTTACACATAAGTCTGCCAGAGTATCAAAAACAGTACAAGTAACAAAACTGGTATAGTGAGCACAATTGAAAAAATCAATGCCAACTTTCGTTCAGCCAAATTTCCTTTATAACCTAAACATAATAATCCATAGTGATACTTCATGTTAGCAATTTCAGACCTTCAAAAACTACAATTTGTAATAATCTGTCCGTCCAATGTTGTCAGGGACGCCGGAACGAAGGTATTTCGCAAAATTTGTATACTTTTGTATTACGCGGGAAAAAGCGTTATCACATTTCCACAAAGTGGTAACGCTTTTCCGGCGTAATACAAAAGTATGCAAAATTCGCAAAATTTGCAGGACTATAAATTGCGGGAACCACTGAGTATTTTTACAAAATACAAAACAACGGTAACTAAGAAAATAAACAATTTCGAATTTAATCTCGCTTTCGACTATATATTAGTCATCACCAGGAATGATGACTATAATATAATCGAAAGCTAGATTACAGGACTATATTTTCCACATTTTACAATATTTTGCAACCAGACTTGACAATTGTATGAAATTTAAGATGCTCTTTCCAGCTGTGCTAATTAATTTTCTGAATTCAAAAGTTTGTCTAATAGGGGAATGGTCCATTGAAGTTTCATTTCAGACTGAATATCAGTCTCGGTTCCTCCTAATTAGCAGGCCTGGTTTGCTTGTTTATTTGCGGCATGTTGATTTCACAGATAACTTTCGATCAAACGCACTAAAAAATAGCCCATAATACATACAATCTTGCTATACACGAGGATAGTAAACTAAATTTAGCATATGCAATATACTCGCATGGAAAATGCGTATACATTTTTTTGCCGGGAGGTATTACAGACAATTCTTATTTCTTTAGTATATATCTTATTCAAAATCAGCATGTTTAAATTCAGTTTCTAAATGACCTATTGCCGACACTATCTACATGCAAACCTTACCAAAGAATAATCTAACAGCTTCAATCAATGCAAATAGAAACAACAGTACTACTTCCAAAGCAAGAGTCGAGCCTTCGTTTGGATAAGGCAAGACAACACCTGAAATGAAAGCAATTAATTTATTGGTATTAAATTATAACGATCAGCCTAATCCTCGAATTTGCTCGTATAAAACGATCGTGACCAGAACATATTGTCTTCTTCTTACATTTGGTCGTAACAATTTAATGAAAAATACTTACCTTTGTACACATACAAGAGTAATTCAGCAATCCAAAAAACAATATAATACCAAACGTTTAAATGTAACAAGACTTGCAATGGCAAAGATGATAACTGTGGGAATGTTATGGAACATAAACTACGCCAAAATATACATGTACTAACATCACATAAAACTGCAATAGAAAATTAGAAATACTGTATTTATTGATCATAAATATAATTTTTAAATAGACGACAGTTTGTGAGCTGTTGTCTGTTCGGCTTTGGAGATAAGGATGAAGTCATAACATCGTATGTAGGTATAATAAAAAGCCAGGCCGCTAGGGCCACGGTGGTATACTGTTCTGGTGTCAGTTGTACGAAAGGTGAAGGCCGACCCCAGTGCTATTATTTGAAACCAGAAGCGAAGAACTTGGTAAATTGATAGGTTTGCAGCACGTCCAAAAAAACGGAATCATTTACCCAAATAAAGTAACCCAGGTAACAATACAAAAAATGCTTTTTTTCCTCTACGAAAAGTGGCTGGTCAAAATGACATGCGAGGCAAGAAATCGAGCGGCTGTTACTTCGCATCCTAAACGGGTTAATATTAGTCAGTATTTTGATATTTTTTGCATGGATAAGGTGAAAAAAATTTTAAGGGGGTGTTTTCTTCATGTTACATTTGTATGCATATTGCTTGTATGTTATGTATGTATGTTATGTTAGCTTGCGGTGCACGAAATTACCAGACATTTTTGGGCCGCCTATGGTTATATAAGTTTTGTATTGAAAGCAACAAATTTTATTTATTTATTTTACTTTGCTAGCAACGTTTAAATATAAATATAACGAACAATTCACATTTTCTACGAAATATTCATGACAACAGTATACAGTATGCTTAATTGTAATAGAGTCATATAGCCCCAAAAAACCATGCAGCGAACAGAAGCGAGTAATGAATAGGCTAATATTTTCAGAATGTTTCCTTCCTGTTCTATAATTTTAACATACTGCTGCTGTATATTTATACTCACTTTCAACAACATTGTCTACACTAGAGTGCCCTAATTACTTACCACGTCAATATTTGGAGAGTTTAAATATTTTTTAATGAGCGAAAATTTTGTTTGGGTAAGGTTAAAAACAATACTTTGGGGCTGTCTCCTTCTTTACCATGCAGGGCCAGCAGAAACTGATCAAACCTGTTTGGAGGGCGGAGTGCTAAGACATAAATAAGTAAATATTTCCACTTTCCAAGAGAACTGTAAAATTATTTAATAATTTTTGTCCCACCAAATGGTTGTAGATATGCAGCCAACCTCAAATATCAACCAGGGTAACCTGAGCACATTGACATAATGGCTTTT
Organism: Muricea muricata; assembly: GCA_963855995.1. Classification (NCBI taxonomy): domain Eukaryota; kingdom Metazoa; phylum Cnidaria; class Anthozoa; order Malacalcyonacea; family Plexauridae; genus Muricea; species Muricea muricata. The sequence continues at coordinate 26,866,905 of OY979718.1, read as the reverse complement.
ACTTGTATTGCTTTTTATAAAGATCACCAAGTTTTGATATTAATACAGTCATATATTTTTTAGTTTTTACATCAACCTAATTTTAACATTTCTGACACAAGAAAATTCCACAATTTTTCATCGCCTTATAACACGCAAAAGGATACGTCAACAACTGCTTTTCCTAAAAGAAAAACACAAACGGATATTGCTTATAGATAGAGAGATTCTGCACATACTGGATCAATCATTCTAACAGCTACATGGCACTGACTTCATGCCTAAAATAGACCTTAAAATTCAACAGGGGTGGAAAAGTGCCAAGTGATTTGGTACACAGCCACCAATTTGAACTCTCATCTCGCTCACTGAATTTGATCAGTGGTGGGTTGGGGACGGTCCAAATATATAAACACAACCACCCCATTCCTCTTATTGATCTTCTGAGGTCCATGACTGTATAGTAGTGAACAGAATAGGTCTCCCCTAAATTTTATGTCATTTGAACATTATAGGTAGTCCACCAAGCGTTGTAAATATGACATGCAGGAATATTGTAGAAAATTATTACGTATGTCACTCACAACACTTAGTAGGTTTGTGTATGTTTAGACTCCTAGCCATCTCCTTTTAAATAATTAATTATATAATCATATATGATTTGTAATATTATTGAATGAAACTACAATATAAGAAAAATAAAAAAAATATCAAAGAAAGTCAGCAGTCTGGTATAAGTGTTCGATAAGCGTAATAGCTGACTTACTTCCTTTATATGCTGTTCCAATAGCATAAAAACGTGTGCATACTTAGACAACGCATGTTCATTGAGAAAAATTGTTCATGCTTACAAACACAATTCCAGACCTTTATGGCAGATTTGTGAACATTGCACAGATGAATAATTAAAGCACTAAAAAATACTTGAAGGCATAAAAAAGTAAACCATCAATATGCAAACCCACACATTTTAGTTTAAACTTTCTTTAAACGAATAGCAGATAGTTACCGTATATGTTATATATATATTAACAATTTACAAAAATAAAGTTTCAATTAGTTGTTACTCAGAGTTTCATGCCATTACAGGCAATCATCAGACAACTGATCTGTTGTCTGATGATTGCCTGTAATGGCATGAAACTCTGAGTAACAACTAATTGAAACTTTATTTTTGTAAATTGTTAATAAATTTTGCTCTACCATAATGTATTGAGCACTTTTGAAATTATATGATGTTCAATCAAAATTGAAAAAGTGTTATATATATATATATATATATATATATAATCATCCCTGATATATATATATATATATATATATATATATATATATATATATATATATATATATATATATATATATATATATATATATATATATATATATATATATATATATATATATATATATATATATATATATATATATCAGGGATGATTATAAGAAGATTTTTTGAAAACAAAAATCTTCTTAATTCTTATAATCATTATAAGAAGATTTAAGGCAATATAAGAAGATTTTTGACATTAAAACAAGAATGTGATGACGTCATCGATTTACATCGAACCTTTATCCTAATACCCTAACCTAACAATGGAAATTTTGACATTGACAACTAGAAATCCCTTTTGAAAACTTATTGTATAAAAAAACTTAAACACTAAAGAATTTACTGTTTATTTGTTATGTCTTAAAATCTAAAATGTACAAGTAACAGTGGTCGTCTGAAATCTTGAAGAACTATTTTTTAGTCATTGTCCACTTCCATTTTAAAATGGCAGATAGAAAATTACTATGAGTTTAATACAATACTTGAGAAATTGAGATGAGAAAGTGTTAAAACATTTTTATTTAATGTTTATTACTCCGCCTGCCGTAGGCGAGGCGGAGTTTTAAATTCGCCCCGTTTCTGTTTTTTTTTTTTTATTTTTTTTCGGTGTCAGAAGTCGGTGCAGCGCTCATGGGTGATACCGCTGGCACAAACCGCGTGAGCCGACCTAAACACGGCGTTTAAACTCAATTTCTAGCGAAATGTGTCAACAAAACACGCATTTTAACATGTATGCTAGAACATCTAAACCCCAAGAAGGTTTTACGTGCAAAGATTCTCATGCAAAATGTTTTAAAACGACAAACTCCAGCGATGTGTCGCGGTGAAGTTTTGAGAGCGTGTTTCCGTCATTTTCTGGTTTATTCCTACTTTTAAGGAAATTTAGAAATTTCTACACAAGAATCAAACGCAAATTCTACTGAAATATCTATATACAAAGCACTTTTTTAACATGTAATACTTAACAAAAAGGGACAGGAGGGTTCTTTATCAAAACATGGCTCCAGAAATGTTTTAAAACGGCAAATTCTGATAGACTCCATCATTCCATGATTAAGAAATGAGTCTAGGAAATGTGTTCCTAATTCTAAACATGTTGTGATTGCTTTCCTTGGTTTTCTATTTCTACCTATGTTGAGATGCTAATATTTCGTGCAAAATGATTTATTTGCTTGTGGGATCTCATGTAATTATAAAAGGTAAGAGACATTTTACATTCCAATTCCAGAAATACATAATATTATGTTAGTCTAAAGTTCCCAACAAATTATATCGGGGATACTTCAGACTTCAAACTTAATAGCTTAAGAATAGCTTAGTAATTTTTTTAATTTTTGTTGTTTTTATGAGCGATTTTAATGCTTGCTTTGTTAGAACGTCAACAGTAATAGCTGAGTGCGGCATTTTAGTCTTTATCTATAGTATTTATAATAACTTTCTTTATAAAAAAATTGACATGTTTATTGTTGAATAGTTGACTCAGAGAAAGGATTTCAAATTGGATATCACAGAAAATACAGATCACAGAAATACTTTTAAGTCGATTACTGCAAAGATTGTTGTTATAATTATTAATATAGCAAGAAAAAAACTCAAAAATGCAAAATAAAAAAAGGAGCAAAATTTAACTTAAATTCTAACTTAAATTTAGTAAAATTTCAACTGGCACTTTCTCAATTTGGCAAAACTTTATCAGACACCCTGCCTATATACCAATGTTTTAACTGACACCTGAAGCTTTCTGGAAGTAAATACTTTGTCAGCATGTCGAAAGTCTAACTGACAACTTGTGGGCATGTACAGGTCAAAGTCTAACCGACATCTTGTCAACAAGCCAAAAGCCTTACCGAAATCTTGTCAACAAGCCAAAAGCCTAACCGACATCTTGTCACCAAGCCAAAAGCCTAACCGACATCTTGTCAACAAGCAAAAAGCCTAACTGACATCTTGTCAACATGCCAAAAGTCTAACTAGGGGCATATCAACATGTCAAAAGTCCATTTCAAAGCTTGTCCACATATCAAAAGACTAACTCAGATCTTATCAACATGTCAAAAGTCTGGTCGAAAACTTGTCAACTAGTCAAAATCCTTACCAACATTTTATAAACATGCCAAACATTTACCTGACACCTTATCAACACATCAAATATCTAATTCAAAGCTTGTCAATATATCAAAAGGCTAGCCAACATTTTCCCAACAAGTTATATCATGGAGACTTCAGGCAGTGTGCTACAAAATAGATTTAATAAATTGATGGATTTAATAGATTGATGTATTGTATACACTTATAGTAAAATTTTCTTTACTTGCAAAATAAAACAGCTATATGTTGGTGGTATTATGGCAAAAGAATCTTGTTTAACATATGTACTATGAAAGTCTTCAATTTAAATTAAATTCTAAAAACTGCAATCCTACTAGGACTCTGGACAGAGTGCCTGGCAGGTCACTCAGACATTGATTTTTGGTTATCTTAGTGATTACATAAGATGTGCTAGCAATGTCTTAAAATGCCTTGGAAGGTACCCTAATAATAATTGATTTAAAAAGGAATTAGTTGGGCAGAACAGAAATAAGTGAATATACCCCACCCCCAATGAACGCTCTAGTTACAGCCCTGCCTGGCCTTGTGCCCATTTTCGTTTGGCAGGCGGAGTGAACGCCTTAGCAGGCGTCTTGTTTTATAAGAAAATATAAGAAGAATTTTCATCCAAATTAAAATCTTCTTAAAATAATATAAGAAGATATAAGAAGAAATAATATAAGAAGATTTTGCATCCCTGATATATATATATATATATATATATATATATATATATATATATATATATATATATATATATATATATATATTGTTATCGCAAAGCTTTCGATCCGTAAGCTTTGATCTTCATCACTGCTATTAATAATGCCATAATAATAATATTGATATTCACCATGCAAACATACAAGGAATATATAGACTTAATAATCCATGATTAATTTGAACTGTTGCCAATTGCAAGTGTTATGCATGGGGATTCACAAAATGCGTTGATAATCATCATCTCCAAATTGCGGGATACTCCCGCGAGATGCGGGAAACTTGGTAGGTCTGTTATCATAACATACTGTAAATTATCAACAAGAATTTGCTTGTTCTCTATGTCCTGTCGTTCTGAACTCATAGGAAACGTCATCGTGAATACTCAGCACTTAACTAGATTGCATAAAATACTAAGCAGAACTCCAAATCAAAAACGCCATCATAACACACTAAAAGAGAAACGGTTGGCAAAATAATTCGTTACGGCCTACCTTTACTCATTGTTTGACTCTGACTCGCCATCTTGCTTAGCAGCCACGCTGTCATAAGACCGTTTCCAACGGTTGTCATGACGACCGGGATTCACAGATCTGGAAGACATCGACAGACGACATTCGAAGGTTTCTCTTTTGGTTTCGAAAAGGAGCAAAATTTTCTTCAAATATGAAAGTTCTGCGAATAAGGAGTGATCAAGATGTTTAAGAGCAGAATATCTTCAACATCGCATGCCGTTGACACGATAAACAACTCGGCGCCACCGCTTGACTATTCGTTTCGATCTCTGGCAACTTTTCCAGGTACTTCAAACCGAACCTTATCGTATTGTACAGCAAGGCATGTTCGATAGTTTGTATTTTTGCAGCAACCATGCATTTTTTATTGTCTTTACGTAGCCTTGGTATTCAAGTGTTCAACAGTACTTTCTAATAGTTTAGAGGTATTTGACGCGTGCAACTGCGAACGCGTACATATTAATACAATGTTTTTATATTTGTTGAAACGTTTACAAGTTGAAACAGAAAGAAAGCCTGTGTCTTTAATTAAGAACTGAACATTCTTCAAAGGTTGCGTTTATATTTCATCGTAGATGTGCTTGAGGAAGAACCAAGGCCTTGCTTGCGAAGTTTGTTGGTAAGTGAATGGGGAAAATTAAGATTTAGCGAGAGGTGTTCGAGTCAACAGAACTATACAAGTGTCCCGCTGGTTCCCGCACTCTGTATATCTGCTTACGTTTGCATCGTGTTTCCTTTGTTGTTGCGACACCTTTGAAAACATTTCGAGTTTGCTCGAAAAAACACAAAAACAAATTGTGCTTTGTTTCATTTCAATCTTGTGGAATTGTTGTTTTGAAGACGACAGAAAATTGTGACATTTGCAATCTGTGACAAGGCACTGCAGGTATTCTGGGGTCTTTTTTCAATGACTGCTGTGATAGCACAAATCTCTTAAGGTTTTGACTCACATGAAATTGTGCATAACGTCAGCGTTCGTGTTTGGTAAAAGAGCCCATAGAATATGAAATTGACTTCTTGGATACCACAACAAACTGATAAAAGAACAGGCTATAATATGTGTTATATATGGCTCATTTCCCAAGGGTTTTAGGTGTATTCCCTGTGAGATCATTACATAGTATGCTCCCCGTTGAGAGTTATTTGTTTATTCAAAGCGCTCATTACATGTCGCAAACATTGTCTCAGCGCAGCAAATTTGCTGCATAATTATATACATATGTGTGCATAAATTATGCAAAGTCTTGTACTTTCCAGATACCTGACAAAGTTACTGTAATTATATACAGATGTACATAATGATGTTTAGTACACATTTCCAGGTGATTTTCCTGCATTCTGATTGCTCAAGATTCACTGCCTCTGAAGTGATAGTCACTGGTCAGTGACTGTGGCTTTTTGCTTTTTTTGTATATATCATTGTGTTTTATGAAGATTGTTATTTGTAGACACCTGGAAATTTATACTAAAGCAATAAGTCGCCTCAGTGATTACAAGCCTATATTCACTTGGCCATGGCTAATAACTCCACTAGCATATCTTTTTTGTATAAGTCTTGATCAACATAAAATGAGTGTGTTTATTCTAAATCAAGTATGTCAAGTAAAAATTATGGCAATTATTATTCATCTGCATATATTATACAAGCAACAAACAAATTAACGGCCCTGGCAAACTTGGTAGTTAATTTGTTTCAGCTGTTGGTCTGCCGAGCTAGATCATTAGTGTGCGTGTATAAATCTGTAGCAAATGTAAGGGTCAAAATGTATTGCATGTGGGTTTTACCATGTTGTATTTATTACAATCTATTTGTATTTGACAATCATTAATGAATTAGAATGCCATTAGTAAAACATGGTGAGACTTGGTATATGTTTTGACCTTTAATTATTCTGCCATGCAATTTGCTTACTACCATGCAAAATTTAGTTTAAGCTTTTCTGTGAAAAAGCCCCTTTCTCGATCTCCTGAAGTCATCCAGCATTTATA